>CM019174.2:4751300-4943152 GCA_009739505.2 Apolygus lucorum | reverse complement strand
AAAAGGTATTGCTTCGACTCGTATCACTTAGCCGTGCTGATTCGAAGCTTCAGGTTCTTGGACACGGCCAAGTTGCACTCACTTTCCCGCCGGTTGATGTCTCCGCTCGGCCAACACGTACGATTCTCCCCTTACACGTTTCTGCTTCTTGCCGAGCTCGCCAACACTTCCTGTTCTCACTTAAAAAAGTCGGCCAACTAGGGTTATTTAAAGTCAAGTTGATAGCAGGTGATTATATGCGCGGCATTCGAAATAGATCAGTCAAATTAGAGTATCACGTCTTGAGGAAGGGCTGGATCAACTTAGAGGTTAGAACACAAAGTAGGTGTAGTTTTCTTCGTATATGACAGTGGAGATACCCTTCTTCTAGTTACATGGTACCTTATTTTATTCCAATAATGAACCTTCGAAATTAAGCAAGAGACCCCCCTCCGCCTTCATAATGTGCTGTTTTTCGTTTCAAGAGACGTAGAATCCAAAAATCCGTCCATCCGCTGCATTCATATAGTTACAACAGACCAAAATTGATGAGATTTCGTACAACTTCAAATAGTAATTTATAGTGCTTTCAATTGATTTCGTTTGTATGCTAAAGCGGCAGATTAAGTATTAAAGAAACAAGTAAGAGTAAGTACTATTGTAACTAAATAATTTGTTTACATTATTACTTGCCAAGTTCAAGAATTCAGTCAAATGTGAAACGCGAAATGAAAAGGTGTTTTCTTATTTAAAAAAAAGAATAACCGATAGTTCTGTCTGGTATTTTCTACAAGATTCTTCAAGTACATAAATACACTCACTCTATATTGGGAATGATCATCACTTCTCTCCAATTAATTGGTATCGCCACGAACATTGTATTATTGATTTTACTGAGTACGTTGTAGATGCATGACTCACAGTGTGAAGAAGCAAACACAACCTATCCATCAAGCAGAAATAGGTACATTGAGTAGGAAGGTGTGCATCACTTCAAGATGTAACCATCGCTTGGGGGTACCTAATACCAAGTTTCTTACAATAACTTCAACATAATTTAAAAATTTGGTTTTGTTCTCAACGTTTCCATTATTATTGATTTGAGTAAAGAAGCAAACACAACCTGTCCACCGAGTAGAAACAGGTACATTGAGTAGGAATGGTGTGCATCACTTCAAGATGTAACCACCGCTCCCACTTGATTTCGTCGACAACCGTCGTATCGCTTGGGGGTAACATCAATGCACCAAGTTTCTTGCAATAACTCCAACAGAATTTGAAAATTTGGTTTGGCCTCGACGTTTTCATTAGATAAGAATACGAGTAGAAAAAGGTACATTGAGCAGGAAGGAGTGCATCACTTCGAGATGTAGCCACCGCTCCCACTTGATTTTGTCCATATCGCTTGGGGGTAACATCTATGCACCAAGTTTCTTGCAATAACTCCAACAGAATTTGAAAATTTGGTTCTGCCCTCGACGTTTTCTTAGATAAAAATACGAGTAGAAATAGGTACATTGAGCAGGAATGGTGTGCATCACTTCGAGATGTAACCATCGCTTGGGGGTACCTAATACCAAGTTTCTTGCAATAACTCCAACAGAATTTGAAAATTTGTTTCTGCCCTTGACGTTTTCTTAGATAAAAATACGAGTGGAAATAGGTACATTTAGTAGGAATGGTGTGCATCACTTCGAGATGTAACCACCGCTCCCACTTGATTTCGTCGATAACCGACGAATCGCTTGGGGTAACATCAATGCACCAAGTTTCTTGCAATAACTCCAACAGAATTTGAAAATTTGGTTTTGCCCTCGACGTTTCATTAGATAAGAATACGAGTAGAAAAAGGTACATTGAGCAGGAAGGAGTGCATCACTTCAAGATGTAACCACCGCTCCCACTTGATTTCGTCGATAACCGTCGTATCGCTTGGCGTATGCACCAAGTTTCTTGCAATAACTCCAACAGAATTTGAGAATTTGGTTCTGCCCTCGACGTTTCTACTAGATAAGAGACCGTGAATATATGTAGGAATGAATCGGCCTCTGCATCCTTTCAAATGTAAGTCTTCCTTTCAATTACTCACAGAATTTGAAAATTTGGTTCTGCCCCCGACGATTTCTTAGATAAGAATACGAGTAGAAAAAGGTACATTGAGTAGGAATGGTGTGCATCACTTCGATATGTAACCACCGCTCCTACTTGATTTCGTCGATAACCGTCGTATAGCTTGAGGGTAACATCAATGCACCAAGTTTCTTGCAATAAGTCCAACAGAATTTGAAAATTTGGTTTTGTTCTCGACTTTTCCATTAGATCGGCCTCTGCATCCTTTCAAATGTACCTAAGTCTTCCTATCAATTACTCACAGAATTTGAAAATTTGGTTCTGCCCCCGACGTTTTCTTAGATAAAAATACGAGTTGAAATAGGTACATTGAGCAGGAATGGTGTGCATCACTTCGAGATGTAACCACCGCTCCCACTTGATTTCGTCGATAACCGTCGTATCGCTTGAGGGTAACATCTATGCACCAAGTTTCTTGCAATAACTCCAACAGAATTTGAAAATTTATTTCCGCCCTCGACGTTTTCTTAGATAAGAATACGAGTAGAAATATGTACATTGAGTAGGAATGGTGTGCATCACTTCGAGATGTAACCACCGCTCCCACTTGATTTTGTCCATATCGCTTGGGGGTAACATCAATGCACCAAGTTTCTTGCAATAACTCCAACAGAATTTGAAAATTTGGTTTTGCCCTCGACGTTTCCATTAGATAAGAGACCGTGAATCTACGTAGGAATGAATCGGCCTCTGCATCCTTTCGAATGTAAGTCTTCCTTTCAATTACTCTCGTTGATTAGCTGATATGATATGTGCATCAACAACCAATTCAACTTCGCACTTTATCCAGTTTTTCTGCATACATCGACGTGTCCATAGCGCGCGGACGCGGTCTTCCCCTGCCCCCTCAGAACTCCACCACTTCTTGCATCCTTCCTGCTGGCCCCAAGTCAGTCAGTAACGGTACACTCGTCTCGCATCTACCGCCGTGAAAGTTTCTACCGTACGAAGTCCCTCTTTCCATTGACGCGCTATTCAGTTCTTGTCAGACTCGTATACGAGAGATACCGCTGATTGTATTTGTTTTTTTTTCATTCCTTACGTATGACAGTGCTGAGGCGTTTCTAAAAGTGTGTCGGCCATGATACCGTGAACTTCAAAGGCTCGTTCTCCCTTCGAAATAGGAAGTTATTCAAGCTGCAGTTGTGGGAAATGGAATGACATCTAAAAGGTACGATTTTAATCTTATTTAGGTAACTTCTACAATGAAATAGCTGGTCTTCTGCTCCATCTTCACAGCTATTCGGAATTCCTATGTAAAGAGTAGGGTTGTGCATACAAAACGTGGGCCAACCCCCAAATAATGTAAAATTTCAGTGTGGGAATGTAAAATTTGACCCAAAGGGGATGTGGCACATAGCTTCCTCTTATCCACAACACGAATGTTTAGATGATCCGATGCAAGTAAATTTCTCAAAACTGCAATCGTTAAGTACCTAACACAACCCTCAAAATTTGATGATCATCAGTAGAAGACTTTTAATGGGAATCATCCAGTCTCAACAACACAACCCCTAAATCCCCATCGAAATCGAATAAAAACTGGCAAACTCTAAAATATTCACGAATTGAACATTCCATTGCCGAAAATAAAATGAAGAAGGTTGCTAACTTTAATATCGCTCGCTTAATCGTACTCCACTTCTGTGAGTAAATTTCTAGAAACAATATCATGTATTCGGTATTCAAATAGACTCTACATGGAAATCTTGAAAATCTCCAGGTAAGCCCTCTTGCCTACAACAGAGGAGAATAACAGACAATAACAACCTTATCACAGTAAGAAATCCTGAAATTCGGATTCCGCATCAACAGCTCGAACACCTCCTGAATCCTTAAGCTGAGTTTCGAGGTCATTCATTAGCATTTTCAGAATCGACTAATATTGTCTTT
Organism: Apolygus lucorum; assembly: GCA_009739505.2. NCBI lineage: Eukaryota > Metazoa > Arthropoda > Insecta > Hemiptera > Miridae > Apolygus > Apolygus lucorum. The sequence continues at coordinate 4,939,150 of CM019174.2, read as the reverse complement.
TCGCGTATTTATGCGACGAATCCTCGATTTGTTTTGGCAGTATTTTACCTCATTTGCATGAGATTAGCAATTTGTGTTGTGCTGATGGTGTAGACGACCTTTCAAATAGGAAGGAATGGAAGGAGGTCGATTCTTCCTTATCAAAACTATACCAAATTTATACCAAACTATTATATAATCTAGACCAAATCAAAACTATGCCAAATACTTTTACTTCAAATATACTCGGGTAAAGAATTCAATATTGTTTGTAGGAGAAGTAAATTATTAGAAGTTTTTTTCACAAAGTATAAACAACCAATTTATTTTACATAACAAGTTATTTTTCTGAAGAGTAATTGCCTGAAAAATCTTTTCAAAAACAATCTAAAGGAGCTTTATTCGACTTTGTCAAAAGACGGTCAAAGACTTTGTCAAAATACTTTTTCTCAAAATTCGAGATTTTGTCAAGAGACTTTGTAAAGACTGTCAGTTTAGCTAAGAAGCTATTTCCGAAGAGTTTAAAACATTTTTCAAAAGACGGTCAAAGACTTTGTCAAAGACTTTTTCTCAAATTAGAGATTTTGTCCGACGGTCCGACTTTGTCAAAAGACTTGAAACTCAACTTTGTCCTAAGCTTGCGCTCAAACCTGAAAAGGCGAGTTTGCTGAAGAGATCCGAAAGATCGAAACGAAGTACCAAACTTAACTATCCATTGAAAATGGGAAATTTGAAACTTTGCGACTCAACCCAAAAGCATTTTAATGCAGAAGGGGCAGTCAAACATTTGTTTCAGTGATGATGGGATTTTGGTAAACCGTTTTCGTCATCTCGGTGACTCATCAGCAACGCGAACTGACAAAGTCTCGAATTTTGAAAAAAGTCTTTTGACAAAGTCTTTGACCGTCTTTTGACAAAGTCGAATAAAGCAATTTCGCTTTAAATCCAAATCGTTCCAACGCTTCTTCGCATTGCTGATGAGTCACCGAGATGACGAAAACGGTTTACCAAAATCCCATCATCACTGAAACAAATGTTTGACTGCCCCTTCTGCATTAAAATGCTTTTGGGTTGAGTCGCAAAGTTTCAAATTTCCCATTTTCAATGGATAGTTAAGTTTGGTACTTCGTTTCGATCTTTCGGATCTCTTCAGCTAAGCGTGTGCAAACTCGCCTTTTCAGGTTTGAGCGCAAGCTTAGGACAAAGTTGAGTTTCAAGTCTTTTGACAAAGTCGGACCGTCGGACAAAATCTCTAATTTGAGAAAAAGTCTTTGACAAAGTCTTTGACCGTCTTTTGACAAATCTAAAGGAGTTTTGAATTTAGTTTAGGCCATAACTGACTCCAGCTCCGTTCACGAATCCCAAAAATGAAGAAGTTTTTCTTAGGGAGACGAAAATCTGGGAACGATCTACTTTTATATATTTTGGATAAATTCAAAGTCTGAACCCCAAGAACACACTTCTCTTTTGCCTTCAAAAGCTCCGTTCAGATAGTATGAAGTGTGAATTGTAACGAACTGAATGTTGTTCCACTACACTATTGTTATATTTACTTTGTCACCATGGAAACTGAGACAAACCGATTATCGAATAATGAATAAAGAGATGATTCTGTGTTCTTAGTTAATGAAGTTATCGTTCCTATTTCTATATTTTCCATTATAGATTATGAAAGTGCTAGGAAATAACCTACATTTTGGCGCAGTCAGTGAGACATGATGGATTCAAGAGGACCTATCTTAAACTAAAACAGAGGTTCAGCTGGCCTGGAATGAGATCAGATATCTTGAACTATGTCAGGAGTTGTCACCAGTGCCAAGTTTTGAAATTCAAGTACAAAGCTAAACCAGACACGTTAGTGATCCCAAACAAAGCTTCTACTCCATTTCATACTTTACACCTAGACTTCGGCGAACTATCAAAAAGATCTGAAGGAAAAGGATGCACCAAATCCTTTCTCATTGCGATAGATGAGTACTCCCGATTTACTTTTGCGAAAAGCATGAGAGAAACATCAACAGCTGTTATAAAATTCCTCCAAAACCTTCCTATTATTGACCAAGTCAGGACAGTGATTACGGACAATGGCCCTCAGTTCACTTCAAAGGTGTTTCAAAAGTTCGCCCAGGAAAGGAAAATTAAGCTGATTCGCACAGCTCCATACCATCCAGCTGGTAGGTAATGACCTAGCAGAAAGAAAAATCCGCGATGTGAAACAGTTTTTATCTATGTATCCTCACTTTAGAGGAGGTTGGAAGGCATGTCTAGAAGCTGCAGTGAAACACTTGAACCGATCCTACTCATCTGGAATTGGCTGTTCACCGCATTATGAAGCTTACGGGAAATTACAGTTGTATCCAGCAGATGCATCATATGGAATCACGGAGGATACGATTCTCGAGACCCCTTATACTGATGACCAAATAAACAGGTATAATAGAAATATGAAATCCAATTTTGACCGACATCATTCGAGCACTGTTCCTAAATTACAAATAGGTGACCACATTTTGGTTCAAGCCGGATTTGACAATAAAACGCCGATAGTCAAAGGGCCATACATCATCACGAAGGTCATCACAATGAACGGGTTTCCCAAGAATGTGATCTACGAAGACGAAGCTAATAAAGAACAAGTAGTGGCAATAAAGAATCTTCTGAAGTACTTCAAACGATCGGACGATGCAACTTCTCAAGTTTGGGAGGATGTAACGAACTGAATGTTGTTCCACTACACTATTGTTATATTTACTTTGTCACCATGGTAACTGAGACAAACCGATTATCGAATAATGAATAAAGAGATGATTCTGTGTTCTTAGTTAATGAAGTTATCGTTCCTATTTCTATATTTTCCATTATAGATTATGAAAGTGCTAGGAAATAACCTACATGAAGGCCAAGAAGCATAATCATACCAGATTCATGTCCTAGGGATCGAGCTGAACATCTTGAATAGGTCCAAGAGTTCGAAAACTGCTTCAATAAAACCTCTCAAAATTTTCCATTTTAACGTGAAACATGTTATTGCCCTAGGGTAACTACCTGAAAAAGTTTCGCGGAAGGGGGACGCGCGACGGTCACGCGCCTTTTCCGACACTCCGGTTTTCGAGGCGCGAAGCTCCGAGTTTTTCTTAGTGCATTTTAGATATGTTGCTAGGGATAATAATATTATCTATTATAGTTACATATATTGTTATGTAACTTTTATATTATACCTACCTAAAACTACAGATTCTACAGTAAATTTGGCTAAAACATGTTCCATGTTTTTGTAATTAACGCCGTAGGCTTCAAGTAGATAGCATACCCCCAGTCCAGGTGGGCTTGTATTTTTAGAAGAAACCTTCATGTTTCGTAACACAGCTTTGATGATTTTTTTTGAAAATTCGCTCATCAACTCATGTTGCATGTTTGAAGAGTGGTGGTTGATCTTAGACCATTAGGTAGACAATTAACCCTTAGTATCCTGAGGTATCTTTCTGGAAGTCCGATTTTTACCTGCAACAGTTTATCCATTTTTAAACCAAAACTGATAGTCCTTGGCCATGTTGATACTCCAACTATGGAGTAAGAAAATTTGTGTAAAAAAAAAATTAATCATAACATAATAATTAAAAGAGTTGACAAACTGTAATTGGGCCTTTGAGGTATCTTCTACCTTGTAGACTTTAAGTTGGGTTTTTTTTTCAGAAAAGGCTGCACAGATTCCTCTATGAAGTGAATCTTCTCCACCTTATTCCTTGGTTCTGTACTTTATGGGAAATGGCAGATCCTAACATCCTACCAAGGATTTTTCCTAGTTTCCTTCTTTTACTCCATCAAAATTGGGTTTATGGACGGATTTTGCTGAGCGCTAGAGTGGCCCTTGGAAAGATCATTCTTGAGGTGACAGATTGTATAGGGCCTTCTGCTCAAATATTCTCTAAATTTGAATTCAAAACTCCGAAAAAAATTGTTTTCCAAAAAAGTGGGAAATTAAGGGTTTTGAAAGGGAAGTTTGAGGACACGTGTTTCAGTCTTGTGGCTCCTTCCTACAGGTACTCTTGGTTCACTGGTACCTAGCAGGTCTCTATAGGTCTTTATTATGCTTATTCTCTCTAGCACTTGGATTTTAAGGCTTCAAACTCTCAGCAAAGTACTACTGTAAGGTATCTTGTCTTTTTCGGGGTCCGGTGTGAGCGTGGGCGCTGGGGCGCGCGTTCTTTGAAGGTAGAGTCTGATTTCTATGGGGTCTTGGGTTAGAATCTCGCCGTCGGGGTTCGTGCGTTCGGGGCTCATCGCCCCCCTCGTATCAACCACGGGCGGTTAGGCAATGGAAAGCCATGAGCGAAATTATCAGAACAAATTCTGATCATCCCTTTGGTAGACAGCAGATAACGTCCACAAAGCTAGGAATGACAGTCGACGACAATCCAACCTGAAATGGTTGTTTACTTTACTTCTATAGGGTATCTTGTCTTTTTCTTCAGTAGGATTTTAATTAGGAGTTTCTGAGCAAGGAATGATACCTACATGACATTACATCACGTCTCCATAAACAGCCCATAAACAGTCCATGTCTCCAGAGAAGTCCACGAATGTGACGAACTTGCAACCAGACGTTTCGAGGCGTTCGGAAACAGGTCCTGAGATGTTGCGATGACCTTTTCCTATCGCTCAGCCTTACCGTCGTTAAATTTAATTGCTTCAGCCGACCTCGGATGCGCTACTTTCATCCAATCTCGGATGCTGGACGGTTTCCGTGTAGCGTTCTTCAGGAAAAAGGAGGATGTACTGGCAAAGACGCTACTGACATACTTGTCGAGAGTAAGGAATCCTAATTAGTATTTCTTGCTCTCCTTATAATTTTGAAATGTGTATCAGCTCGTTTGCTAATACGGCACTCTCGAAATGCTGCCCAGGCTGATGAAGATGCCTCAATCCTCCTCTACGTGAAATCTGCCTTCTTGGTCACAGAAGTTGATTAACTAGATTCGCTCATAGATAATGAAGATTCATGCAATATTCGCTACTTGCTTAATTTCGGCTCATCTGAGTCGTGTTATCTTTCGAATGAAACTTCATCTTAAAATATCAATAAATTTCTGAACCTACCACGTACGTTGATCCTACAGAGCTAAAATTTGGTTCGCTTCGTTTTGGATGATTCGGAGAAAATCAGATCAGCTGTGATTGCAATGAAGGGGCAACTTACCTCCAGTATTTTCCAAAGCTTTGCATATACAGGGTGTTTCACGAAAAGGTTACACCCCCTTCATTTCCGCAAAATACAGCGTAAAAAATTCCGATCAACGCCATTCTTCATGATTTTTTTTGTGAAAATCTCAGGAAAAATACTTTTGCGCAAAAAAGTTGCGCGCAATCGTGCGCAATTGACACTAACTTCATTTTTTCAAATGGAACCCCTCCTTTTTATTACAGATTCGGATTCTACGTCAAATTTCATGAAAAATTCATAACCGAACCAACTTGTTTTATTGCGCGCAACCTGGCTTTTTGAACGCTCTAAGTTGCGCAACTCCACAATTGCGCAAAAATTAGGTTTTGGAGAACCCTTAGTGTGGCACATGTTTTTTCATCATTTTTAGACGCTGAATCACATGGTACCATTCGTTTTTCAATTTGACTGGAATTTTTCAAAATAGCGGCCAAAAATTCGGTTTTTTTAAAGTAAAAAAATCGCTCTTTTTAAATCGTTATGAGTTTTTAGGCAATTTTATCCAGTTCAATGATGATTGTGCTGTCAGTTTTTATTTTTAACTCCACCGTAGACGACCCCAAGCCCGTGGTTCAAAAGGAGGAGAGAAAATAAAAAATAAACATGATATCGACCACAAAACTGTAGATTTTATGAAAGAAATATTGATTTTTCCTCTTGAAATGTTGGTCTTCCTTAAATCTGATGACACCCTGTGATTCAGCGTCTAAAAATGATGAAAAAACATGTGCCACACTAGGGGTTCTCCAAAACCTAATTTTTGCACAGTTGTAGAGTTGAGCAAATTAGAGCGTTCAAAAAGCCAGGTTGTGCGCAATAAAAAAAATCGGTTCGGGTATGAATTTTTCATGAAATTTGACGTAGAATCCGAATCTGTAATAAAAAAGGAGGGGTTCCATTTGAAAAAATGAAATTAGTGTCAATTACGCACGGTTGCGCGCAACTTTTTTGCGCAAAAGTATTTTTCCTGAGATCCTCACAAAAAATCATGAAGAATTGCGTTGATCGGAATTTTTTACGCTGTATTTTGCGGAAATGAAGGGGTGTAACCTTTTTGTGAAACACCCTGTATATGCAGTATTTTATGCAGAGGCCGAAATTTCATAGTAAACCTAAAACATGATAGACCGTTGAAAAGTTGACAAGTTTGTGTGCAACTTTTTTGAAAGCACCCATCGAAATGGACAGGGAGTAAAAACTTCTATTAAAAAAAGTCATATTTCGAAAAATGTTTAGGTAAAACATTGCTTCTTGATTTTTAAAGAATACTTCATTATTGCGTTTGACATCGCTCTCTAATCTCTCCAGCTTGGATTTTAGAGAGGTATTATCTTTCCTGACTGAACTGATTTCATTCGAGGCTAGTCCAATTTTGGCTTTATTCTCACAAATATCAGTTTTTATTCCCACTTAGGCCTCATTAATCGAGTTAATGTCCTGTAACATAGATTCAAGGAGCTCCAATTTAGTTAATTTTTTTCTCCATTTGTTCTCTCTTTGCCAGAACATCAGCTATGGATTGTTTTTCCATCCCTAGTTTAATATTCGTGCGGCGGGTCAACAAAATGTGGGTCCTTCAAAATGTGCTGTTTCTAAATGAACGCAACAAGCAAGTTGTTCGCGGAGTTCATGTTTCATATCACAGGATTTAGATCTAGATATTATCGCGATTATTTGTTCATTTCTGTTGTTATTTCTTCATGGGAGGAAGTGGTTGATTTGAAAATGAGAACGTTTACATAGAAATGTAAATAATAAATTCAAAATTTCAATTTTCCGCCGTTCTTAGGTCTTTTCTGAACACGTTAAAAGTTTCAAAATAAAAATTCAGTGAACAGGCGAGGAGAAAAACGTTTACTACGTTTGAGTTTGTTTTGAAGCGCATCGTGGCGGTCGTTTCAGGAATTATTCCCGGGATGATTGGTTTCAGTCGGTCGTCGTTCCTCGTTCCGGGTTAGTCTAATTTCTTACGAACTTGCGCTCAGTTGCCCCTTCCCCTCATCTCAAGGAGCAACATTGCCACCCACCACCCCCAGTGCCTCCCCACTCATCTTCTCATAGCTGGTCAGTTTTCTTCTTCAGTTTTTCCTAGTTTTCTCAGGAAATTTTCATGTTTTTTTTTGTCCAATTTTCATGTTTCTCGCGGCATGCTCCTTACTTTTATCATCTCAACACCCAAGCACTCGTTTAATTCCAAAAGTAAAAAAAATAAGCGAAAAGTTCTACCTAAATTTGAAATTTTCATGGATTATCGAGAATCATTAGTGCATCTTCTTAGAGAATTGAAAAACTGAAACATCAAAATCGAACTATAATTGCCAGAGAAAAGGGGAAACCCCGTTTATTCACTGACCGAGAGCCCTTTAATGCCCACCCAACTTGGCAGACATTCACGAGGTACTCGCAGATTGAGGTTTGTGTTATTAAAAACAAATTACGATTTAAGTTTTACGATTAAGTTTTAAAAAACAAATGTGTCATTGTGTTGTTATTTCAAAGCCTTGAGAATTATTCTTGCTGATTCCGGTTTTTGGTTTATTATTTTCAATAATGAACCTGTGGAATCGACCAAGAAAAAAAAATTTTAAAACCCCCTCAAAATTTGTTGGTTTACGTTTCAAGGTACGTAGAATCCAAAAATCGAATAAAAATTTGGCCGTCCGTCCACCGTCCGCGGCACTTTTGCCACTTAGCATTGACAGATTTTGATGAAATTTGGTATGTTGGCTCCATTTGGGGTCTAGTTGTGCCCCGAAGATTTTGGTTAATGTAAGTCACTTCTAAGGGTTCAAAACTAAATTTTGAAATTTTGAAAACGCCCTAACTCAAAATATTTTGATATAAAGGTATTGTTTTTCCTTCAATTTAAGATTCTATAGAAATTTTAGAATTTTTTGAGACCACGCGGAGCTCTGTAGGACAAACTGTTCGTTCCCTACGAGAATTTAAGGGTTTTACGTACGATAAATCAGAAACACGAGTGTGAATCGCAAAAGAGGCCTAATCTCCGTTCAAATTTTAGCTGACCGAAATGCGATCGATGTTTTTCTTCATGTTGGATGGTTGGTGGCTTTGCAGACGAGTGATCAATATAGAAAGATAATAAACCAGTGTGTAATAATTTGCAGTGTTTTTCAGATGCATCTTGTTTTTAGGCTCTCGTGAACATCTGTCTAAAATGACAAACGCGTTGTTGTAGTAGGAATCCGCAACGTTTTGTATTACACAGTTAAAGTGAAGGTTGGAACAACAGACCTGGCACAATGAACAGGTCTCACGCCTATAATAGTTTTCCTGCCCCTGGAGGCTCCCCTAGGCGTTAATTTCCTTCAACAAACTCATGAAAAATCTCATATCGTTAACGTCCCCTTCAAATAACTACGTGGGCTCGTTGGGCAAAACGGCCTTGCGGACGACAGTAGTTCCGTTGCCCAACAGGCGCCTTGGAAGGCACGCAGTAACATTTTTTCAAGCATTTAACTCTACTTATCCTGTCTGTTCCCATCAGACTCCAAGAACGCAACAACTACTAAACTTTCTTGAAGGGGGTTAAAAAAAAGGTAGTTCGATCCCCAAGGTTCATTATTGAAAATATAAAAAAAAATATAAAATATAAAATAAATAAAAAACCTAGGAATTAAGTTTTGTCAGATTCGAGCTCGCAAATTCAACATCTAACCTAAATGATCATTCGACAAAGGTCGAATGATTTGGAAAATAACACGATTCTTTCTTAAGGCAAAATGTCACGAGGTTTTAGTGTGATTCTGAGATAAGAGATGGTAGCACCATCGGGCCAAATTTCGTTTACTTCTCATTTGAAAACGGATCGAAATATTATGATTCCAACAACGGATTTCTCTTCAACATTACCCTAGAATTGTGGGTAATTTGTTTTCTACAATTTTGGTGCTACTGATTTTCTGCTACAACAAAATTTGTTCAAATTTTGAACATTTTCAAAAGGTGGCCTTATAGCCACTTGCAGAACCTTCATCAGAATACGAATCCGTTTGCGGAATTTTTCTAACTTGGTCATAGCCGTCGGATTCTCAATTCTACGATATGGAGTGGGGGCAATTGCAGGCTGGCGTTCAAATACCCAGCCGCCCGCCCAACCTTCACCTTCTCTCCAACATTCAAGTTTTAATAGTATGCGCCCTTTGGTCACTATTACACTATTGTGTAATATCAGCCCCGTCAATTTATACATCAAATATTTCAAACAGGAGGGTATCTATGATAGTTTTATGTGTTGGAGGTTGTTAAGACCCTCAAGGGTAGTTAATTCCCAAATTTGCAACCCCAAAAATCCTGTGCATTTAAACCATAATATGTCTGCATTTTTGAGAATTTTCGGAAAAAAAGTAAAATATTGCAAAATTGATTGACTGAAAGAATTTTTTCATTGAAATCCGTTTAGGAATACTTCACAAAACGATTCTTGAAGTTTTCTAACGTGGGTATATAAGTATACAAAATAGGTATTCCTACTCACAGTATCAGAGAACCACCATCCATTTCTTCATTTGTTCCCTTCTTTTTTCACTTTTTGAGTTTTTTTTCCATTTGCACATTGTTGCAATCACAGTAAGGTAAAAATCAATCGCATAAGGACGCCCAAGTCTTACTAGTCTGGGACGTCCTAATAAGCTCACTTGAGGGGAGAAAGAAGGAACAAACGAAGAAATGGATGGTGATAGGTGGTGCTCTAATTTAGAGCAAGAGTAAACAGGGTATCTACACCTGCTGGGCAAAAATCCAGAGGACTTGAAAATTTTAGCCCTTAATTTTCACCCCTAAGAAGTGACTGACATCAGCCAAAAGCTTCGCGGCACAACTAGACCCAATTTTGGTAATTAGTCGTAGAATGGACCTGGATTTTCCCAGCTTTGAAGTAGACTTCCCTGCGAACGCAGAACTCTACAAAATAAGTGATTTTTTCCATATAATGTTTTAGATCCTTGTCATCCAATTTGCCATAAATTGTTATGTGTTCCTTTTCATTTTTGTATTTGTCTCGTATCTTGTATGTTTGACAATTTTTTGCCAATTTGGTCTTTGCAATAAAAAGTTTTTTTATAATATTTCAAATATTTAATATTTAATGTTTGATTTAATATTTGATTGATTGATTGGTTGATAGAATGCGTTTTATGGAGGCCTCTGGATGATTGAGGTTGTTGAATTTTGAAATGTTGCGAACGGAAAACTAGTAGTTGACCTCCGCTTTAGACTCGTACTTTTCTCACTGACCTTGTTCGGACTCCATTACCGGCAACGAATAACAATAAACAATATCGGGGCTTAAAATAATAGGTAGCAAACGAGCTGTACGAGGATTTCAAAGGTCGAGTTCGATATTATCACAGCAAATAATAAGAACGATATGACTGCCAATAATGGTTTGTGGTGTTCGAAGAGGCGGAAAAGTGGACTATCATGATTGTAAGTAAAGGTACGATCCTCAAGTCTGCGGTTTTGTCTCGGTGGTCACCAGCTGTCTAGAAATTGAAGGTCGAGCGAGCCCTGGGGCAGTGGCCCACTTTTCTTCTTCGCCCCGTCCCACCTTTACGGCTTTGCCCCACTTGCGGTGCATTTTTAGCGAATAACTGTAGGAAATCAAATACCTTGGTCCTGAGATGGGCAAATTATCGACAATTCAATTTTTGAAGATACTTATTACGAACAAGCAGGTAGCACGCGCCACATGTATGCACTACTTGATTCACAGAAAGGCAAGGTAGCCTTCTATACTCCATTCCGTCGTTCTAGGGGTTCACACCTAGTTTTGAATGTTTTCGAAAATTTTAAAAGTCAATGAAAATATTAATGCGAGCCAGATAGCTATATAGCTAGTAGATAGGTGTGTAATTTATAAAGGAAGATGTTTTTATGTATTATAGCATTTCCAAGCCAAATGAAACCTTTTCCAAGCCAAATGAAACCTTTTCCAATTCAAATGAAACCTTTTCCAAGACAAATGAAACATTTTCCAAGCCAAATAAAACCTTTTCCAAGCAAAATGAAACCTTTTCCAAGCCAAATGAAACCTTTTCCAAGCCAAATGAAACCTTTTCCAAGTCAAATGAAACCTTTTCCAAGCCAAATGAAACATTTTCCAAGTCAAATGAAACCTTTTCCAAGCCAAATGAAACCTTTTCCAATTCAAATGAAACCTTTTCCAAGACAAATGAAACATTTTCCAAGCCAAATAAAACCTTTTCCAAGCAAAATGAAACCTTTTCCAAGCCAAATGAAACCTTTTCCAAGCCAAATGAAACCTTTTCCAAGTCAAATGAAACCTTTTTCAAGCCAAATGAAACCTTTTCCAAGCCAAATGAAACATTTTCCAAGCCAAATGAAACCTTTTCCAAGTCAAATGAAACCTTTTCCAAGACAAATGAAACATTTCCCAAGCCAAATGAAACCTTTTCCAAGCCAAATGAAACCTTTTCCAAGCCAAATGAAACCTTTTCCAAGCCAAATGAAACCTTTTCCAAGTCAAATGAAACCTTTTTCAAGCCAAATGAAACCTTTTCCAAGCCAAATGAAACCTTTTCCAAGTCAAATGAAACATTTTCCAAACCAAATGAAATCTTTTCCAAGTCAAATTAAACCTTTTCCAAGCCAAATGAAACCTTTTCCAGGCCAAATGAAACCTTTTCCAAGTCAAATGAAACCTTTTCCAAACAAAATGAAACTTTTTCCAAATCAAATTAAACCTATTGAGTGTAGGTAGGTAGGTAGGTAACCACTCACATTCAACAGTCAGATATTTCTCAAACTTACTTGTTTCCTATTCTACTCGGGTGAGATCTACTTCGATAATCCTATGCCTAAAATTCATTGAATTTTCATTTTGGCATCTTCTTTGTACGATAGGTACAATTGCATCGATCTGAACTTTGCAGAGTATCTACCTATCTCGGTACCTCATTTCACTCATTTTCTCAATAGGTTTCATTTAATATGGAAAAAGTTTCATTTGGTTTGGAAAAGGTTTCATTTGACTTGGAAAAGGTTTCATTTGACTTGGAAAAGGTTTCATTTGGCTTGGAAAAGGTTTCATTTGGCTTGGAAATGCTATATCTACCTGTTATGAAATAACCTTCTGATGAAATCACATAATAAAGTATCCAGACCTATTGCAGTCTAGAGCTAGAGCGGTTTATTGAACAATACGTCCTCTTTCCCAGTTCCCTAATTTTCAGTGAAATTCAATTACAATTAATAACAAACTTACATAAAACGTCGGATATATGGAATGTTCCAAACGGGTTTCAGTGAGGAAAAAAAAATTAAAAAAGTCCGTTATAAAAGTTTGAGCATTGCAATTGCTCCATTTTTCTTGAAAATTCGCTAAAAGCATTTTTAGCGGAGTAAAAAAAGTGCTAGGAGGGAAAATTTGTTGTAAATTAATTGTAGAATCGATGCCTGAGGCGTATACGATTGGTTTCAGAGCACCTTGCAGATTATGTACTCGTACTTAGAGGTTTGATAGCAGCCAGCGGAATCGGAGTCTCTGAAGGCGTTCTCCCTCACCCAGTCCTTGCCAGACGGTGGTGAAACCAAAATTAACGATTGAAATTCAATTCGACAGAAAAAAAGCACTTTCACTCGGCGATGTTTTGAAAAGGCCGTTTGTGACTGCGAGAAGGAGATGTATTCAGATCTTCGGGCGATAACTGGGCACAATAGGGCTGGCCCGCTTTCTGTCGTCAGCACCCGTTAAAAATGTTAGTTAAGACTTCTCAATCCTTTCCATTCGATGAGCTCATTGGTTACGGTGCGTTATCACTAGCCTTCTGCCCGTGTAATTGCGTTTAGAATCATAACGAAAAACGCTAAAAATTATTACACAAAGGTTTATTATTTTTCTGTATAGATCACCCGTCTGCAAAGAACACGGCTTTACCATTGTTACCACCAACCAACTTGAAGGAGAACATCGATCGCATTTCAGTCAGCTTTAATTTGAACGGAGATTAGGCCTCTTTTGCGATTCACACTCGTGTTTCTGATTTATCGTAAGTCCAATCCTTAAATTCTCGTAGGGAGCGAACGGTTTGTCCTACAGGGCTACAATACCTTTATATCAAAATTTGTTGAGTTAGGACGTTTTCAAAATTTCAAAATTCATTTTGGACCCTTAGAAGTGACCGACATCAACCAAAATCTTCGGGGCACAACTAGACCCCAAATGGAGCCTACATACCAAATTTTATCAAAATCTGTCAGTGCTAAGTGGGGAAAGTGCCGCGTACGGCGGACGGACGGCCAAATTTTTATTCGATTTTTGGATTCTACGTACCTTGAAACGTAAACCATCAAATTTTGAGGGGGTGTTAAAAAAAAAAAATTTCTTGGTCGATTCCAAAGGTTCATTATTGAAAATAATAAACCAAAAATTCGTTTTGTTGTCTCGAATTTTACATCACGGTGTAGATATACGACTAATACGGACTACTAAAATTTTCAAAATAAACCCTGTGAGCCCCTAGTGAGGTTTACTGAAAATTGGAAAAAATTAACAATTTAGGTGTTCCATGAATTTGTGGAGCCAAATAGAGCACGTTCTTTTGAGAGTCTTTTGAAGTCAAAAAATGAAAAACTTTGAAAGGTCTCCATACGGATAATAGTTTTTATTTTAAATTAAATATGCAAATATTTTGATAAATTCCATGTCCTGGAATTTTCCCTTGTAAACGTAATGTTGAAATTGCGTTGAATATAAAAATATATTTAAAACGCTGCAAATTATTACAGAATGGTTTATTATGTTTCTATATAGATCACTCGTCTGCAAAGCCACCAACCATCCAAAATGAAGAAAAACATCGATCGCATGTCGGTCAGCTTTAACTTGAACGGAGATTAGGCCTCTTTAGCGATTCACACTCGTGTTTCTGATTTATCGTACGTTCAAACTTTAAATTCTCGTAGTGAGCGAACGGTTTGTCCTTCAGAGCTCCGCGTGGTCTCAAAAAATTCTAAAAATTCTATAGAATCTTGAATTGAAGGAAAAACAATGCCTTTATATCGAAATTTTTTGAGTTAGGGCGTTTTCAAAATTTCGAAATTCATTTTTGAACCCTTAGAAGTGACCTACATCAACCAAAATCTTCGGGGCACAACTAGACCCCAAATGGAGCCTACATACCAAATTTCATCAAAATCGGTCAATGCTAAGTGGCAAAAGTGCCGCGTACGGCGGACGGACGGCCAAATTTTTATTTGATTTTTGGATTCTACGTACCTTGAAACGTAAACCATCAAATTTTGAGGGGGTGTTAAAAAAAAAAAAATTTCTTGGTCGATTCCAAAGGTTCATTATTGAAAATAATAAACCAAAAATTCGTTTTGTTGTCTCGAATTTTACATCACGGTGTAGATATACGACTAATACGGACTACTAAAATTTTCAAAATAAACCCTGTGAGCCCCTAGTGAGGTTTACTGAAAATTGGAAAAAATTAACAATTTAGGTGTTCCATGAATTTGTGGAGCCAAATAGAGCACGTTCTTTTGAGAGTCTTTTGAAGTCAAAAAATGAAAAACTTTGAAAGGTCTCCATACGGATAATAGTTTTTATTTTAAATTAAATATGCAAATATTTTGATAAATTCCATGTCCTGGAATTTTCCCTTGTAAACGTAATGTTGAAATTGCGTTGAATATAAAAATATATTTAAAACGCTGCAAATTATTACAGAATGGTTTATTATGTTTCTATATAGATCACTCGTCTGCATGTCGGTCAGCTTTAATTTGAACGGAGATTAGGCCTCTTTAGCGATTCACACTCGTGTTTCTGATTTATCGTACGTTCAAACTTTAAATTCTCGTAGTGAGCGAACGGTTTGTCCTTCAGAGCTCCGCGTGGTCTCAAAAAATTCTAAAAATTCTATAGAATCTTGAATTGAAGGAAAAACAATGCCTTTATATCGAAATTTTTTGAGTTAGGGCGTTTTCAAAATTTCGAAATTCATTTTTGAACCCTTAGAAGTGACCTACATCAACCAAAATCTTCGGGGCACAACTAGACCCCAAATGGAGCCTACATACCAAATTTCATCAAAATCGGTCAATGCTAAGTGGCAAAAGTGCCGCGTACGGCGGACGGACGGCCAAATTTTTATTTGATTTTTGGATTCTACGTACCTTGAAACGTAAACCATCAAATTTTGAGGGGGTGTTAGAATTTTTTTTTTCGTTGGTCGATTCCAAAGGTTCATTATTGAAAATAATAAACCAAAAATGTAGCACATAGTTTCCTTGTAACCAAATCCCGATTGTATAGTAGATAATATCGAAACGTCAATCTGCAACTACCCTGCACTACCCTCATAGGGGAGCATCTACACCCCAACCCACACAATCTCTAAAATTTGCATCGAAATGGAACAATAACTTTGTACAGGTTTTACCGATACAAGGATTTCATGGCAGACTGACACGAGACCAAAATTGTTCAGGTAGGACCCACACGAAAAACGAGACTGGGATTTTTGATTTTGGAGAACATTGTTTTCTTCAACCTTGAAAAGTCTATGCAGTGCTTCTACTACTTTGGTAGAATCTGAAGTAAAATTTTTTTTCTTCAAGAAATATGGCAGAGCTTGGGGCCAGACGACCCACCTCCAGGTAGGATTTCAACAGAAGAGAAGTTCTAATAAGCATCAACCTTGTGGTGGATTATCCCTTCCATGAATGGTCGTGAGAGACATCCAAGGCATGTCCCTCCAGGTTCGAAGTTTTTTACGTTGAAACATTGGTCTCAACTAACTGGGATGAAGAAGTGCCTGCTTTTGGTTTATTATTTTCAATAATGAACCTTTGGAATCGACCAAGAAAATTTTTTTATTAACACCCCCTCAAAATTTGATGGTTTACGTTTCAAGGTACGTAGAATCCAAAAATCGAATAAAAATTTGGCCGTCCGTCCGCCGTACGCGGCACTTTTGCCACTTAGCATTGACAGATTTTGATGAAATTTGGTATGTAGGCTCCATTCGGGGTCTAGTTGTGCCCCGAAGCTTTTGGTTGATGTAGGTCACTTCTAAGGGTTCCAAAATCAATTTTGAAATTTTGAAAACGCCCTAACTCAAAAAATTTCGACATAAAGGTTTTTAAAAGGTTCATAAAAGTTTTTCCTTCAATATTCTATAGAATTTTTAGCATTTTTTGAGACCACGCGGAGCTCTGTAGGACAAACCGTTCGCTCCCTACGAGAATTTAAGGGTTTATATTGAAATATATATATATATATATATATAAATCAAAACACGAGTGTGAATCGCAAAAGAGGCCTAATCTCCGTTCAAATTAGAGCTAACCGAAATGCGATCGATGGTTGGTGATTTTGATTAATTTTTTTGATTTTTTTTCCCCTTCATATTGGATGGTTGGTGATTTTGTAGACGAGTGATCTATATAGAAAAATAATAAACCATTGTGTAATAATTTGCAGCGTTTTATTTATCGAAATGCGATCGATTTTTTTCTTCATGTTGGATGGTTGGTGGCTTTGTAGACGAGTGATCAATATAGAAAAATCATTAACCATTGTGTAATAATTTGAAGCGTTTTTAAGCTACCTAACGTAATTTCCCGTGAAGTTCCGTGAATTTATTGTGAATTTCCCGCTTGGCCCATAATAGCTGGGACACCTATCACAGTGCAGCTCATCAAAAGTTTGAAAATATCAGGCCCCACTTGAACTCTTCTTTCAATTTACCCAACAATTCAGGTCAATTTACCTTCGATTTTGAACAGTTTTGTACCTAATTCGCCCAGCTGAAAAGAAGCCTAGTCTTGGAAGGTTGCAGAGGTTGGTGCAGGTAATTAAACGCTCGCGGCGCTTTTAAAATGTAGAGGGTAATCCTGATTGCGACATGAGTCCCCACTCGGTTCATAACTTTCGTTTTTCCAAATGGCGACATGCGGCAGTGCGGTAGCACTCAGTAGCAGCCCACTTCAATACTCCTGAGTACTTGGGCGGAATAACTATGCGACTGACGTGCCTGAAATGTAACGTGACTTGGTATCTTCCGATTAGGGTTGAAGAGGTGGCTTCCTCCCCAGGTTGCACAGGATGACGTGGGTAGGGGTAGGGTTTAAGGAGTCTTCCTGCTATCACATTTATCTTTTTTGATCGGAATGGTTCAGTTCCAAAATGTTGTTTTGACATTTTATGCCTTTACTTTGGCACATAAACGAAAAAAGCGTTAGGGTATAAGCACCAATTGGACCCAGTTATGTAAATACCTGGTAAGCGACAAAAATCGAAAATCGAGTTTTTGGTATCGTTGGATTCAGCTTGTCAAGATCTACGATTCTGGAGTGGTTTCATTCAGTTACGTTTATTAAAAGTAATTAAATTATTACGTCAGGTAAGCGACAAGCTTTGTATCCGCGGTTTTTTATTTTGCAAAAACCTGGTAAGCGCCAAATGTTGAATTTTATTTCGCAAATACCTAGTAAGCGCCACTAGGTTTCATTGCAAATACCAGGTAAGCACCAATTGGTCACTACAGTAGTTACGCAAATACCTGGTAACCGCCAGGTTTGTTGATTGTGGCGAGCGACCGGTTTTACGTACCTATAGGTATTACATAGTTCACGAGGAACACGATTTAGCTATGCCCTGACTATCACAAAACGTATCAATCGAGGGAGAGGGAACTGTATCAATGGCGTAGAACCTGTTAGTTATAACCAAATTTATTTTGTTATCATCTACTATCTTTTTATAAACATTTTCAAGTAAGTACAAGTACTTACATGAATTCGGTGACCATCATGCTTTCTTTTTTTTTCGTGCACCCTCAGTAGAAGGTTAGGAGTGACATTTTCCTGGTAAAGTCTCTGTTCTTTTTGATGTGACAACTGACAGGAAATCGACAAACTGGCACTTACCCTGTTATCAATGTTCTATTTTCTGTTCAATTAATTTCGCAATTACCAGCGACACTGGTGCTTACCAGGTTTTCAAAATTTAGATTTGGTCTCTGGGTGATTTTTGCAAAAACCAGGTAAGCGATAAATTGGCGCTTACCAGGTTATTGCAATTTAGGTTTCTGCTCTTGGTGATTTTTTCAAAAACCAGGTAAGCATAAAAATGATACTTGCAGACATTTTTCTTACATTTTGACCGAATAACTGGAAAGAATACACCAAAAAACATATTGTTTAGTAATGCATGCATTCCAGGGGACGTCCCATTGGATAAGCATTGGATCAGTTTAACCAGTTGTTAAGTGATAAAACTGTTTCACTCGATGTAATTTATTTATTACTTTAGGCAAGAAATACTCCCCCCCCCCATCATTATCCACCTTAACATTTCTAGTGGCATGGGAGCCTCGAATCTGAAGAGCATTTTAAAATCCATGATCTACGACACCCAACATGCGAATTCGAGTCCCCCCCCCACCACCACCACCCCAACGCCAACAATGGTGCCAGTCTGGCACCAAAGCGTACTTACGTCGTAACATTGAACTTTCATCTGTTAGTTTTAGTAGGCGGTCCGTCGAGGTTCACATCCGTATTCAAGGTGAAACACACAAAAAAAACAAAAAAACACGAAATATGCGGTTTATGGTGTCCTGGCACCATGGTGGCACCACTATTAGTTCCATGGTGGTACAGAGAATAATTCATGAAAATCCGGAGGTATAATGAGAATTTTTCCTCAATTTCAAAGCTTGGGTACAATTAGTAAGCAGTAAAGGAACCGAAATATTGAAAAATCGGATATTTTGTGAATATTATCCCCCCCACTCGCCCCCTCCCCTTGCGAATTTTGGTACTCTGGTGAAATCATGTACAACTCGGAAGTTATTTGAGTCAAACAAAAAAAGAAACACGCAAATCGGTTGGAAATTGAGGCCAGGGCAGAGTTTACAAGATTACGCCCGCAAACGCACGTTTTTTAAGCATTAACCCCCCCTTTCCCCCCTTTAAAAAGCAAAATTCAAAATTCCGGCGCCGTAGTGCACAACTAGATAGTTTTCCGCGTTGATGAAAAAATGAACCACAAAAATCGGTTGAGAACTAAGGGCTGTGCAGAGTACACAAGATTATGCCCAAAAACGCACGTTTTTTGAGCATTAACCCCCCCTTTCCCCCCCTTAAAAGGCAAAATTCGAAATTCCGGCGACGTAGTGCACAACTAGATAGTTTTCCGCGTCGAACAAAAAAAGAACCAGGAAAATCGGTTGAGAACTAAGGCCTGTGCAGAGTACACAAGATTTTGTTACACACACACACACACATACACACACACACACACACACACACACAGACATACACCTATGGTTTTTTTCGCGGATTTGGATTCAGAATGGTCTAAAACGGATTACTGTGTGGTTATTTTTTTTTTCTGTTGAGTGTTGTCCAACTTCACCCCAGATCGATCGCATAAGGACGCCCAAGTCTTACTGTGGGACGTCCTAAAAAACCCAGAGACGAAGTTTGACCTCTTAATTCCCATGCCAACTACCAAAACAACGTGTATACTCGTAAAAACTTTGGACGCGTTTTTCTCAAAATCGACTTTTGTCGCTTACCAGGTATTTGCATAACGAGGTCCGATTGTTGACACTATTAGAAAAAAAATCATTCTATTCTGCGTTCTACTTAAAGTCCTCAAGAAAATGGAATTTATAAGTAGTTATTATGAATTGTGTGTTCCTGGTGAACAGTTTGCACGTATTGGACTTACCAAACTATTTTTTTATATTATCACAAACGAATTTTTTCAAACATGGTTTTTTGCCCCCAATGTTGACACATTTGACCTCGAGAATTCCATATGTTGACATCTGCAGTTCCTAATGTTGACACCCACTTAGATATTGAAAAAGGCGATGTCAACATTAGGAACCGAATGCCAACATTGGGACTGAACCCGGTTCCACTACTTTAATTTTTTTTTAAATCGAAAGTCGTGATACACTAAGTATATTATGAAGTAAGTCTTACTACAAAATTATTCAAATCCAAATATCACCTTAGCAACCAAATAAACAGATCTCCTAATGTTGATACCGATGTCAACATTAAGACACACAACTATTTCATGAGACCCTAATGATGACACCAAATTTAACCATGTTTTCCTATGGAAATATAGGGTTTTAATGCTTACACATTCTTCCTTGTGTTATTCATAAAGCAGACGATGTGAAATGATAATTTTACTCGCAAAATTTTACTTCAAAAGTCTTAATTTACTTCACTAACATGCGGCTCAAGGATTCCAGACTCTCCTTAACTGATACAGCCATCATCAGCTATAATTTCATCCAGCCGAATTATATCGTGTATTATAATTAATGGAGCCAGTTAACCTCAATAACTATATTCTTATCAACAGAATGACGCCAATTCCGAGGCCCAATAGCTTATTTTTATATTTCAAAATTGAAGTGTCAACATTAGGGATAGTGTCAACAATTGGTGCTTTTACCCAAAGTTTGGTTTTCTGATGATATCCACTTACAACCAAGTCGCTGCTAGGGAAATGGTACTTCGTCGTTTTTCATCGATCCACAAAATTCGTTGACCATTCGAAAGCTCTCGATTTATCCAACCATAATGTTAACTACTGCGAAGTGCTTGCCAACAAGCTGAGTTATGAGCATGGTTATTAGAATAATTGTGTACACTCGGTGACGATTGGTTTTCTGATGATTTCCGCTTACAACCGAGTCGTTGCTAGGGAACTTTATCTTCCTCATTCGTGTTCGTAGAAAACCCATTCACCATTCGTTGGAAAGCCCCAAATTTATGCATAAATTAAGTACTGCCAAAACCGCTGTAATTATGGAAGTAATTGAGATATACACCTGATACCTCAGGACCCTTAATGTCCTGAGGTATCTTTTTGGAAGTACGATTTTTTAGCTTTCTGCGGCACTATTCATCCACTTTTAAGACGATTTGTTTTGCCTACTATACATCGATTGTTTGAACTATCCTTATTATCTGCTTTGAACTATCAATTGTTTGAGAAAACGCAGGAAAATCATCAACCCCTGGGATAATATTGGGACATCAAATAGGTATACATAATAATTCTTGTTCATTTTATCAATCTTGATCAATAATTCATTGCTTTCAAGTTATTTCTCCGATCCTGAAGAATTTTTTTGGTAAATACCGGCAGCCCTCTTGAAGTAGGTATCTTTGCAGAACCTCGCTACAAACTCCCCTCCTGAGGTATCCAGAAAGATACCACGCAGGTTTCATCGAATTAAAAAAAAATCAGACCACTCGATCAAAATCAGTCACTCCACGCCCCTTAATCATTCAAAGTACACCAAAATTTGGGGAAAATTCTGGAAAAAACGAATGTTTTGAAAAGTGGGAAATTAAGGGTTAAAAGAACTGTAAACAACATTTCCAGTAAGAGTTTGTTACACGTCAACAAACAATTATTGAGAAAGCATATTATTATAGGTAGGTAGCGGAGGTGCAGGTAGGTAGACGGGCGAAGGGGGACGGGTCACAGTGTGTTGTAGACTCGTATGCAAGCTTTTAGCGAATTTTCAAAGAAAATGAAGCTATTGCAATGGCCTCAAAAATTTTAGAATGGACTTTTTCGAACAATGTTTTCATTGAAATCCGTTTCGGAACATTCTGAAACGACCCCTGAAGTTTTTCCAAAAATCTTATGTATATATATCATATATAATATTATTATATATATCATATATCCTAGGTGGTCCAACTTTCAAAAATAGTACAAAAACGGGGTTTTCCAGATTTTTCTAGTTATCACCTTAAAAATCATAGTAATGTTTGGAATATTCGGATTCAGCACAAAATTTCTGATACCAATGCACTTTCCAAAAGTAAAAATTGTCAAAAAATCCAACAAGTAGGTACATATTTATATATATACCTAATGAAAACGTGCGTATATTTCTTGTACCCAGAAATGTGGTTGCCGTGTGGGTACTCTATGAGTTTGTGGAGACGAGTAGAACATGAATATGGACTCCTAACATCTTCAAAGCATACCCAGTGCATACAGTACGTTGGTATGGTAGGTTTACTGAAAATCGAAAAAAAACCAACAATAGCCGTGTGGGTGTACTCTATGAGTTTGTGGATACGAGAACGTCAATATGGACTCCTAACATCTTCAAAGCATACCCAGTGCATACAGTATGTTGGTATGGTAGGTATACTGAAAATCGAAAAAAACCAACAATAGCCGTGTGGGTGCTCTAAGACTTTGTGGAGACGAGTAGAACGTCAATATGGACTCCTAACATCTTCAAAGCATAACCTTTGCATACAGTATGTTGGTATGGCATACTAAAAATTGAAAGAACCAAGAATCGTGTAAAAAAAAACTTTCTAAAAGAAAATGCAACACTATTGTTCCTTTTCTTAACCATACCTTCAAATGAAAGATTTCTTTGAAAATTCGCTTATTAATTCATGCTGCATGAATGGACTTTTCACTGCTTTTAGTAGGCATTTAGGCTTTTAGTAGTTCATCTAGAGAGGTCATAATTGACAAATGATGAATCAGAAACACGAGTGTGAATCGCAAAAGAGGCCTAATCTCCGTTCAAATGTTAGCTGACCGAAATGCGATCGATGTTTTTCTTCAAGTTGGTTGGTGATAACAATGGCAAAGCCGTGTTCTTTGCAGACGAGTGATCTATATAGAAAAATGATAACCTTTGTGTAATAATTTGCAGTGTTTTATCCTGCTGTATAGTGTACTCTCTATCAGAAAGTCAGCAAGAAAATCATACCGTATAGTGGAAATCTTTATAATTGAAAAGTTGACAATTAGTAATCAAATTGTTGTTATTTAGTAATCAAACCGTGCCTATTGGACCAGTATTAATCTTTATTATATTCTGGACAAAATCTCCAACTGTCTAACTGACAATTATTTCAAATACCCTTAGGAGATTTACTCGTACTAACAATTTGTTTATCATGGTTTATTACTAACCACCCCTCCAGCTTTGAAACAGGTTTATCTGAACACTTGTGCCATTAATCAACTATATCGATCAACAGATAAGAATTACTTGTTTAGCTTTGATTGGCGGTACCTTTTTCCCATTGCTTCTGTGGTGCTCTAAAGTACCTTCTGAAGCAGTTCATCAGCTCTATGTCATAATAATATTGCATGGTCGCCTTATTTATACATGCAAGCGAAATTTCAGCTCAATCGAAAACCGAGAAGTAGATCAAATTTAACTTGCAAATTAAGCTATAAGGCTTTGCGTCCTTGGGGTCAAAGAATTCACACCAAGCAGAAAATTCCAAACGAGCAGAAAAACGATGTGCTGAAGCCCAGCGACGTTTTCTTCTTTACAAACTTCTTACTCTCCTTGAACCACCTATTGAGGCCACCTTATGATCTACTTCATTTCGATAAGATTCACGCTCGTTTTATCGAATCAAAACAAAGGCTTCCATCTGCCATTGCCTGAAGAATAAACCAAGACCAAGGCGAAACTCTCACAACTTGCTAATTTCTGTCGTAATCCATTTTCGACACCCACGGTGCAGATTATCTTTTTTTCATCCCAACGATTAATCACGTGTTTGTGTAGCTTGAGCTAAACTTCCATTGTTAACTCGGATGTTGAACCATTAATTCTTAAAATAAGTGCAACCATTTCAGTGTTCTTTTACGCTTAATTTACCATCCGTTCACTCATCCTCATCACTTTATACAGGATGACCCACAACTAGTGATCTAAACTTCAGGGGCAGATTTTACGTCCAATTTGCAACAACTTATGGAATTTGCAATAACATTCTTTCCAAAACCTACATCCTACACTTTTTTGAATTTAAATTTTCTTTCTCGTGTTTCAAAGCTGTAAAATTGGCCGTAACTCCCTTACATTACACGTAAATTCAAATTTGATACCAATGAAAAGAGCATTCCATTTCCATTAACCCCAATGTCCTTAAAACATCATTTTTCGACCCAAGCTCTTGATTTCGCTCAACATCATCACGCTTCCCAGAAAATTAAGCAGGTGAAAATTAATTTGGAAAGTTCCTGAATTGCAGATGTATTTTTTCCGAAAAACAGAACGAATGAGACTGGTTGGAAATAACGTTTAAAATTTCAATAAAAAAGTACATTTGAGGGTAATTTTTGGTGCTCAGCTCTCTTGAAAAATGTTGATACTTTTGAGAAAGGAATTATAATGCTCTTTCTACCGATTTCCCCAAATTTAAATTGTAATCTAAGGGAGTTAAGCCCATAAATAAACCTTTAAAAAATCGAGCAATAAAAAAATTGGTGACTTAGTTACTGTAGGTTTGATGAATGTTGAGTCAGAAACAAGAGTGTGAATCGCGCATGATCGACTGAAGGGACCCAAATTTCAGCTAATCAAAAATGCAATCTTTTTTCGTATCGTCAAAAAGATGACTCAATTACTAAGAGTCAAATTTCGTATTAAAGGCACCCACAACTTTGAAATAACTATATTTTTCTGGCAGGAATTTTCAGTCAAATCTTGTTTGTTATCCTTGCGCCATTGTATTATTATTAGTTATACATTATGTTATAATTATAATTAAGAGTATACATTACATTAGTTTGGTAGGCACAAATAGAAAAGCCGTGTTCTTCGCAGACGGGTGATCTTTACTGAAAAAAAAAGAAAAAATTAACTGTTGTGTAATAATTTTCAGTGTTTCTGATTTCGAGTCTATTGGTGCACCACCAAGAATGAATTTTCTTTTAAAGAAGTTTTAAACAATTTAATAAAATTTTCAGCAGTTTAAGAAAGTAATTTGGAATATTCTCAATTTATGGCCTCGATTGCCATCTCAATTATGTTTTAACATTGAAAAAGTGAAATATCAACAACATTTTTCAGCTGCAGTAGGACTAACTTGACAACAATGATAATCAATGTGATTTCGTTTGCAGGACCGGAGTAAAATGTTGGCTTACGCATGGGGCCTAGCAGTATGTGTTCTTTGCAATAACGTTTTCGAAGGTGAGTACAATTTGATATAGTTATAAGACGTGTTTGTAAATAGGAGTATTAAAATACCTTCACTTCAGGTACTATAAGAGGAGACTCTACGAAACCGAATTTTATAGCAACTTTGAAAATATATTACTCCAGTGAATGCCGCTAAAAATCCGTCTGGAAGTTCTCGACTATTTATTTTTTGAATACTTTTATAAATGTATAATAAATAATTACCTAAATTTTTTTTTTGGGTTAAAATTTTTGCTCCAATATTACCTTTCACAAATCCAAAATCATAATTTTGAAAAATATTCTCAAAATTGGAATATTGCTACTGATTTTTAAAGATTCAAAGTTCCGTTGTTACGAATAAATTCATTCGCGATGAGATTGTGGAAAACCGTTTTAATAAAAAACGTTATGTAGAACGTTGTCTATTTCCACGAAAATAATGAGTTACAAGTTAAATCGATTTCGACGATTAGGTCATCAGTAACAAACAATAACTGAAGGTACATCACAGAGAGCATAGCTTATTTAGTCACAAGTGAAAGGGAGCTTGAATCCCATTGGTCGAGAAAGAGAAAGTCATACCCAATCAGATTGAAGCAGGTAAGTGAAAAGAGAATCCCATTGGCTCAGAGAAGTGAAGGGACCTGGGAGGATCATCAAATGCCAATCAAGGCAGACAAAGTGTAAGGGAGCTCAAACATTGGTGAGGGTAACATTGTGAAGGTGGGGGGGGGGGGGCAAGCTATTGCAGGACTGAACCCATCAACGGTGAATTTTCGAAATTTGCCAATATCAAGATTTATTGGAGGCTGCAAAATCGTTTTTCAGAGAGCGAAAAAAAGTTATTTTTGCTGGTTTTTGGTTTATTATTTTCAATAATGAACCTTTGGAATCTACCAAGAAAAAATTTTAAGCACCCCCCCCCCCCCCCTCAAAATTTGATGGTTTACGGTTTCATGGTACGTAGAATCAAAAAATCGAATGAAAATTTTTCGTCCATCCGCCGTACGCGGCACTTTCCTTAGTCCCATGGACCGATGTTGATGAAATTTTGTATGTGGTCTCCATTTATGGTCTAGTTGTGCCCCCGAAGCTTTCGGTTGATGTAGGTCACTTCTAAGGGTAATAAGGGTTGAAATTTTCAAAACAATCAATTTATAATAGTATTAAATTTATAGAATCGAATAAGACCACCCAGAGCTTCGTAGGACCAACCGTTCGCTCCCTATGAGAACTTAAGGGTTCGTTTCTTCGAGTTGTACTCAGTTTTATGCCCTTAGCAACCAGTAATCAAATCTCCCAATCGAAGCAACAACAAACTCTCTTTATTTCTTAAAAATGAATTTGATTCTCAAGCAAAAATTTGGTAAGTAGGTAGTGACAATGGCAAAGCCGTGTTCTTTGCAAGCGAGTGAGCTATACCGAAGAATAATAAACATTTGTGTAATAATTTTCAGCTTTTTTACTTCTGGATTTAACGATATGACACTACCTTCAGAGCTCCATGGCTTTGATTCCGTAAGGACGGCCTATTCTATAAGTACGCCTTGACATTCTATTCATTACTGACATAAACCTTACGGTGGACAAGCACACACCCTCTGGCTCGACGTGCCGTAAGACTAATCAAGGAACTTGTTGCATCACGAGTGAAAACACCGGTTGACGTTGATTAATGTCCCACTACGACGTCGACTCGTAAATTAATCTGATTTCTATACTTCGTTCTATTCATAATTCATATTGTACCATTAGTAACTGAAACATTGATTGAAACTCGTGGTCTAAATCTGAAACGTACTGTCTGACTTTGACCGCGAATAATACGATATCACTGTATACTCTCATCGATGATTTGAGTATACCGTTCCTTTTTATTTGAGTTAAGCTGGCTAGTTCTGTAACTTAAGGGGGCTTCAGATACGAGAGGCTACTAAATAGTGCATAATATACAGGGTGTAAGCCTAATTGGTCTGCCATACTGTACGAGTCGATTCTACATCTAATTTGCAACAAAAAATGTCTCTTAGCTATTTTCTTTAAAAGGCTTTGTTTTCGAGTTATTTTAATTTTAAACTTTTTTTCGTGATTTTGACCTAATGTCATTAAATTGGTCATAACTCCTTTAGTTAGCTGTGATAATTACAATTTGAGGATACCGTTAAATAGAGCATTAAATTTCCTATCGAATAGATGCCTTACCTTTTTTGAGTCAAGGTTTAAGACATGAAAAAGCCCTGTGAAAAGAAAATTTTGCGTAATTTGGGAAACCTCGAATTTTTTCAATCGCAAATTGAACTACAAGGATCAACATTTTTTCAAGATGCAAGAACAGTAAAAACTGCGCCAAAATCTCAGATTTCCAATGGTATAATCAAAAAATAATTTACAACCAAATTTATGGGAGAAATTTGTGTTTGAAAAGAACGTGCATTTTTTCAACGAAATCAGCGTTTTGGCCTCCTGTTTCTGGAGGCTTCGCGGTCTAGAGAGGCGCCTGCCCGCCCACTCAGATCATCTAGGCTGATTTCATTGAAAAAATGCACGTTTTTCCGCGTTCAAACACAAATTTCTCCCATAAGTTTGTTGTAAATTATTTTTTGATTATACCATTTGAAATCTGAGATTTCGGCGCAGTTTTTACTGTTCTTGCATCTTGAAAAAATGTTGATCCTCGTAGTTCAATTTGCGATTGAAAAAATTCAAGGTTTCCCAAATTACGCAAAATTCTCTTTTCTGAGGGCTTTTTCATGTCTTAAACCTTGACTCAAAAAAAGGTATGACATCTATCCTTTAAGAAATTTAATGATCTTTCCAACGGTGCCATCAAACTGTAATTACCACAGCTAATTAAAGAAGTTATGACCGATTTAATGACGTAAGGTTAAAATCACGAAAAAAAAGTTTAAAATTAAAATAACTCGAAAACGAAGCCTTTTAAAACAAATTGCTAGGAGACATTTTTTGTTGCAAATTAGTTGTGGAATTGACTCGTACAGTATGGCAGACCAGTTAGGCTTACACCCTGTACATAGGACTAGACATTATTAAATAGCGTAACCATGTATGTAACCTAGGTTCCAAGTAATGTGAGAAAAATGTAATGTATTGTTAGCAATTTACTCATCACTGTAATGTATAGTAGGTATCGATTTATTTATCGAGATGAAGCGATTTTGCAAAGATCCTACCCTACAACAGAGTTGGGCAAAATCATGCTCATGAATATGAATTTTAATCACAGGAATAAATTTCTGTGATTATGATTAAGAATGAATTCGTATTCACATGCTAAGAGTACCTATGAATAACATCATAATCACGGAGTACGATTAAGAATACATTCTTAATCACAGGATATCTGTGATTAATCATAGGAATGATAGGATTAAAATTATATTCACGCACTATGAATATGATTAAATTCATAATCACAGGAAATCGGTTATTAATCGCAGGAATAATAGGATTAATCTTTTTTTAAACACTGCAAATTATTACACAAAGGTTTACTATGTTTCCTATATACATCACTCGTCTGCAAAGAACACGGCTTTGCCATTGTTACCACCAACCAACTTGAAGAAAAACGTCGATCGCATTTCGGTCAGCTAAATTTGAACGGAGATTAGACCTCTTTTGCGATTCACACTCGTGTTTCTGATTTATCGTAAGTCCAAACCCTTAAGTTCTCGTAGGGAGCGAACGGGTTGGAAAGCCCGTGAAAAACCCAAAAGCCCAAATTGAAAACCTGAAAGATTACCGCTGGAATCATCAAGATCGTACGATAATTGCCAGAGAAATAAGGGGAAAACATGGAAAAAACCTTTTATTCAGCAGTTTTTCCCATTTTGGATTATTATTTTCAAAAATGAACCTTTGCAATCGATCGACCTAAAATTTTTTTTTAACCCCCCCTCAAAATTTGTTGGTTTACGTTTCAAGGTACGTAGAATCCAAAAATGGAATAAAATTTGACCGTCCGTCCGCCGTCCGCGGCACTTTCCTCAGTTAGCATTGACCGATTTTGATGAAATTTGGTATGTAGGCTCCATTTGGGGTCTAGTTGTGCCCCGAAGCTATTGGTTAATGTAGGTCACTTTTAAGGGTTGAAATTTGGAAAACGCCCAAACTCAAAAAATTTTGATATAAAGGTATTGATTTTCCATTAATTTAGGATAGTATTGCATTTTTAGAATTTTTAGAGACCATGCGGAGCTTTGTAGGACAAACCTTCAAACTCGCCTTGTTCTTTGCAGACGAGTGATCTATATAGAAAAATAATAAACCTTTTTGTAATAATTTGCAGCGTTTTGGATTCTACGTTTGTTGAAATGTAAACCAACAAATTTTGAGAGAGGGGGGGGGGGGGGGGGGTAAAAAATTTTCTTGGTCGGTTCCAAAGGTTCACTTGAAATAATAAACCAAAACGGGTCAAATGAAAATATGGATGACATCACGTGAATTATCGTTAACAAATTGCAAAAAATATGGGTTAACTAGAATCCTTATTTTGCGCAATTTTGTTAGATAGGCAGAAAAACAACGCTCGCTGTTTCTGTTTTGAAGTTCTAAATCAGTCAAATTTTGAAAATTTCCGATGGCTCATCATCTGTACGTAGGTTGTCCCCATTTAAAACAAACAGGATTGAAATAGGTACATCTTCAAGTAGATTTTAAAACTCGAGTCAACATTTAATTACACTCTCCTAAAAACTCGTCAAATCGCCGATTCGTTAGTTTTCGAGTGAGAGAATATTTCGATATTCCACCAAATTGGTGACATATACCTATCTACGAGTATCTATCTAAATCAAGTGTATCGAAAAAGATACAGCACTAGAATTTTTTTTGGCTAGTCCCTCTTGTGGCCCTCGTTCCTGGCCTTGTATGTAGTCTTTGTGAAGAGTAAGGAATAAAACATTAATTTCCTGTTCTCGGGTTATATTTGTTTATTTGTATAATACACGGGCATATTCATGCCCAGTAACATAGTACCTATGTATAAATTCTCAAACAGTTTAACTCATAATATAAAAAAATAACAATAACTAATAATTCAACATCTATGGTATTAACAAACTCTCATATAAATAATAAATACTGAAATTAACAAGTTAACATACACCTAATACTATTTCTCCCTGCGTAAAAAGAGTGATTTTAGACTAAGAGTGATATTTAGGTAAGTGTCGTGCCTGGTGCCCCTGCACGCGTGCATCAACGGTTATTGTGTAACAATCCGATTCGATACTTAACGCGAGGTACTTACCATTGATGCGCTGTACGGTCGGTCGTAAAGGTTAGAAAGTCGAGAAGGAAAGTTGAGGTACCTTCAGTCGGGAGGCGACTACTTTCTCCTTTAGAACCTTCCCCCACTGCTCGACGAGGGACTCATGTTTCCTACGAAGGCTTCACCCGTCGGACTATACTGACCGCAGTGATGTCACGGCATACATAAGAGATTATGCAAACCTTCCCGAAGAACTTATGCCCGGGCCTGCACTCTGAGGCCGAACTCCCGCTAGGAAGCTAGAAAACGTGTTCTGAATGATTTGCAGTATAAATTCAAAGGCAAATGATTGTTAAGGAATATATTATAATATGTTTAGGGATGAAAACAACACAGATATTTACTCTGATGTGACAGGCTCGTGATTTACGCCTGCATGAAGCGAAGAATCCTGGCATCAGAGCAGACTAGCTCAGATCAAAACCATCTAGGTACAGGTTTTTTTTTCTTCATAAACATCACACTTCCCTTGTTTTTTTTTTCAAATGGACCCCCCCCCCCCCATTTTTGGTTTATTATTTTCAATTTCTTTAGAAACGAAAAAAAAATTACCGCCCTCAGAATTTAATGGTTTGCATTAAGGTATGTAGAAACCGAAAATCGAATAACCGTTCCGTCTGTCAGCCCTACGCCGCACTTCCTTTAGCTCCCATGGACTGATTTTGATGAAATTTGGTAGATCGGATTTTTAAACCTTTGGATTTAAAGTGTTGTATCGGGGTGTCGTCGTGTGAAGGCAATGGTCTTCACGTCGGCTTGTCGATTTCTATTGGTCCCTACTCAACGAAGGTGAAGGATGGGACAGCACTTTCTGCCCGGCGTGATACCGCCTACCGCATGCAGGAGTGCTTAAGGATTTCAGCTCAGCTGCGATCCTCGGCGCGATTGCTCGCCGACCGGAGGGAGGCAGTACATTCACCTGAGTCCTAGTTGGGGGTAGACAACTACTAGGTGAAATGGGAGCAGAGGCCTACCGAGATGTGCCTACTGAGACCTCCGAGGAACTTTGGGCTTCTAAGAGAAGGCGAGGTAGAACAAGAAATAATCAAGTTGATTGTTAGAAGACGAATGCATGAATGTCTCCAGGTGAAGCCCTGAGTCCTCCTTTAATACTACTTTAACAAGGTAAAGGGAGAGTGGAGGAGGGTGACGTCAAGTGTACGTGTTTGTCACCCGTACTTCACTCTACCTACCTGGCATGATGAGTCACTCAGGGTTTCCCTTGTGTCCTTTATTGGAGAACTAACATATTCGAGTATATGAGTCATTACAGAAAGGTATTGATTTTTCATCAATTTAGTATAGTATTGAATTTTTAGAATCGAATGAGACCACCCGGAGATCTGTAGATCAAACCGTTCGTTTCCTATGAGCACTTAAGGGTTGGACGTACGATAAATCAGAAACACGAGTGTGAATCGCAAAAAAGGCCTAATCTCCGTTCAAATTTTAGCTGACCAAAATGCGATCGCTGTAGGTATGTGCTATGTGGTAGGTAGTATCTATGGAGGGGACAACTTTCGCTTCCGATGAGGACTTACAAAAAGTCAAAAACACGAGTGTGAATAGCAATGTTTTGATTATAATCAAAATCAGATAATTATCTACTATCCATCGAATCATCTATACAATCGCGTTATGGATACGAGGAAGCTAAGTGCCACACGTTGAGAAAAACGCCGTAAATTACGAAGATGAGAAATGAACTGCCCGCTTGCAACCTGAAGAGGCTTTCAAGTTCCAGGCCAAGGCCGCATTTCCTACATCTTCATTCTCCCAACAATCCTCAAAAACTTTGCAATGTTGAATAGATGAAAACTATTGCAAGATGCATATTTATCACCGTTAAAACCGCGGAGTTGACATTTTTTATTGCGGTTCGTAAACATATGGAACCATTCGTATGTGTAAACCGAGGATTTCAAAAGAGCCTTTGGCAAAAAGCTTGGCAGACGACCCCATTCGAAGAACTCAAGGGAAACCACTTTGGGGAAGTGGAAACCACGTCCAGTTCGGTCTATTTTGGAGTCGGCAGGGACGATGACATTCAATTTGTACTAGTCTACACGCTTAGATCATCCGGTTTGGAATCAAATCACTCGACAAAATGGTGGTCTCTCAGGCAGGTGAAAAAATAAAATAAAATAAAAATAATAGAAACAAATAAATAAACTTTTCATAGTACCTACTTCCGATGAAAATCAACATAATATATTGATCACTAAAAATACCAAATAAAATGAATATGTTGATTACTAAATAAAATAAAATAACTAAAATTTGCATAATACCTCCCATGAAAATCAACATAATATGTTGATACCTAAAATTACTAAATAAAATAAATATGTTGATTAGTACCAGATCAAAAGTCCATTCATGCAGCATGAATTAATGAGCGAATTTTCAAAGAAATCTTTCGGTTGAAGGTATGGTTAAGAAAAAGAACCATGGTGTTGAAATTTCTTTTAGAAAAAAATGTTTTTTACACGATTCTTGGTTTATTCCATTTTCAGTATGGGTATGCTGACTGACTATTTTTGAAATTTGAACCACTTTGGGTTGTTCAAAATTTCTGGCAAACGAACCTTTCGTTTGTTGTTACGAAGATTTTGGTGAAAACTAAAAAATTTTTGCTAAACAATTACTCAAGTTATTGTGCGGAATGACAAACATGTATACATGATATAATATATCATGATATAATATGATATAATATGATATATGATATGTATATTATACATATCATATATCATATTATCAACAGGCCGAATGTTCCAAAACGGATTTCAGTGAAAAAGTCCATTCTACAAATTTTGAGGCCATTGCAAATAGCTTCATTTTCCTTGAAAATTCGATAATAATGTTGATTACTAAAATAAATATTGAATAATGTTGATTACTAAAATATGTTGATTGTAAAATAATGTTGATTGTAAAATAATGTTGATTACTAAATGAAATAAGAAATAAACGTCAGTTATTCCTGAAATAATTAAAAAAATTAATAAATGTCTGTATAAAAAAAATCTGTAAAAAAATAAAATTAATAAAATTAAAAAAAAACAATATTAAATAAATGCCTGGCTGGGTTATAGAATGTATTCTACCTACGTACAAGCTCGAATAAGCGGTGTTCCAAAAATACTAATATCGTATATAAGGAACCAACCAACTTGGAGAAATGTTGATTACTAAAATAAATATTGAATAATGTTGATTACTAAAATATGTTGATTGTAAAATAATGTTGATTGTAAAATAATGTTGATTACTAAATAAAATAAGAAATAAAAGTCAGTTATTCCTGAAATAATTAAAAAAATTAATAAATGTCTGTATAAAAAAAATCTGTAAAAAAATAAAATTCATAAAATTAAAAAACATATTGTTTAGTAATGCATGCATTCCAGGGGACGTCCCATTGGATAAGTATTGGATCAGTTTAACCAGTTGTTAAGTGATAAAACTGTTTCACTCGATGTAATTTATTTATTACTTTAGGCAAGAAATAGTGACCCCCCCCCCCCACCATTATCCACCTTAACATTTCTAGCGGCATGGGAGCCTCGAATCTGAAGAGCATTTTGAAATCCATGATCTACGATACCCAACATGCGAATTCGAGTTCACCCCCCCCCCCCCCTCCCCAACGCCAACAATGGTGCCAGTCTGGCACCAAAGCGGAAATACGTCGTAACATTGAACTTTCATCTGTTAGTTTTGGTTGGCAGTCCGTCGAAGTTCACATCCGTATTCAAGATGAAATACAAAAAAAAAAACACGAAATAAGCGGTTTATGGCATCATGGCACCATGTCCTGGCACCATGGTGGCACCACTATTAGTTCCATGGTGGTACAGAGAATAATTCATGAAAATCCGGAGGTACAATGAGAATTTTTCCTCAATTTCAAAGCTTGGGTACAATTAGTAAGCAGTAAAGGAACCGAAATATTGAAAAATCGGATATTTTGTGAATATTATCCCCCCACTCACCCCCTCCCCTTGCGAATTTTGGTACTCTGGTGAAATCATGTACAACTCGGAAGTTATTTGAGTCAAACAAAAAAAGAAACACGCAAATCGGTTGGAAATTGAGGCCTGGGCAGAGTTTACAGGATTATGCCCGCAAACGCACGTTTTTTAAGCATTAACCCCCCCCTTTCCCCCCCTTAAAAAGCAAAATTCAAAATTTCGGCGCCGTAGTGCACAACTAGATAGTTTTTCGCGTCGATGAAAGAAAGAACCACAAAAATCGGTTGAGAACTGAGGCCTGGGCAGACGACACAAGATTATGCCCAAAACGCACGTTTTTTGAACATCAACCCCCCCTTTCCCCCCCTAGAAGGCAAAATTCGAAATTCCGGTGCCGTAGTGCACAACTAGATAGTTTTCCGCGTCGAACAAAAAAAGAACCAGGAAAATCGGTTGAGTACTAAGGCCTGTGCAGACGACACAAGATTTTGTCACACACACACACACACACACACATACACACACACACACACACACACAGACATACACCTATGGTTTTTTTCGCGGATTTGGATTCAGAATGGTCTAAAACGGATTACTGTGTGGTTATTTTTTTTTCTGTTGAGTGTTGTCCAACTTCACCCCAGATCGATCGCATAAGGACGCCCAAGTCTTACTGTGGGACGTCCTAAAAAAAAAATAAATAAATGCCTGGCTGGATTATAGAATGTATTCTACCTACGTACAAGCTCGAATAAGCGGTGTTCCAAAAATACTAATATCGTATATAAGGAACCAACCAACTTGGAGAAATGTAGTCGTACCGTTCATTCCTGAAAATCAATGAAAACCGTGAAATCGAGGTAGATGTCTACCTAGGTCACTCTAATCGATTAAGAAAAGGGATCTTAATCATGACCAACGAAAGTGAAGCGAAAGTGTAGCGATTAAAACCTCATTAACCCTGTCTAGGTGGTGTATCGTCTTGGAAGGCACTTCGCGGTTGAAACTAGACTCGGCTACCCGAAAAAAAGATTCGGTCGGTCATACCCGTAAATGGAGCGTTTCGGAGGTGACTATGAACCTTGAAAATTCAACGGTACCTTCCTAACTGAAAAGGTGATTATTAGACCACGTCTTTTCTTCTTCGTACGGTGACGGTACCCGAAAAATTGCTTTGGGAAGGTGCGAAGAATATCGAATTGATGGTTATGGGAGGATTTCCTGAGGCACACGATGGATAGAGAAGGGGAGGATACCTTGAAACTCCCTTACGTACGACTTCTGACAGGACAGAGACGAAGGGGAGGCCGGCGCCACAATTTTTGACCGTTTTCAGTTTGCCGGTTTCAGTCTAATTTCGACTGCTCGACGTAACTGCGAAACCTTTTTGTAATAATCTGTTTATTATTACAATATACAATACCTACGTTTGGTTTGGATGTTTGTGGAGCCACGTTTCGTGGTCAACAGCTTTTCTTTTTGACCGACTTCAACAGCACCGAAGGCGCGCAACGGAGGAGGTTCTCTTCAGTGTGAACACCTTGCATTTTTTTATTCTGGTACCAATCTGCCGGATTCTTTTTGAAATGTTTTCTACCAGTATCCGTGGTGGTCCCGTTTTAAACAGATTTCATTTTGCTTTGTTAAAAGAGTCGAAAATATGTGAAAGAAGTTGAAAAACGTGGTTTCCGTTTTCGGGGAGATCAGTCCGTATTCACTTTACTTCCCCTGTGACATCCGACTAAGTCAATGAAGGACCATTTGTGTATATTCAAATTAAAGGTCTGATTGTCAGCTTTAAAATGAGATGCTATATGCGGGGGGTTCCGATAACTAAAAGGTGCTGCGGGAGGAGAAAGGGGGAAATTACTATGACCTCATTCACCATCTCAACTTTGAGGTCGCGGTGGAGGTCATTTGTTCGAAAGTACCAGGGGGCATTAACTAGACTGAGTATTTTGTTCTGCGACGTTTGCATAATTTTCACGTTTCTCTTTCTAGTGCATCCCCATACGGGACATCCGTAGACCCAAACTGGCTTTATCACTTGCTCATAGAGTAGCATTTTATTGTGCACAGGAGTTGAGAGTTTCTTCCCAACAGCCAGTACATTTTTCTAAATTTCAGGTTCATTTCATCTTTCTTCTTCTTCTCATGTTCTTTCCATTTCAATTTAATATTCAAGGTCATACCCACGTACATAGCTTTATTTTCATAAATGGTATAGCTTGAGAATTAATTTCAACAGGAATACGGGTTACTTTTTGATATGAGAAGTATATCGCACCCTTGCTTGATTAGTGTAACAACTCAAATACATCCTCTTCTTTCAGGAAACAAGGAAAACCGTTCCCGCCTTGATATATTGTTGTTTTGTGTGCGAATTCATTCTCTAGTATGAGATAGCCTTTGAAAGTTAGAATTGAACTCTTTTTTGGTGTGTCTCACTGTT
This sequence comes from Apolygus lucorum, assembly GCA_009739505.2. Lineage (NCBI taxonomy): Eukaryota > Metazoa > Arthropoda > Insecta > Hemiptera > Miridae > Apolygus > Apolygus lucorum. The sequence continues at coordinate 4,902,222 of CM019174.2, read as the reverse complement.
GAATAATTTGTAAACGTGAGAAAATGCTCACTTTTCCGAGTTATAACTGTGTTCATGATTGAACCAGGCATTGATATTTGTATTATTTCGAAATGGGACTGTTTAGCTGAAAATATTTTAGATAAAACTCTACTCCAATCGTCTAAAGCTTCTCAACTCGCGGGTTATGGCAGCTGAGTCACAAAGGAAGTTATAACCCTATCAAAGAATGGTGGGGAGTTGAGGTGAGTCCTCAACAGCGTTTTAACTACTTCCTGACGGCAACTGGAGTCCCAGTTGAAACAGTCTTTCAGATCGGTAAAGCTCGTTTTTCTTAATTTATCGATACCAATAATTCAAAAAAGACAAATTTTGAGTTGTAACACTATTTGATCCGTTTAAGGATACAGTTCACTGAATTCTGCAGTTTTGTTGAGGTTTCCTCAACTGTGTTCCTACTGCTAAGATTGCTGTGACGTCTGCAAATGTTGCTGTGACTGCTTCTGTTGGTTCTGGAAGATTCCTTGTGTACAGAATGTACAAACCCGGTCGAAGCACACTTTCCTGGGGTACTCCAGCTCTGCTAATATTATAGCAGATTAGTGACTACTAATAATAAAAATTTGTTACCTCAGCTCAAGTTGGAGAAGGGTTGGGTCTGATGAAGAATATTAAAAACCATCCAAATCAATTTCAGTTTTAAAAAAAAATTTATTAATAAAATTAATATCAATTTTCTTATGTACCTACTTGTACAGATTTAATTATGATTTATATCCAATTTTTGTTTAAGGTACCCTTATATTTTATGTACCTTTAGGATTCCCTAACAGAGTGGCCACCCCTTTACAAAAAAAAAATATCTCCTCGACTTGTAATATTACTACTACTCGTCAAACCTAACAATCAGTAAATTAATGAGATATCAGTTATCGTTAGATACTCATCGAGTAGAACGGAATTTTCAGCAGGAGAACGTCCAGTGGGGGAGGTGTTGCCTCCAATTTAAGACGATGGCACTTCGGGAGGCTCGAAGTGAGCGTAGTGGGGTGACTTGTGTCATCCAGTGGCCGATCCTCCACATCCGTCGATCTTTTCTTGATCCGGGAGATTATAATTTGACTGAATGTTCAAAAAAATCAAATTTATTTCCACTGAGGAAGTGTAAGTTTCTGTTGATGGCTGACAATCCGCACGTGGCGTGGCTACAATCGAACTGGAGCCCAACCGGTGGGCTCTTGAGGAGAGTGTACCTACCTCCTGGTCATCTTAGGAAGAAGAGGGGCACACATCCGGGGTAAAGATCCCACAAACATCAACAAATAATATCTTTCTGATATCATTACAGCTCAACGTTGAGTTCATCTTCATGTCTTATTCAGAAGTGTCTTTCTGATAAGTACGATTTTATCAACAGATAATACCGGATGGGGAGGTCTTTTTGTATTTTTGCAAGAAGCCCCAAACAGTTTTGCTAGAAGTCAAACTCTGTCAAAAGCCTGGGAAACATCAAGAAAAAGTGATGAACACATTTTTTTCTCTCTTCAAAACAATTGTCTATTACGCTTATTATCCTGTGCATTTGATCAATAGTGGAATGTTGTTCCCTGAACCCAAACTTCAGGTCAGGAATTAGTTTTTTCTCCTCAATGATAGGCTTCAGTCGTTTCAAAAGTAGCTTTTCAAATAGCTTAGTTATGATTGGCAAGAGTGAGATGAGGCAATAAGATTTCTTGTCGTTGATTGGTTTGCCAGGTTTGGCAATCATAATTACTTCCGCAATTTTCAACTGTCGAGGAACGTACTTCAGCCGAAATGATGCATTAATCAGCTGTATTAATTGGGAAACATTACCTATTGTTTATTTGGGAAATATGTACCAATAAGAAAACAGAGGACGGGACCAGTAGATTTCTGGAATCTACTTACCTTCCTTTTCCACGGTACAGAAGTTTTGATTCGCAACCATATTTTACTCCTTCACCATTTTTAGCTTCAGACCTCTCATTTATGAAAGTTGTCAAGAAGTAAGTCCTAACTGGGAGCCCAGTTTGCGTAACTGGGGGAACGCGTCCGTGAACCTGAAATTTCGCGATCGGCTCTTAACGAGATCGTTTGCATCTGGTTCCCCGCCAACTTCCTGGAGCCCTGCCTTGGGGTTCAGCACTTAAAAAGAGTATAATTTTGAGATACCGACTCATCGAGAAATCTCTCGGAAGCTGCGAAGTGTGTAAAGCAATCGGGCAAGATCAAGGCTTCGAGAAGTTTAAGTGGAAGGAGACACCTTCGACTTGCGTAACAGAGGCATTTTGCTTTGGTTCCGACCCAACGGCGACCCCCGTCGGTCTTCAGGTGACCGAGGACTCCGAGTTTCCTTCCTTCCTGATCGGACGAAAAAGGTTCCTGATAAAAGATCGAATGATTTAACGGAGCAGGAAAGGAATTAAAGCAGCCTCGGGTCATAACAATGAACATCCTGTGAGAATCTGCAACTAGCTTCCTCGGTCAGATAGGTATAATAATCGACCGTTATGGGGAAAAAAATGGCTCGTAATTTATTATAATACACATCCTGTAGTAAATATTCACTGTGGGTTCTACAAACGGAAATCATTCCTTCCATTTCAAAGTGTAAAAAAACTATTTTTAAATCAGGAATGTAGAAGGTAGGGTTTAGTTTCCTCTCGCATAACCTTCTTTCTAACTAAATTGAATGTAATTTATTATAATAATGTCATTGCTGTAATCTACGAGCGCTTTATGCTTTGATGATTTCTAGAAAATCACTATTGAGGAAAGTATATGTGTAAGTACCTACCATCAAGTGTGAGTGTTGAGTACCCCCGATATGTGATGAGTAGGGAAGGTTCAGGGAGGTTCAGAGACCACTCAGTCTCCAGACTTTCAGAGGGAGTTTCTGTCATGAGTAATGAGTACCCCTCAAGATTATGGAGTACTTCGAATAAGTACCCCTTATTAATAACGAGGACCTCAAATTAGTAATGGGTAATATTAGAGCAGGTTATTGGAAATCTCATGAGTGCTGGATACTCATACGACAACGAGGGAGGTTCAGAGACCACTCTGGCTCCAAACTTCTCCTCAGAAAGTGTACCTTTACTGAGTACTCCTGAGTTGCTCAAATTAGAATGAGTTCTTAAAATTAAGAATGGTTACTGGGAATCTCATAGGAGTGCTAAGTACTGGTATGACAATGGGGAGGTTCATAGACCACTCAGTCCCCATACTTTCAGAGGGAGTTTCTGTCATGAGTAATGAGTACCCCTCAAGATTATGGAGTACTTCGAATAAGTACCCCTTATTAATAGCGAGGACCTCAAATTAGTAATGGGTAATATTAGAGCAGGTTATTGGAAATCTCATGAGTGCTGGATACTCATACGACAACGAGGGAGGTTCAGAGACCACTCTGGCTCCAAACTTCTCCTCAGAAAGTGTACCTTTACTGAGTACTCCTGAGTTGCTCAAATTAGAATGAGAGCACTCATAGGAGTGCTAAGTGCTCGTATGACAATGGGGAGGTTCAGAGACCACTCAGTCCTCATACTTTCAGAGGGAGTTCTGTCATGAGTAATGAGTACCCCTCAAGATTATGGAGTACTTCGAATAAGTACCCCTTATTAATAGCGAGGACCTCAAATTAGTAATGGGTAATATTAGAGCAGGTGATTGGAAATCTCATGAGTGCTGGATACTCATATGACAACGAGGGAGGTTCAGAGACCACTCTGGTTCCAAACTTCTCCTCAGAAAGTGTACCTTTACTGAGTACTCCTGAGTTGCTCAAATTAGAATGGGTTCCTAAAATTAAGAATGGTTACTGGGAATCTCATAGGAGTGCTAAGTACTCGTATGACAATGGGGAGGTTCGGAGATCACTCTGGCCCAGTAGGTACTACCCTTCCAAAGCGGCTCCTAGGTGAGTACCAGATGAAACTAAAGGGATCCATCCACAGGTCAACCACACAACCCTTGAAAATCGCACCAACTGATAAGTTATGCCAATTGAGGATTTCACGTTGACACGTGTGCAGTGATCATCCGTAGAAAGTGCAATTCATAAGGGACCGTCTAGGGTCTCATCCATACAATCCCTGAAAATTCCATCGAATTCGGATGAAAAATGTAGCAGTCATGGAAGTTTGTGCACGCTACCAATCTGGGGGAGATTAATTTTAGGGGGGACCATCTACACCCCAACCCAAACCCTGACAATTTCATCAAAATCGGACTGTAGCTTCTTTTAGTTTACTCATTACAAGGATTCGCGGAAACCACAGAGTAACGGAGACATTAACTATTTAAAAGATAAATTACCGTTATTGCTCCCACAGCTGATTTGCTGTAGCTTTCAAGAAGCTGTGTGTAGCATTTAAGGACCATTGGAAGTGATCGGGAAGAAACCCAACTTCTCCAATATTCGTTTTAATTTGAAGAAGAGCCCAGAATTTCGATGAAACAATGGACGTGTACCTAATTGGGCCTTCATCGACCGTTCCCAAATTCTGAGTAGAACTTCATGATGTACCTACGAGTATCTAAATTTTCACAGATGAAACTGAAACGAAATATCAATCATTCGCGTTCCGGAGCTCAAAAACCTAGGTTATCTCTCTTATCAGTTGGCTTATGTGATGTAGGTGTCGTGTGTTGTGTTTCTAATCCTTTCTTAAATAATACAATGCTTTAAAAATTAATGTTGTTTACCTACGAGTGCATAGATTTTCATTTCAGACTGAATGCCTTTCTTATTGATGCCTCAAACAGATTTGATTGCCTTTTTCATTGAGGGCAAATTTCTGGTTTCCTACAGATTAGGCGGGGATCTACAGACATTACCATCTATCGATAACGGAGGTGCATACGAGTACATCTTGCCAAAAAAGAAGAGAAGATTCATTTAATAGTCGCTAGATAGCGCTCGGGCCATTCCACCACTTTCTTTCCCTAGATGCTCCTCAATAAATTATATTGAAATATATTATTGTCCAAGTTCTATCCGGAAAAGTTGTACTTAAGTATTTTCTGTTAAGTTAAAGTTTAAGTTAAACTTGAGATAATTCCTTTAAAAGTGTATAGTTTCGTCCGGTTCTAATTCGTGTGGCCAGTACGGACAAATGTAGAGCTTTCAGGAAGTCCTGCTCAGGAGTTTTGGTTACAGTTGTGGATTTCTCTTCTGTTCTGTCGTACACCGTGTACATTTGGTGCACACCCAATAGAGGACCATTGGAAATAACTGGGAGGAAGCCCAAGGCCCGATTCCTCTTCTGTTAATCGAGAGTGCTGAAAATTAGTTACAACTTTGTTCCGTTACAGGAAATTTTTGACACAAAAGTCGCACGCTACCTGTAGGAAGAGGTAGTAATCAGTAGACGAGGATTCGTAATAGGTCCATTGTATTTGAAAGGCGCCAACTCAAATTAGTCAGAAACTGAGAGCAGACAGTGAAAGGCGAGAGAAAGCGTAATGTGGGCGCTTCGGGTGGCGTATTATTGGACTACATCACCTCTGATGCCTTCTCAAGTCAAATGCGTCACGTTGAAAAAATGTGACCATGACGCCCATCGAACTTTGTAAAAGATCATTACGTGATATTTTGTAGGGTTTAAAAACTACGAACCTTCAAGTATTTCCAGACAATCAAACCTGAGGTCATAAGGAAAGCAAAAACAACACTTTTAGCTAAGCTAATGTTTAGCTAATGGTCGCTCTGACAGACAACGTGACGGAAATCCTCCTCGTTTTACCTCCCTCAGCCACAGGGCAACCGTTATCTCAACATTAGCTAAGCTAAAAGTGTTATTTTTACTTCCGTAACACGAGGGTTGTTCCAAAAGTAAGTTCCGGCATGCAAGGAAAAATTGGAGAAAAACAGAAAAGTTACAAAAAATAAATATTTGTATTCAGCAACATCTAAAATATTTTTCTACATACTCGCCAATTTTTTCCAAGAATTTGCGATAAAGGTAATCCAGTTTTTTAACTTAACCAACCGCATCCTTAACTTCTCCATCTGTCCTGAATTTCATTCCTCCCAGGTGGGTTTTGAGAGCCGGGAATAGGTGGAAATCGCTTGGTTCTAGGTATGGGGAATAGGTGGGGAAAACATCTCAATCAAATTTATTGAGTGCTCCCAAGAAAGCCTAGGGTCGAGCATTCCGCCGGGAAGGTGATGGCTGCAGTGTTTTGGGGGCTGTAAGGGTGTTCTGCTGGTTGATTACCTCGACAGGGGCTCAACCATAAATGCAGAGGTAATGCAGTGTGCTCACAGAATTGTGAATAGCAACAATAAACAAGAGGCGAGGAATGTTGCGCGAAAAAATCCTGCGAACGGATGGAGAAGTTAAGGATGCGGTTCACAGCTGGCTACGCAATTTGGATGAAAATTGGTACACCATCGGACTGAAAGAACTGGAATACCGTTATCGCAAATTCGAAATTTATATTCTTGGAATTCTTGGATTATGTCGAAAAATAATTAAGATGTTGCTGAATACAAATTTTTTTGTTGTTACCTACTTTTCTGTTTTTCTCCAATTTTTCCTAGCATGCCGGAACTTACTTTTGGAACAACCCTCGTAGGAAAGATGTTTTTAGTTTATTATTTTCAATAATGAACCTTTGGAATCGACCAAGAAAAAACAATTTCAACACCCCCTCAAAATTTGTTGGTTTACGTTTCAAGGTACGTAGAATCCAAAAATCGAATACAAATTTTTCCGTCCGTCCGCCGAACGCGGCTTTTTCCTTAGTTCCCATGGACCGATTTTGATGAAATTTGGTATATGGACTCCACTTGGGGTCTAGTTGTGCCCCGAAGCTTTTGTTTGATGTAAGTCACTTCTAAGGGTTGAAATTTTGAAACGCCATAGCTCAAAAAATGTCGATAGATAGGTATTGTTTTTTCATAAATTTAAGATAGTATTGAATTTTTAGAATTTTTAGAGATCATGCGGAGCTCTGTAGGACAAACCGTTCGCTCCCTACGAGAACTTAAGGTTGGACTTAAGATAATCAGAAACACGAGTGTGAATCGCAAAAGAGGCCTAATCTCCGTTCAAATTGTATCTGACCAAGATGCGATCGCTGTAGGTACGTGGTAGGTCGGTTGCATCTATGGTTGGTAGGTGATGATTATGGCAAAGCCGAGTTCTTTGCAGACGAGTTATCTATATAGAAATATAATAAACCGTTGAGTAATAATTTGCAGCGTTTTCTCATAAGAAGGGCTGGGATGAGTTGATTTGTAAAAGTTGAATTGAATTTGTAGAAGGTTGCATTAAATATGCAAATGCTATAATATGACAAAATACCTGAAGACGGAAATACCTGCCTTCTTTGGAATCAAGGCAATACAGCTATGACGTCATCATCTGAACAGCGATCATGAACGGAGATTTTGTTTTACAAGTTTGCCATTCAAAAAGTGCCTCATGTAGCAAAGGCAAATCAGACAAATACGCTTTAAAATCCAAACCATCCTAAAATGAAAAGACGAATTTTTTTTGACATTTTATGTCTTTACTTTAGCACATGGACTCGAAAAGCGTTATAAAAACGCGTACAGTTGATTTCTGTCGATTTTCACGTACAACCCAACCGTTTCTGGAGAAATGAAACTTCTTTAGTTTTAAACGGAACAGAAATTGTTCACCATTCCTTGTAAAACTCTCGATTTATCATTTATCATTATTTATCATTTCTTTCGTACCTACTTGTTCTTGGTATTTATGACGTAATTTTATTTTTATTAATTTCTAGTTTTGTTTTCACTTGGGAACTCAAGACAATGACCCTATTTGGACCGTGGTGTCGCTAGTATCACCGAAGACATCCCAGGAACTCCACAGATGTACCGAAGTGTCATCGGAGTAACCAAAATTAAATTGCAATTTCAAATTTAATGGTCGGAGCTGAATTTCTTGAACCATATTTTGTAGATTAATACAAATTAAGAAATTACGAATATGTTATACAAACATTTTAGAAAATTTTTTCATTGATTTCCTAGGAAATTTTTGTCATAACTCTATTTAGACTTTCAATTGCCCTCAAAAAATTCTGCTGGCAATTAAATTTAAAATTCAATTTAATTTTGGTAACTCCGGTGACACTTTTGGAGCAGCTGTGAAGTTCCTGGGATGTTTTAAGTGACACTAGTGACATCATGGTCCATTTAGGGGTTAAATGTCCCAACGTGTTGCAGACTCGTATGCAAGCGTTTGGGTGTTTAGTCAAAAAGTCGCATTGCTTCGACAGTGAGGTACGCTTGAACTCTCTTGGAGTTGATCTCTTGCTGCAATTATATTGTGTAAGTCCAGCTGAGATATCAAATCTCAAATCTCGTTTCTACTAGACTGGATTTTATGGTAGACGAACACTAACGGAATCAACTTATCTACAGAACTTCCCACTTGATCCAGTGTGCCAATAGGTGCCTTCCTATGCATTTTTGAGTTTATCGAGTTTTTATCGTCCCTACTGATTATTTTAACCATCGTACTAACGTAATATTACTGTTTTTTTAGAACAATAACGGTGTTACGAACTTACCACAACCTATAATCATGAAGTTGCTCAATGGGTAGGTAGAGGTCGCTCAGAACTTGAGTGCGGAAACAAGGGAGTGATGCGATTCCTATTTTCTTTGGAGCCTCCTCATGTACCTCATGTCAACCATTCAAATGAACCAAACTTAAGGGATCGATTATACAACTAATTTGCAACAAAAATGTCTCTTAGCAAATGTTTCTTTACCCCACTCAAAATGCCTTTTTTTCACTCTGAAGTTTTTTTTCTCGTGTTTTCGACCTTGCGGGACTATGGTCATAACACCCTTACTCCTCATGCAAATTCAAACGAAAAACCGATCATACTGATTTAAAAAATGGAACTAAAATAAAATTAAAGAACAATTACAACTTATTATCAAAGTGCAAAGTCAATGGGGGATTTGCCTCAATTTTAGATTCTGGAATTTCAAGTAAAATCCTATAATAGCGCCCAAGAATTAAGTTCAACACCAGGAATACCCAAGGGAAAAAAATTACCGTAGAAGAAAATTCCTAAACAAGTGAAAATTGAGAGAAACTGATCTTATCACACACCGGGGTTCTTCCCGCTAAACTGCTCTGGCGAAGCGTAAAAGAAGTTTCGGAAAATAGTGTCAGAGAATGTCAACAGGTAGAGTTGTCAGCGCCCTTGTGACCACATGAAACGATCCACTCAAATAATGTGTTTCAAATAACTAATATAGAAACTAAATAAGAGAAGATGTAGACTAATAATGGTTTATATTCTAGAAAAAAGTTAATACAATTGCTTCTTTTGGTCACTTTCGCGTTTGTGTTCTTTCTGCCAGTTTGCGGAGCACTCCTGTGTTCAATCACGTAAATAATAGTTTCATGTACGCTTCTAGAGGTAGCACTGCTGTTGTAAAGGGCAGCTCGTCACGTCACAACCCCCCCCCCCCCTTCAAATACATGTAGCCGCCCCCCAGATAGTCTCGACCTATCCCGAGTAGGGATCTCCATGCCAAGCACCCTGGAAGAAGAGTGGTGAGGACCCTGGGTTCTCCCTAGATACTTCTTCAATCGTCAGTCGGGTTCAGAACGAGCCAGTGAACTGACCGCAAGGGGAGTTTCGGCGGTCTAGAGCTATGTAATCGATTTATAATTCGTTTTGAACCAAGTTATTGTAGAATACAGTTGTTTCTTTATACACGAGTAATTTATGATCCTGACAACCAACTGGAAGAAGAGGAAATACTGGAAAATGGAAAAAGAGTTATCCCATCTCCACCCATACAGATTCCCACTAGAATTAAAATTTCCATCTTCCTTGAATTCTCTAAATTTTTTGGATGCGCTTTCAAGCAGCACACTATGGTTTTCTTCCATATCAGAGTCTTTCGAAGAAAAAAAAATTAAAAAATTGTGAGGCGAATTCCCCTTTTTTGTGAGAAAAGTACAAATTTTTATGAAAATCAAAATCAAATTCAAATTAAATTCAACGAAAAATTGATTATTATTGAATTATGTGATTGAGGTAGTTTTTCCGTTGAGTGTCCCACGATAGCGCTACTTGTATCTTATTATATTTCGGTGGCGCCTAATTTGACATATATATAAACTGTGGATGGTTCCCTATAAATGTCATCGTCACGTGATCATCAAATCTGCAAGTACTTGGAGAATGAAGATATGAGATTATCTGCTATGCACCGGATCTTCGTGGATACGACGGAAATGAGCAGACCTTTTATAGTCCAGGTGGTACCTACGCACAGTTTTTAACACTGCCTACGAGTGATATTTACCTTTTCCATGGAGTGTCACTCTCTCGTGCTGACTCAATGTGTATCAATGGATACGTGAAAGTTTCCAGCCGTTTTATAACCAGTCACCTTCCTACGGGGCCAACAAGTCACTATCCCTTTCCAGATGTGAGCTGTTTACGTCCGCCAGGATCGGATATCATGTGGGAGGAATCTGGGTCAATCGAGTGGGTAAAAAGGAAACCCAGTAAAAAAAAAAAGGTCGGACCCGAGGTATTTTCCCCGGAGTCGTAATGAGAGGTGATGCGTCTAGATTAGGCTACGCCCCCTTCAGTAGGAAGGGATGCTGGGGGTACACAAAAAAGGTTTAATGATAAGTTGGCCGATGATTCGAACGGGTTCAATAGGTCAGCCCTCCCCGTATACACTAATCTCTCCCTAATGGTTCTGGTGACTTAATGCTAGGTCTGGGCTACGCCTTCCTCTCTTCTACCTTTTGTGAGCATCTTCTTGGCTTCCAACTTCCATCACATAGAAGTGATGGTTGCTACGATCCTATTCTAGACACTTCAAGAGATTCTTCAGGTCTTGTAGATAGATATCTCTGATAAGTGAAATCTTAGGGGACCTCAGGATCATCATCCCTTTATATAAAATAATGCTTCTATCTAGTACTTCAAGGTGCTCATAGGAATGCCGAGCTTGAAACATCCAAGATACATAGAGTAGTTAAAAACGCGTTTTGTATGGCCTAAATTTGTATAACCTCCGTAAAAAATCCGTAAATTATGAATTTCTTCATAAAATACAGTAACAACTTCTGATATCATAAGCACAGACTTGATGAATTTCAGTTCTCCCTGTATCAGGGTGATTAAAATGTATAGGATCAGGCATTTTTCCGCCACTTTTGCTGTTAAAAAAAACGTCTGCCAAGTTGGGTGGGCAGTATAGCTTCCTCACTCATTGTAACATGGACGTATAGAATCAGTTGGCGAAAAACAGGAGAGGAAATGGCCTTGGAGCTCACTCAGCTGATCAGTGACCACTCAGGCACCTTCAGCATTCTCCATTGACCCTGCCTCTCAAATTTCAGCTTCCTGCGTTCAACAGGAGAGAAAATGGCCTTGGAGCTCACTCAGCTGATCCGAAGGTGCTGAAATTTATAGGGGACCGTCTAGGACCTAACCCGCACAATCCCTGAAAATTTCATCAAAATCGGACCACAGGTTAGTATAGTTTTGCCCGGGACAAGGATTGACCACAGACAGACCGACAGACCGACAGACAGACAGACAGACAGACAGACAGACACGGAACCAAAATTGTTCGGGAAGCTCTAAAACGCAAAAAGCAAGTGGAAATTTTGATTTTGGAGGACATTTTTTTTTTTTTCACTTCTTTCACGAATACAAAGCTTCCCTACCTTCGGTAGTGAGGAAGCAAAAATCAACCGGTAAACGAAAATTCGAATATCACAGTTTTTGCACATAGGTAGTTTGGTTTTTCGTAATAAGAACCTCCAGTCTTTATTTCAGATTTGAACTCTACGCAAAATTTCATGAAAATTTGACTTATCACTCGATTTTTTCAGCCAACAATCTCTCACAAGCCCAAAAGTCGAGCCAAAATTTCATAAAATTTTGCGCATAATCCAAATTTGCAAAAAAAGGAAAAACTAGAAAAAACGTTTAAAGAGAAAAAAATCGTAAAAATTTACCGGGGGTTTACTGTTGGAATTTTTCTTTAGGAGCGAATATAACGGAAATAAATAGCCATTTTTTTGTTACTTTTGCTGTTATAAAAAACATTTAAACGGTAAACGAGGTGTTCGAATATCACATTTTTCACTCATTGCTTGGTTTTTTTTAAATGAGAACCCTAGTTTTTAATGCAGATTTGGATTCCACGCAAATTTTGAACCGTCATTCGATTTTTTCAGCAAAAAATCTCTCACAAACCGAAAAATGTAATTGGGAGTCAAAATTTCACAAAATTTTGCGTATATACGGATTTGCAAAATGACAAAGTTTAAAATGAAAGAAAAACGTTTAAAAAGAAAAAAACTCGTAAAAATTATGGGGTTTACTGTTTAAATTTTTCTTTAGGAGAGAAAATATCGGAAATAAATAGCTGATCCTATAAAATTAAAAAGCCCTTTAACTAATCTCTCATTGATGAATGAATGAATGAATGAATGAATGAAAACATGTTTTTATTTGAAAATAAGTAAATCTTACATTTTTGTTTACAAGGAAACATGCAATAATCGTGGTCTCCCTGGACCGTCCGATGAGTTTGCCGCCTTTATTATTCAACTAGTGCTCTAATAATAATGTTATTGTACAATATAAAATTTGAAAAATATGGGTACTAAATAATGTCTAAAAAATAAATTCCATTTCCAATTTCCAAAATTAAACAATGTGTGGACTATCAAGTTGTAAACGTGCATAACCGATATTTTCGATCTCATTGATGGTCTCTCTTTTAAACCTAAATAATCAAGTTTAAATACCTAGAGTGAGCAAAATCCGATCTTGTTTTTCAAAGGTTGGATGACTGCTCGTTCCAACTCACCGCAACGATGTCAAACGGCGCGGTCCACTTTCCGCCTCATCCTTGTTACACACGCTAATTCGAGAAACAATCCCTTCGAATACCAAAGGATCATCTTTCTCGACACGACCCACCGTACAAGTGTGTCAAAAAACACACAACAACGGCTTCGCATAAAGACGGGAAGGCGGGAACAATCGAAGGAACCTCCGAGAGGTCGCGATCCTGTTCCCACGGAGAAGGTTTTCCCCCGGTATACCTTCCCGAGTGGGACGCAGAAATCAGAATACCTTCCTCGTGATGGAATCGGGGGGGCTTGTTGCCCCGTAAATCCGAAACCTAGTTTTCTCTTTGGAACAGAACTTGCCTTTTGTAGGGAGTTGAGGGAGCGAGACCGAAGAATCAGGAAACGGGAAGCGTCGGTGAACGCTGCAGGGGTGCGCTCGTAACAGTTTGCATTGCAGCTTGAAATGGAAGAACAGGAAATTTTACTTTGAGAAGTGCATTATGACATCGATGCATATCTGGATCAAGCACTCCCGATAAGGTAATCGTCATTACATTTGCGTATCCATGAATACACATCACGTCAGCACTGTTACGAGCATTGAAGTACTCAAGAAGTTTGAGTCCACCTTTCTCCTGTTTTACTACCTAAGGGTATTAAAGTAAGAACACTTTGTGAAGGAAATCGAAAATTTACGGTCTGAAACATGAAAATTTCAAAGAATTGATTGCCTTTTAGGGCTTTTGAGCGATTTTTGTTCGGGATCTGTCCGTTGGAGGTGATTTTGCTTCCGAGCCAACCAAGGTAGCGGGAGCATTGCTTTTAATTTTCAAGGTTAAAAAAATGTTCTTAAAAATCAAAATTTCTACTCGCGTTTTAAAACTTATCAAATTAAAAATTTAAAACTTATCAAATGTTGCCAAAATAATAGAGAAGGCAGTAAAACTGTATTTGGTTGAATATTTGAAAAATCACCTCTTAATAAATGAATGCCAATTTGGTTTTCAGCCCGGAAAAAGTACCTTAGATGCAGTATTATGGATGGTAGAGAGCATTTCACTGGCCTTGGACGAAGGGAAAAAACTACTAGTGGTATATAAAGATATGACCAAAGCTTTTGACACCATTCCACATTCTAGTCTTATAGAAACTATGATTTCAATGAATTTCAATCCAAACTTTATCCGATGGACTAGAAGCTATTTAGCGGATAGGCAGCAGAAGGTCGGGATTGGTGATTGTTTGAGTGACCCATGTTCATTTCAATTTTCGGTGCCTCAAGGTACTGTCTTGTCACCTCTGTACTACATAATTTATAGTAATGGTATATTTACAAGAGATATTGATGGAAAAATAATAGGTTTCGCCGATGACCCAGCCATGATAGTGACTGGTAATTAGTGGGAGGAAGTTAAATTTAAAACTGAAAAAAATCTCACTCAGGTTAATCAGTGGTTGAAAATCAAAAATCTGAAACTAAACCTTAACAAAACAAACTTCATGGCCTTCTCATTCAAGCCCGCATCGATCCCTGACCTGGGTCAAATAATTTGCCAAACTTCAGCTTCGTGTCCGGGTGACTGCTCCTGTCCTGTTATCAAACAGGTGCAGGAGGTGAAATACCTGGGGGTGAAGATATATCAGTGCCTCGGATGGGAAGCTCACATAGTGGAATTGACAAAAAAAAAACTTAGGAAATTGATCCCATTGTGTCGTGAAGTGAGAAATTTTATGACTATGAATATTAAGAAAAATTTCTATCATGCTATGGTACAGGCACTTCTGATATATGCGATTCCGGCTTGGGGTTCGACCCATAAAACAAAACTCCAGCCCCTTTTTATAGTCCAGAAATCTTCGATAAAAATCCTATTGAGGAAACCAATTAGGTACCCTACAGAGAAATTATTCGATGAATTTGCGGTGTTACGTTTATCTGAACTGCCAGAGAAGACTACATTGGTCTATACTTATAAAAAGTATTTAGAGGGTAAGATTGAGAGGGTAGAGTTGGGCACGAGGAGCGCAGATAAGATCACCCTGAGGGCATTAAAAGTTAAAACTGCAGCTGCGCAGAGACTCTATCTCTGTAACGGAGTGGGGCTTTTCAACAAACTGCCTGGATTTGTTACTGCTGGTCTTCCACTTGCAAAATTTAAACAAAAAATGAAAGAGTACTTTAAAAAGAGAAGTAGAGATAAATGATTGGGCAGTGTTGTAGTTTGGGATAACGGTCGATATATGTCTTAAGTGTAAACTTTGTGCATCATTTTAAAATTTAAAATAAAAAATTGGAACATGTTAAAAATTACGTTGAAGTAATTAAATTATGTAAGATTTGTAACAATTGTATAGACTAAACCGTAAGTTTATTAATAGGCGAGGACAGAATAATCTAAACGTGATGATGTTGTTTAACTGGTTCGGTGCAGCTCCAGTTCCCGGCACAAGTATTTACTTATTGGGAACTGAAGCATTTTGAATATTACGCTATAATATTTTGTAAATAATTATTGTCTCAATAAATGCAATATATATATTAAAAAAAACAATTTGAACACTTTTGGTATCGTGCTTCTCTTCCAGTCGGTCTGTGTATCTGCAAATCCTTGTAACGGGCAAAACTGTTCCAAGTTATTGTGCGATTCTGAAAAAATTTGTCAGGGATTGTGCGGGTTAATGAGTAGACGGTCCCCTATGAAAAATCAACCACCCACAATCGCCCCAGAATTGATAATAACGGAAACGTAAAACTCTTGTAACGCACATTACGTCTACATTTCCGCACCGAATTTGATGAAATTTTCAGGGACTGTGCTGGTTGATCGTCCCCTATGAAACACTTCATAAGATCAAGGTACTGCGCTAGCGAGAAATCCTTGAAACCCCGTAACTACTTTACTCTCTATCGGAATTGGATGTTATTTTCAGGGATTGTTTGTTTGATATGGTTCCTTATGAATGTCATCGACATCTGAGCATCAAATTTGGACAGTTGTGGTAGAAACATTTAGGTGGTCCCCTATGAAGTTCATGGATTCACAGGAGTCTATGCATGCACAAACGTGAAATCCTTGTATCAGCTATAACATCTTCATTTCCCATCCAAATTCGATGGAATTAGGGTTGTCTGGTTGAGTTCTTGAATGTCATCGAATCAAATCATTAAATTTGAACAGTTATGGAAGGTACTTGGATATTTAAGGTTTTGATGAACTGCTATCCGTCGGATACGATGAAGCTAAGAGCCACAACTTTTCTTCACTTAACACTATTTTGTGGCTCTATTTTGCTTCCTCACATCCAATTAAGAGAAACCACGGTATAAGTACGAAAATGAAAAAGAATGTCAACAAGATCAGAACAAAACGTCTCGATCTTGTTGATGTTTGTCAGTTCTAGAAATTGCAAACTATATTTTGAGCACTTATTCAATTAATTTTTAAATCCCATTTATTTTATTATTATTTATTTATTATTAGTTTTTCACCATTTATTAAATGGTATTAGTACCTACTCAAAATCTGGGATTTACAGGTGCAGGTGAAAATACGATACTGCAATCATGACGCCGATTATGTGTAACTGGTTGATTTATGAGTTTTCATCAGAGTTCAAGTAGATACTTCGGAGATACGAAAAAATCAAAGCGGCACAGTAAAGGTTACATCCCATTCTCAAAAGCTCGCTTCGAGGTTTCGTATTGCCTCGGGGGGCACGCTCAACCTACAAAAGTGTTTGTTTCGTCACTTAAGAGTGAACCAACAGACTTTTTAATGGTATTTGAGGCTCTCAAGTCGAAGCGTATTTCAAGTGTCATGACTTGGCGAAAATAACACTTCTTTGAGGTCATTCAGGCGGTGAATCGTCAGAAAGCGTAAGTTAGGGCGCATACGTACCTATAATTATAAATGTAAGTATACTCAAAATTTTATGCTGATCAACTTTGGTATAAGGAAATTTTCTGTAAAACGCACCATTATTAAGATATAAGCAAAAAACTGGAAAAAAATAAAATGTTGTGGTTCATTGACTTCCAAAAGTACAACTCAGAAACCTTCGCAAACTCATATACACCTTATTTTGGTGGCTCAGGACATGAATAAGTCGAAAAGGCAGGGTGACTTCTAGGCATAAAGGACCTACAGAGACACAAGAAAGGTGCCACGTCCAGTAACACTGCTGATAGGCAACTGACGAACTCCTGGAAGAACACTGTAGGTGCTGGCAAATTCGAGAAACGCACATGCCAAATTCTTCGTTTGAAGTGTTAAGCTTACGATATTTTCTGATCCCTAAAAAATTAGGCGGGAGTAAATATTTCCTTGTGAGACGAACGAGGTGTCGGATGGTAATTGCAGAGACTGAGGCAATGAATTGTAGATCAAGTACACAAGTATTATGGGCTGCGAGACGAAAGGACAAGATTCACCTTAGGATGTCCACCAGCTGCAGCCTCTCCTTGGAGAATAAGAAGAGACCATCTCGAGACATGACGAGTCCGGGTGACGAGAATGGATTCTTCCAGACTGTTGACCTCCCAGAAGCAGATGGTCTTCCTCGCATTTACTGAGAGGAAACTATCCTTCAGCCACCCATTGATTTCATCCAGGTAAAACTTTATGAAGTCAGAAACTGCGGTGACTTCATGTCACCTCTGGAAATAAAGAAGTACCGATATGACGTCATCAGGACAAGAATGGATCCTCCCAGACTGTTGACCTCCCGGAAGCAGATGGTCTTCCTCGCATTTACTGAGAGAAAACTGTCCAACAGCCACCCATTGATTTCATCCAGGTAAAACTTTATGAAGTCAGAAACTGCGGTCACTTCATGAAACACCTCTGGAAATAAGGAAGTACCGATATGACGTCATCAGGACAAGAATGGATTCTCCCAGACTGTTGACCTCCCAGAAGCAGATGGTCTTCCTCGCATTTACTGAGAGGAAACTGTCCAACAGCCACCCATTGATTTCATCCAGGTAAAACTTTGTGAAGTCAGAAACTGCGGTGACTTCATGAAACACCTCCGGAAATAAGGAAGTACCGATATGACGTCATCAGGACAAGAATGGATTCTCCCAGACTGTTGACCTCCCAGAAGCAGATGGTCTTCCTCGCATTTACTGAGAGGAAACTATCCTTCAGCCACCCATCGATTTTATCCAGGTAAAACTTTATGAAGTCAGAAACTGCGGTGACTTCATGTAACACCTCCGGAAACAAGGAAGTACCGATATGACGTCATCAGGTCAAGAATGGATTCTCCCAGACTGTTGACCTCCCAGAAGCAGATGGTCTTCCTCGCATTTACTGAGAGGAAACTGTCCAACAGCCACCCATTGATTTCATCCAGGTAAAACTTTATGAAGTCAGAAACTGCGGTCACTTCATGAAACACCTCTCACCTCTGGAAATAAGGAAGTACCGATATGACGTCATCAGGACAAGAATGGATTCTCCCAGACTGTTGACCTCCCGGAAGCAGATGGTCTTCCTCGCATTTACTGAGAGAAAACTGTCCAACAGCCACCCATTGATTTCATCCAGGTAAAACTTTATGAAGTCAGAAACTGCGGTCACTTCATGAAACACCTCTGGAAATAAGGAAGTACCGATATGACGTCATCAGGACAAGAATGGATTCTCCCAGACTGTTGACCTCCCAGAAGCAGATGGTCTTCCTCGCATTTACTGAGAGGAAACTGTCCAACAGCCACCCATTGATTTCATCCAGGTAAAACTTTGTGAAGTCAGAAACTGCGGTGACTTCATGAAACACCTCCGGAAATAAGGAAGTACCGATATGACGTCATCAGGACAAGAATGGATTCTCCCAGACTGTTGACCTCCCAGAAGCAGATGGTCTTCCTCGCATTTACTGAGAGGAAACTCTCCAACAGCCACCCATTGATTTTATCCAGGTAAAACTTTATGAAGTCAGAAACTGCGGTCACTTCATGTAACACCTCCGGAAACAAGGAAGTACCGATATGACGTCATCAGGACAAGAATGGATCCTCCCAGACTGTTGACCTCCCGGAAGCAGATGGTCTTCCTCGCATTTACTGAGAGGAAACTGTCCAACAGCCACCCATTGATTTCATCCAGGTAAAACTTTATGAAGTCAGAAACTGCGGTCACTTCATGAAACACCTCTGGAAATAAGGAAGTACCGATATGACGTCATCAGGACAAGAATGGATTCTCCCAGACTGTTGACCTCCCAGAAGCAGATGGTCTTCCTCGCATTTACTGAGAGGAAACTGTCCAACAGCCACCCATTGATTTCATCCAGGTAAAACTTTGTGAAGTCAGAAACTGCGGTGACTTCATGTAACACCTCTGGAAAGAAGTACCGATATGACGTCATCATGCAATGAACGACACTGGTGGTTTTTATTATTTGTATAGTACCACTTGCTTGTACTCACAAAGTAAGGTCCAATGTACCCATATTTACAAGCTTTTCATAAATAAAGTGATAGACTGTTGATGGTCGAAACTGGATTTTTCATGATGAAATGACGGAATTTGAAAACAAAAATTAACTGCGGTCACCCCATGTAACACCTATACCATTCTGGAAATGGGGCACCGCTATGACGTCATCGAAGGAACGTGACACGTGGTTCTCCCTTTTGATTGAAGTACTCCGAACTGGGCAACGTGGTCCGCATTCCCGTCAGAACCCAGAATCTCTTGGGGTCACATCCTGAAAAGAACGAGGAAGACGGCGATGATCGATCATTACAGGACCTACCTCGGTCGAAATGACATAATACCTCCTGTTCACCAATTCCAGCTGGTTACTGATGTATTGACTGGCATTCCGCGTTCGAGTTTTGTCGAATCATTGCGCATAATGTCTCCACTCCCCTTTACGCAATAACGGTATTGTTCAGAAAGGAACTGCTCGTATGTTGTCGGTCGTATTATGCAGGTCAGACTAATTAGGCCTGTTCCAAGCGATGAGTTTTACTACGGTAGGTTAAGATAATTACGAGATAGGGCTAAATTGCGCCTAAGCTCGAGTACATTGTACATGCTCAAAGATTGAGGACTATATTGTTGAAAAAACGCTTCAAATTATTACACAAAGGTTTATTATTTTTCTGTATAGATCACTCGCCAGCAAAGAACACAGCTTTGCAATTGCCACTACACATCATATTTTCACTTCACATTCAAGCTTATTTCGAAGAAATAAAGAGTTGTGGGTGCCTTTATTAGGAAATTTGATTACTGTGTGCTAAGGACGCAAAGCTGAGCACAACTCGAAGAAACAAACAACTTAGGCCTCTTTTGCGATTCACACACGTGTTATCCTTGAGGGTAGAAAGAAATATTTTTGAAAAAAAAAAATCGATTTTTCGAAAATATTTTAAAATTAATCTACACAATACACTGAATCGATTGCTCCAAAAGTTTAAAAAGGACATTGGGAAGTGGGCTAAAAATACGTTCTAAGTCGGGTATCGCAATGCATGCCAGAGCATAGGAAGGACCATCTCCCTCCTACACAGCAAAATACCACATACTTGCAGCTCACTAGTTTAGAAAGGGCGTCTCCGAAGGATTCAATACCAGTGTAAAGTGTGTTTTTAGTCTCATAATAATCATGCGATAATGATTAATTATGATAATTATTATCAAAACCAGCAATAGTAGGTGTTAATTTCCTCTCGGAAGATGATGGAGTGGAAGCAGAGGCATGAGTACTAACCATATTCACTTCTTCTAGGTTCACATCAGCGACATGCTCCACTACAGAGTTGTCCAGGTCCTCCTGAGAGGTTCCTGGACGACCGAATTATATAGAAAAACGCCTACCTGGTGGTTTCCTGAACAATTTTCTTGAAAATACGCTTTGATCTCGGCATTTTGTCATCAAAAATCACGAAAAACGAGTTCACTACATCAAATTAGAGATGGGTCGCTCATTAAAGATCCGGATCTTTGAGCCGGCTCTTTCAGAAGAGCGAGTGAACCACGGGTCAGTAAAAAAGAACCGCGGCTCTTCGGATCTTTTGAGCTCAGTGCTGGTAGTGTTCGGTGAAGATCGGTTCTTCAAAAGAGCGAGTGAACTGCGGATCAGTAAAAATGACAAATGAATCGCGGTTCTTCGATCTTTGGATCTCTTGAGATCCAGTAAAATAAATGAACGGCGGCTCTTCGATCTTCGGTTGTTTTGAGATCGGCAGTGTTCGGGAAAATTAGGACCTCCTTTTCGTCAGCTCACTGTTGCCAACCCGTACGATAATTCCGAGGGAAAATACGATATAAGTCGATCAAACAATACAATTTTGCGGAATTGTATCGTACCACCACATGCATTATTGTATTTTCGGTCGTAAACTTTACCGTATTTTTCCAGTGTTTTCTGTGACCCACTTTCTGATTCTTTCCGTTGTTTTTTCTCCCTGTTTGATTTTTACATCATGATTTTTTGTGAGGAGCTTTCTGATACAAGTTCAAAAGGCATGCAAAATCACAGCCTTATCTTACCAATATTATCAATATTGAAGCTTACGTACTTATTGGTTCGTTTATTCTCTTTCACCTTGGTTACCTTAATTTTCTTTGTTGAATATCACGATATAACATAAAATTGTTATATTATAAAAATGTTATACTTACCTACTAAGAAATTTTTTTTTAAATTGTGGTTTGTCATTAGAGGCATAAAAAAATGCAGATTTCATATAAATAAATATTTTTCCAAAAAACTGTATTTTCAAGTCTTACTTATTCATTGCTTTAATCGTGTTCATTTATTAATTTTCGTTGATTTTTGAAGGATTTGTTGAGCATCTTTATTGAACAACAGCGCTTTTTGGGTTATTATTTTCAATAATGAACCATTGGAATCGAGCAACAGAGAAATTATTCCCTCTCGCCCTCAAAATTTCATGGCTTAGGATTCAAGGTAGTGTAGAATCTAATAATCGAATAAACATTTCCGGGCAGAACTAAAATAAACCGTTGTGTAACAATTTGTAGCGTTTTTCATCGTATTTTCATCTCTACAATAAATACGAGCTCAAAAGAGCCAAAAAGAGCCACTGATCCGTCGAAAAGATCCGGATCTTTTGAATGAGCGGAGCGCTCAGAGCCGTTCTTTTTGGTGAACCGTTTTGCCCATCTCTACATCAAATCACACGGGAAGGTTTAAAAAGCAAGGTTATGATAACAAAGCCACTCAACAGGAAATTTGATTACTGGTTGCTAAGGACTCAAAACTGGGTACAGCTCGAAGAAACGAACAACTTAGGCCTCTTTTGCGATTCACACTCGTGTTATCTTAGGTTCCCATGGGGAGCGAACAGTTGGTCCTACAGAGCTCTGAGTGGTTTCATTTGCTTCTAAAAATTCAATGCTATTTTAAATTGATTAAAAAACAATACCTTAATATCAAAAGTTTTTGAGCGTTTTGAAAATTTCAGCCCTCATGTTTCAACCCTTAAAAGCGACTGACATCAACCAAAAGCTTCGAGGGCACAACTAACCCCCAAATGGAGTACATAAATCCATACGAGGAAACTAAGGCGGAGGGGCGGCACAATTTTTATTGGATTTTCGGATTCTACAAACCGTGAAACTTGAACCAACAAATTTTAAAAGGAGGTTAAAATTTTTTTTCTTGGTATTTCCAAAGGTTCATTATTAAAAACAATAATAAAAAAAGGACATTTTGTTTTCAATTGAGGCCCAATCCACGGGCATCAATTGTATATCTTCTTCGTGTATCGAGTGTAAACCTACTTCGTGTCCGAGTAAACCTACTTCGTGATCTCAAATCACCCTGTGAGTACCTTCCCTGCGGCACTTCTCGTCGTACAAAGTGAAGCTATTACCCACCATCATCCAAGGCGATATGCATCGTTATTCCTAATACGATGTGTCGATATGTTTTGGCCTCCTGGAAGGAAACGCGATTTCAACGAGTCACGCGACATCGCGCGTTCGCGGGAAGCCGACCGGTTGCCTCAACGTGAGTTGCTAAAGATCGTTTTGTTAGCGAATATTATCGACTATGACGTTCAACCGATTTGATAAGATTTCGAGAGGCGTGATGAAATTCGGTAAACAAAAAAAAAGGATGTTATGGCAACGACATTTTGGGCAACCACATCCGAGAAGGAACAAGTGATATCAAGATAGCATTTCCACACGATACTGGTGATTTATGTCTTATTCTCACCTCGATGGAGGTTCGTTATTTTCAACAACAAAGTTTTGTAGTGCACCAGAAAAAACTTTTTTCCTAAACCTAAATTTTTGACCTTTTTTATTCAAATTTTGACCCCTCTGAGTTATCTCTTGTTTATGTGCAGAGTCAGATTGACACAGTGGAAAGTAGTAAAGAAAATACATTGGTAGAGAAAAATATATGACCTAGTCGAGAGAAAATTTTTGTTAGAGTGGCCAAGAAAACATTTGTTCCGTCGTCCACAGCAACATGATAATGTCACGAGTGGACTTCCAACACTCCCCCTCACGAGTGGCTGTCATGTAGTCCCAGCTGCTCTCGGAATTTGAATAAATTGGAACCAGCCAGAGATTTAGTGAACATATCTGCAGTCATTTCTTCCGTTGGCAGTGGTTTTTCGTCGCACATACATAATCTTGCATCCATGTTGGCGAGTGAATTTCTCTCCCAGATCTTGTAGTTCTTGGAGGTTGCCTTGTTTCATTGTTGTCATCTGGTACTGATTCTGTTTCGTCCTCTTCTTGAATCGATAAATCGCCATTTTCTTCACTAGTAGGTTTTTCTTCAGTTTGCGGAGCGTTTGGGACTTCTTCCTCAAAAACATCTCCCCACAACCTATAGTTTTCTAGAGAATGACTGTTATCATTATTTTTTACATTTTCATTTTGAGAAAAATTGTTTAAAACTTTCACGTCGCGTGAAACTTCAATTCGATCAAGTTCTGGTAACCAAATTCTATAGGCTTTTGAAAATTCAGAATACCCAGCAAATATTCCTTCCATTGTTTTAGAAGAAAATTTTCCTGGTTTTCGTTTCTTGTTCAAGATATATGTTTTCTTGCCAAAAATGTGGAGGTGACGAACTGAAGGTGATCTCCCAATCCATTCTTGAAATGGGGTTACGAGATTGAGTGATCGTGATGGGCATCGATTTCGCAGGTAGTTAGCAGTGTGTACTGCTTCTGCCCACAGTTTTTGGGGTGATTTTGACTCAACCATCATACATCTGGCTTTTTCTAGCAAACTTCTGTTCAGTCTTTCGGCAAGTCCATTTTGTTGTGGTGTATATGGTGCCGATAGCCTACGTTGAATTCCAGCTTCCTTCAAAAATTCATCAAATTCATGGTTAATAATATTAATAATATTAATATTAACCATATATTATATTCCCCTTTTCCATCATCGGTTTGTAGAAATTTGATTTTCTTGTTATGATAGTTTTCTACTTCATTCTTGTAGTTTTGGTTTAGTATTTTCAATAATAAGCCTTTGGAATCGAGCAAGAAAAAAAAAATTTTAACCCCCCCTCAAAATTTCATGTTTTACGTTTCAAGGTACGTAGAATACGAAAATCGAATAAAAAAATTTCCGTCCGTCCGCCGTACGCCGTACGCCGTACGCCGTACGCGGCACTTTTCTTAGTTACCATGGACCGATTTCGATGAAATTTGGTATATGGGCTCCATTTGGGGTCTAGTTGTGCGCCGAAGCTTTTGGTTGATGTAGGTCACTTCTAAGGGGTGAAAATTAAGGGTTGAAATTTTCAAGAGTGCCCTAGCTCGAAAACTCTCGAAATAAAGGTATCGTTTTTTCACTAATTTTAAATAGTACTGAATTTTTAAAAATTTTTGAGACCACCCGGAGCTCTGTAGGGCAAACCGTTCGGTCCCTACGAGTACTTGAAGCTTTTCCTTCGATAAAACAGAATCATGAGTGTGAATCGCAAAAGAGGTCTAATCTCCGTTGAAATTTTTTCTGATTAAAATGCGATCGCTGTTCATTTCTTCGATTTGTATACAGTTTTGCCTTCTGCGTAACCAACCAGTAATCAAATTTCCATAATCAAAAGTCAATGGAGAATACTGAAGGCGCCTGAGTGGTCACTGATCAGCTGAGTGAGCTCCAAGGCCATTTCCTCTCCTGTTCAACGCAGGAACCTGAAATTTGAGAGGGCGGGTCAATTGAGAATGCTGAAGGAGCCTGAGTGGTCACTGATCAGCTGAGTGAGCTCCAAGGCCATTTCCTCTCCTGTTGAACGCAGGAACCTGAAATTTGAGAGGGCGGGTCAATTGAGAATGCTGAAGGCGCCTGAGTGGTCACTGATCAGCTGAGTTAGCTCCAAGGCCATTTCCTCTCCTGTTGAACGCAGGAACCTGAAATTTGAGAGGGCGGGTCAATGGAGAATGCTGAAGGCGCATGAGTGGTCACTGATCAGCTGAGTGAGCTCCAAGGCCATTTTCTCTCCTGTTGAACGCAGGAAGCTGAAATTTTAGAGGGCGGGTCAATGGAGAATGCTGGAGGTGCCTGAGTGGTCACTGATCAGCTGAGTGAGCTCCAAGGCCATTTCCTCTCCTGTTGAACGCAGGAACCTGAAATTTGAGAGGCAGGGTCAAAGGAGAATGCTGAAGGCACCTGAGTGGTCACTGATCAGCTGAGTGAGCTCCAAGGCCATTTCCTCTCCTGTTGAACGCAGGAACCTGAAATTTGAGAGGACGGGTCAATGGAGAATGCTGAAGGCGCATGAGTGGTCACTGATCAGCTGAGTGAGCTCCAAGGCCATTTCCTCTCCTGTTGAACGCAGGAACCTGAAATTTGAGAGGGCGGGTCAAGGGAGAATACAGATGGTGGTAGGTGCTATTGATGGAGAACCAGTGATCTATACAGAAGGATGATCTATACAGAAAATAATAAACCTTTGAGCAATGATTTGCAGCGTTTTTGAAATGTTGGAGTACTTCGTTTTTATGTTTCAGTAAATACACTCTTGAATAACGAGTTTTTTCGCATATGAACGTTACAAAATATTTCGCTCCTCCTGGACTGATCACTCTCATTGGTCCACATACATCTGAATGGATTATTTCAAGTTTATCCAAATTTTTAGGAATATTGCGGACTGGAAATGGGGCTCTGGTCATTTTTGACTGAATACAAATTTTGCAGTCACCCAATTTTTCGTTTGAGTTGAATTTTAGTCCGTTCAAAATGTTATTTTTCAATGCGAATTTCTAATCATTTTCATTTATATGGCCTAGTTTTGCATGCCATTAATTTATTTTTGTATTGCATACTAGGTTTTATTGTTCATTTGGAGCTGAAGTTGTTACATTTTTGCTCTTGTAGTGATCTCATTTTGGGAGTTGTATACACGAGCTTCATTTTTATCGAATGTAACTTTGTATCCTTTACTTGTGATTTTGCTTACTGATAGTAAATTCGTTGTTATGTTTGGTACATATAACGTGTCTGGTAAACTCAAAATTCTTTCTGCGTGTGAGACTTTGGCTTGACCATTACCCAAAATTGGTACACAGTGGAAGCGTGCTGGGCCATAACCTCTTGTTTTATGTGCAGAGTCAGATTGACACAGTGGAAAGTAGTAAAGAAAATATATTGGTAGAGAAAAATATATGACCTAGTCGAGAGAAAAGTTTTGTAAGAGTGGCCAAGAAAACATTTGCTCCGTCGTCCACAGCAACATGATAATGTCACGAGTGGACTTCCAACATTATCCTAAATTGTTGTCAAGCGAGTTCGTCTTTTTGCTCATACTTGAAATAGAAACAGTATTAATCTTCGGAAATAATTGCTTTAAAATGTTCCAAAACGGATTTCAGTCGAGAAATTTACAGAATTTGCCGTACTAAAAGTATTGAAGCCATCGCAATAGCTTCATTGTTTTCAAAAATTATCTAAAAGGCGCCAGAATTGAGCTACAATGGCGAAAGGAATCCACGGAGTGTCGTTAATTTCGTTTGGGCCCACCGTGTGCAATATTAATCACGTTTCAACTCCTCGTCTCCAAACCCTGGGTACCTGTCGCTTGATTCACCCACCTACCTACAGAAAAAACTTTCTTCTCAAAAGAAAGAGCGATTGTTCTTCCCGTCAACAAACAATTTCCCGTTCCAAATTAGAAATTGTCTGCAGTGTTTGAAACACCTTTCCTTTTTAACTTTCTTCGGAGGTACCACCGGTCGTATCTCATCGGTATCATATCTTTCTGGGCGTGACAATGAGTGAAAAGCTCTTGACAAGGCACGTTAGCGTTTGAATGGTTTTTCTCCGAGTTTGAGACGATTTCTCGAAGTTTTCGGGGAGAACGGAAAAACGGGATGTGGAGAAGATCTGATTGTTACGGAACAACGGATTTGAAAGCGAAGCTCTTGAGAGGATTAATTAGCTGGTTTCTGCTCAGCTGAAGGAAAGATTGAAGTTGAAGTTCCAAAATGTTCTACAATACAAAATACAACGGTCAAATTGTTCTTAGGGTTTGAAAGTTGATTCGAACTGCTGTCTGGGTCGAAGTACCAAAACGCAAATGGAGTAGCAGTTAACAATTGAAGACACTGAAATATTGTAGAATAGGTATTCTAGGTAGTGAGAGGCTACCATTCACTGTTTTACCAGAAATGAATGTAGGTAGATAGTAGAGACACTAGAATAGCTACCTACTAAAATTGATATTCTAGGTCGTCAAGGACTATCATACCTTGGTGATAAGATGTCCAACCTAAAAGTTCCCATTGACCATATTCCAATTCCAATCTAACTGCAAAATTGCAAAATTTGTGTTTTTTGTGTGAGGAAAAACGTCATTAAATGACGTTTTTCCTCACACAAAAAAACACAAATATAATTAAGAAAATATAGTTCATTTTAGGCTAAAATTTTTAGCCTAAAATGAACTATATTTTCTTAATTATCAAAGGCAAACTTTGAAAATCCCATTGAAAAGCACTTAAATTTCCTCAAGAAAACTTTCCAAAATTTCCATTCAATTCTTGTAAACACAAAAAATTCTAATTTTATAAAATTTCGAAATTTTCAGTTTTACTTTTTTGTGTTTACAGGAATTGTATGGGGATTTTGAAAATTAATTTTACCTTGCGAAAATCTAATTAAGAGAATTTAAAAATTCCTAATAGGAGCAATAGTTGAGGAAATATGGATAATTTAAGGCAAAAATCACGTTTTTTTCCACACACAAAAATGAAACACAGAAATGTTGCAATTTCTTTCTTTTGCTTGATAAAAGGACATGTCTCAAGGCGACCTTTTTGTTATGTTAAACATATTATCTATTTAACAACAGGTCTTACAGCAAGTTTTTAAAAAAACATTGAAAAGCTCTTAAATTTTCTTAAGGAAACTTTCCAAGATTCTCATTCAATTCTTGTAAACACAAAAAAATGCAAATTTTATTACAATCTACATATTTTTGAAGTTCAGAATTTTTCGTGTTTACAAGAATTAAAAGGGAATCTTGGAAAGTCATGTTTCCTTGAGGAAATTATATGAGCTTTTCAATGAAAATTGTTAAACTTAACAAATGAAGCAAGAGATAGGAGGTAGTTCAAGCATTCACAGATGCACCAGACTGGATCCTCCGCCCAACTCCACTCTGAGGGAGTTGTATAAATACCCGACTCGAAGCACCCCCTCATGCCATTCTTCTCACAGAATCTGACTTTATCATTTCGCTCTTTCCTTTCCCCTTTCTCAATCAAGCACACCTTCAACTTACGATCGCTATGGTACTAATGAAAGACCCCCTAAGATGATTTGGAAATCAAGACTTGAAAAAAGAAGGCGGCAGGGGAGACAAGAACACGATGGATGGATGACGTGGAAAGGGATCTGCTAAAGATGAAAGTAGGAAACTGGAAGAGTAAAGCCTGCGATCGAGATGAGTGGAGGAAGGTTGTTAGGGAGGCCAAGGGACACATCGTCCTGTAGCACCTGGGAGTTAGTTAGTTATGGGCTCTACGCGCCTAGTAATATTTTCTAACTAACTCGATCAGATCTTCACCTTGCAATTGGTATCAACACCAATCAATTATCTGCTGGATAATCTCTCCTAACCACCTCACCCACGTCCAGTTACGGTTCTGCGTGCCAGATTACGCTCACCTACACCTATTTTTTTTTTTTTTTTTTTTTTAAATAGAACTCCCCTCAAAGACAAAATGTCTTTTTTGACGGAGGGGGCACGCCATAAAAATAAAATAAATAAATAAATAAAATAATGGGGAGGACGCCCAGGACTCACCCGACGCCGGCCCTAGGGATGAGGGAAGATGAGGAAGGTGGGGGTGGGAGAGAGGGATGAAGGGAAGTGCCTCTATAAAACGACCACCAGTTCAAATATGAGCCGAGCAAGACACGGGTGGTGATACCACGGAGTACGCCTACTGAGATGCCCAACTCACGCAACTCCGTGGCACTTTTCCCGCACCACACCCCGCGCCATGATAAGGTTGCAGCCATCACCCTGATGTTGTTGGGTACCACTCCTTTTAGCTCCGACACCGCTTGCCGTAAATCATTTCTATCATACTTCCTTATCTTAGCCCGCCAAGTCTGCTCCATGTCCAAGCTGCCATTGACAACTTGGACATCCAGGATAATGCAAGACTGGTCGGGCTTGACGGCAACGATGTCGGGCTTCTTACCCTGGTCACTTGGCATGTGATACAATCTCTCTCTCTCAACATCCCAGCCGCTAGATGACAGAGCACCTGCTATCTGCTTGGCGACCGCATCATGACGTAAAATGCGGCCCCCATGAGTCCGAGGACATTGCTGCACTACATGATACAGATGTTCATTTCCACTCCGACAGGCGCGGCAAAGGGGTAGAGTTGCCCCACGACTACCCCTCGAACACCGTACCGCAGTTGGCAGAGTTGCCATGCGGACGGCGTGGAAGTGTCGGTAGTCGCGGGCCCCAATGCCCTCCGAAGCCCAATCTACCCATTGGGAAGAGACAGGGCTTTCGGAGCACTGTCGAAGTTCTTTACCATCTACTGACTCATGCAGCGCAGCAGCGAACTCTGCAGACGAACTGGGTTTTGGAGCAGATGGTGTTGCTCGGTCGCACCATGCTAACTGCTGCCTGACAAAATCAAGATCAGCAGCCGCACGGGCGACCTCCCAGCTCGACCCTTGAAGGGCTAGCAGGCGCTGGCGGCGCAGTGAAGGGATACATGCCGAGAGAGACACAACGCCAAGCCCACCGGATTTTACCGGTGCGTGAACATAGGCACTTGGGACACCAGGTGGGAACCTCAGCCAAGAGCGCACAGCAGAGCGAACTTGTCGATCTAACTCTTGCAGCCTCCCCGCCGTAAGCCTGCCAAAGACTAACCCATAGGTCAGCTTTGGCAGTAAGTACGTGCGGAGGAGGCGCAGCTTCTGCTGTGGCTTCAATGGAGCCTTGGTAACGCGATCTAGCGCTCTACCAAGGTCCACACGGCTGGCACTAATGGTGGCCACCCCCATGAAGTCGACTCCAAGGTACCGCCAAACCTCCAACACGGATCGAGATGGGATGGGGGATTGTCCTATGACAAAACCCCCATCCACAACTTTCACCTTATGTTGGCGACCCGACGGGACCAAGGAGACCGACCCACACTTATCGGGGTTAACCACAAGTCCACACCTGGCTAGCTGCTTAGCAAATGCATTGAGGGCGATCTGCAAACCCTCACGGGTTTCTGCGAGTAGGATAACATCATCGGCAAAAGCCAATGCTCCTACTCGCACCCCAGGGGCGAGATCAAACCCTACTTCTGTGGGCAGCTTACCCAAGGCCGTGTCCACGACCAGGTTGAAGAGGAGTGGTGATAGGGGATCCCCCTGGCGTACCCCACGCCCGATCCGTACATCCCCTGACACCTCACCTCCTGCCTCCAGGACCGTCACGCCTTCGTGGTACAAACAGGCCACATACTCAATTAACCGAGATGGGGCCCCGACACCACGAAGGCAATCGGTCAGGGCAAAGTGACTGACTGTATCAAAGGCCTTAGCGACGTCCAGAGCAGCCAGATGGAGTTGGCGGCGCTTCATACGGGCCAGCGAGATGACAGTTTGGAGAACTGTAAGGTTCTCCGCCGTGCCATCTGCTGGCCGAAACGCTCTCTGGACGTCACCAATGATACCAGCCACCTGGAGGCGAGATGCCAGTACTTTCTGGAAGTGGCGGAAGACTACCGAGGACACAGAGATCGGTCGATAGCCTCCAGGCCCACTTCCCCCTTTCTTTGGGATGAACACCGTTCGGGTACGGGTTAACGCTTTCGGGGGTCTTCCCGCAAGGAGGAGTAGGTTGAGGAGGAGCAGCTTAATCGTCCTTGGTGCTTTATTCCAGCGACGGGCGGAAATACCATCAGGTCCAGCGGAAGTGGAGTTCTTGACACGGCACTTATGTGCCTCGTCAGAGAGCACTGGCGAACACATGATGCTGCGTAAGGAATCCCTGGTAGAGACTGGGGGAACCACACGCTCTCCAGGGTCGTGACTGGGAGCACTCAGAAGTGGCTCCCAGAAATCCACAAACTCCTGGAGAGGGGGTTGAACTTGATTTTCCCCAGGCTCTTCCAGTACCTCCGCAGCCACACGCGCCGGATGCTTCCTCCACAAACTCTGAACCCGGTGGTACTCCCGCCGTCTTGCTTGTTTAGCTGCTCTGCGACCTCCACGCAACACCACTCTAGGAGGAGGTCCCCCCTGGTGATGCGTCACGGTCGAGTCCCCAACCCGCGGGAAGATTCTCCCTAAATAGGCTGCCACCTCATTTTCCAGGTTATCCAGCCCTTCAGCAGCCCGCCTCGCCAGATCCTGCAGGTAGGTGCTTTCATAGCCTTCAATACGACCTACCTGCCCCCCGAGCCTCAAGACTTCGATCTTCAGATCGGCAAGAAGACCGGAGGTCCCGGGGGAAGGATGCTGAATGGCAGGCTGCTGCTCCACGTCAGCAACAGGAGATGCGGGAGAAGCCCCACTGCTATTTGCCAGGATAACTTCCTGGACAAGCTGCTTATAGTGGGGCCTCAGGCGGATGTTCTTGATGGCAATGACTGTGCGCATGGGAAAACGTTCGCTTAAATAAACATTGATATTACGTACCCCATTGCGCACAGCCACCGCCTCATCTGCCGCCATCCTGCGCAATTCCTCGGAAGCATACCTGTGCTGTATTCGTTCAATATCAATAGCAGCATTAGCAGCAACAGGATGCTTCCGTCTGACGTGGAGACCAAGGCCGGACCTGGTAGTGAAAGCTCGCTCACAATGGGCACACTGGTGGTTCAAAGAGGCAGTGGAAGAGGAAGAGGGTAGGGATGATGAGGAAGAGGAGGAAGGTGAGGATGGCCGACGCCCCTGCCTGGGGCGCCTCTGAGCGCCTCCCCTAGAACCCCGCGGGCCAATGGGCAGGCGGGGGTTATGAGGCTCTTCGTTTGTTTCATCCATAACGGGGGGGCGCTTGTTGAGAAGGGCCAGGGAACCCGTTGACAGGGGTTCCCTCCCTATTCGCCAGAGGGTCATTCAGCCACCCCTGGGATTTCTAGAGGGGTTCACCAGGGAAACCTAATGGGACCACCTCTATCTATCCCAGGGGGCCCGGGTTGCGCGACGGGGACGCATGACCTTGACTTGGGTAGGGATAAGAAGGGCTCCAAGAAGATAAAAACACCCTCTATTACCCTACCCCAGCAACCCCTATTACCCTACCCCAGCAACCCAAAAATTAATTTTAATTAATTAATTTTTTTAAATTAATTTAATGGTTCTGCGTGCCGGCCTATAAGCTCTTCTATCCTATCTCTTCTATCTATCCTCTCATTATTCCAACCTGAGTTGGTTCTAAAGACAATTCATTAAAAGTTCAAATTCAGTCAAAATATTTATACTCTAAATTGTGAACACAGTGAGAAATAAAGTCGTAACATTTATTATACCTACCGTAAAACCGTCAAACTTTACCCCACCAGGGGTAACTTTACCCCAAAAAGTGAGAATCTTCAATTGTGACGTAAGCGTGGTAGAAGTTAGCTATTGTGTTTTCGTTATTCTCCACATCCCAGAGAATCGATGCGGCTTGCGCTGGCGCCTTTATCCATGTTATCAGCTGTTATCAGTCATTGTTTCCTGTTCAGCTGTTTTTGTCCTGTTTCTCGTGCTCCAAAATTTCTTCCATATCAGGTGTTTGGAGTGGATTTACCAGGCAAGCCCTCATCATATCACTTTCAATATCTTATTTTGAACAAAATACACTAATCAAATTCTCGAAAAAGTGTTTTCTAAGTTATGCCTTTGTTTACCAAAAATTTGATGGTAACTTTACTCCAAAAACCGGGTATCTTTACTCCACTATAAAGGTTGGGATAAAGGTAGCCTCACTCATATTTTTCTTATTTAATCTCGAAAAACATTTGAGTTTATAATTTTCGCAGTGTTGAATGTAAGGTTTCTAGTGTATCTCATGTCAGATGTTAGAGATGGGGAGAAGAAATGAGAAAAAGCTTGGTACGCGCCCCTACCGAAACTTTACAACTGAACAGCTGCATTATGATATGAACATAAACGTGCTTTGGTCTCATAAGTTGTGATTTACCATATTATTTACTCGTGGGTTAACTTTGAAATTTACCATTGCTATTCATTTGAAAGTTATCGAATGTGAAACAGACTTTTTCTGTGATTTTGTTAAGTCATTCGTTTATCGTTTTTGTCCTTTAATATTTCTTAACTTGTAGAAAGTTTTGCTCGATTACCTACATAAGTCTGTCTATACTGGAAGACTGAAATTGTGATCTCTTAACCAGAAATATTGCATTTCAAGCAAATTTGTTGAAATAAATGATCATTGGAATTCATATTTTTCTTAGGTATAACTTGTATTTTTCAAGCTAAAAAGTTCAATTTTTCAGAACATATTTTATAATAATATTATAAATACTTGATATTATCAAGTATTTCTGGGGTAATGAATTCAATTCCGA
The DNA here is from genome assembly GCA_009739505.2 of Apolygus lucorum. NCBI lineage: Eukaryota > Metazoa > Arthropoda > Insecta > Hemiptera > Miridae > Apolygus > Apolygus lucorum. Next base: position 4,868,373 of record CM019174.2, on the reverse strand, counting down.
CTAGTAACATTGCACCACTGCCCATTTCTGTAGCGATAACCGTGAGTTTTTCAGAGTGGAGTAAAGATAGACGCACTCGTAGGTAACTTTACTCCAACATTTAAACAATTAAATAGGGGGGTTACAATTATCTGATCAATGAGCTCGACCACTCAAAATGTTCAGGAAGCCCTGAAGATCAATTCACTTGTTAAAAAAATCAATTTAACCCATTTCGAGTGGGAGAAATTGTATTTGGAAATGTTTTGGAGTAAATCTTGGGGTAAAGTTTGACGGTTTTACGGTACGCTTTTTATTACCAGAAATGCGAATTATTCAAGAACATAAAACTTGCTACCAAAGTAAAAATTCAGCGCATTAGAACTGCGAAATGATACCATCGTAATTGACCTCTCATTCTCGATTACACCTACAGGTAAATGCCAGAGTTTTTAAAGTCGCCGATTATCCCAACTCGTTTGACCTGTTACTGGACCATAATTTCGTCCGAACAGTTTTCGTTCATCATTCAAGATGTTGCCACCGAGGAAGTGGTTCCTCAATCGACTCTATACTACCAAGAAATGTGGAAATCTCAGTTATAACTACTCGAGTGATTCGAGTGATTTTCCCGCCCAAAACGCTCAATTTGATGAGAAATAGCGTTGTTTAAAAACGCTGAACACCCTGGATTCATAATCGCCGGAATCTAGGTAAGGCTGCGCCAAGGTATTGCTTTATACACAATACTGCAACTTCTTAGCGAGACAACTTTTTTTTCCAAGTTGAGTCACCAGCGTTTTAATTGGTGGTTTCAGGTAAATATGGGTATGTAAATTGCCTGCCCAGGCAATTACATCGAGAATGTATTAAGTATGGTTGATGATGGAAGCTCTCAAATTATGAGACGACAGATGTTGTTCAATTTGACTTTCATCACTTATAGCAGATGAGGAGGTTTCTGGGGAAAATAGTTCCGTGTTTGTTCACCTCTACGCACAAGGCGCATTCCATTCAACTAATTGTAATGCTAATTTCATTGGAGGAAAGTCTGCTCATCCAAGTGGTTTTGCAATGTGGTTGTGATTTGCTGTCTTCAGGATTGTAGAGATGAGTCACCCCCTGGAGTATTTTATACTAGGTAGAATACACCTATAAGTGACTGGATTCTAGATTTAGAGAGGTTAGAGGCTATTTGTACTGGTGAAAATATTAAATTGGTGGTTACCGAGCAAAACGTTGCAAATCATTGCCCAAAGGTTTAATATTCTCTGTACAGATCACGATTCCGTTTAGATCCCTACCTACCAACCATAGGTACCTACTAGGGCATTTTTGAAAATTTCAACCTTTCATATCCATTTGGTTGGTGGTTGGGGTTGAAATTTTCAAAAATGTCTTAGTAGGTAGTAGGTACCTACGGTTGGTAGGGAGGGATCTATATAGAATCGTGATCTATACAGAAAATAATAAACCTTTGGGCAATGATTTGCAGCGTTTTTTTTTAACCTACCAACCACTGGTAGGTACCACCTACCTCACCATACTGCCTTCACACCTTCACAATGAAGTTTATTAGAAAGAACTAAACGCTTCACACTCAATTCGAAAAATAGGGAGCTTCATATGGAAATTTGATTACTGGTTGCTAAGGAAGCAAAACTGAATACAACTCGAAGAAACGAACAGCGATCGAGTTTTGGTGAGGGATGGCATATCGAATAAAATATATCGATTTACTGATCAAATGATATATCGTCAATGAGATATCGATACCATCGATATATCGGACAAAATGTATCGATATTTCGATGCATCGGAAGATCTACTAAGAGGAAAAACGTGTTGAAGTAGGTAGGTGAATTAAATCGTTTTGAAAAATTACAAATTTCATTTAGGAAGACATTTATCGACATATCGGAAGATATACTTGGGAAAACTTGTCAAAGTAAGTAGGTAGGTGGATTGAAACATTACTAACATCTCTTTGGAAGAAATATATCGATATACTCGGCATATCGGAAGATCTAGGTACTTGGTAGTATTTAACCTACATACTTGAAAAGTTATACTTATCGAAATTCATAGTTTGAAACCAGAAAAAAGTACGAAAATGTTATGGTTTTAGCTTGATAGCACAGGGTTTTTTGGAGTTACAAATTTGGGAATAAAACAGTTTTATTATAATAATAAACAGTTTTTATGAGTATGTTCTTAGAACCCCTGAGGATAGTTACTATCCTCAGGGGTTCTAAGAACATACTCATATAATAACTCTCTAACAACATAGATGTATAAATTGATAGGGTCCTTCAAAATTGAAAATAATTTATTGTTGTGAAACCTTCTTCACTTCGTATTATAGGTAGTTGTAATCTAAACGCGCCTCCATTATTTTTTAGAGACTCTTGAGCACTACTGTTACAGTAGGTGCAAACCTTTCATGTACACATGTTTGAGCTGAAGTCAACTCAACAGTCTCAAATCAAGCCATCACGTAGGTACCTACAAAATTTGGAATAAAATTACTTGATGTTTCACACCGGTAAAGGGATTCTCGGCCATTCATTTTATTATTAATTTTTACTTGATGAAAACAAGTCGCGATACTATCGGTAAATATATCGATATTGACCGATAATATCGGTTCTCTATATCGATATAAATATATCGATATATTTCATATATCGATGTATGGTTGCCATCCCTAGTTTTGGTTAGCTAAAAATTCAACGGAGATTAGACCTCTTTTGTGATTCACACTCGCGATTCAGTTTTATTGAAGGAAAACCCCAAAGTATTCGTAGGGAGCGAAGGGATCATCCTACAGAGCTCCGCGTGGTCTCTAAAATTTCTAAAAATTCAATACTATCTTAAATTGGTTAAAAAACGATACCTTTATTTCGAGATTTTTCGAGCTAGGGCACTCTTGAACATTTCAACCCTCAATTTTCGCCCCTTAGAAGTGACTGACATCAACCAAAAGCTTCGCGGCACAACTAGACCCCAAATGGAGCCCATATACCAAATTTGAACCAAATCGGTCCAGGGTTGCGGAGAAAAGGGTTATTTCATTCGATTTTCGGATTCCACGTACCTTGAAACATAAAACATCAAATTTTGAGGGGGGGGGTTAAACTTTTTTTTCTTGCTCGATTCCAATAGCCTATTATTGAAAATATTTTTTTTAAAAAGATAATGTGTGATGTAAAAAAAGGTGAACTAGGACCTTGCATGAATTGGATTTTATTGAACCTTTCATTAAACCCTTCTCCCCTGAGTAGTTTCTTAAAGGCAAAGTCAATTTAGAAAACAATGTGACTCCAATATTCTACGTACCTTGAAACGTAAAACATCAAATTTCGGGTTAAAATGTTTTTTTCTTGCTCGATTCCGATGGCTTATTATTGAAAACTAGCTGAAAAGCCTACTAAAAGTAGGCAAAAACGATTCCTCCGACTCTCTCCTCCACCCACTCCCTCCGACTCCTCCCGCCCCCAACTCCTACGACTCCTCCCGAGACTCGTACTAAGAGACGCACGCCGTAACGAGCACAACCACAGCTGACCCCATTGAAAATTCTTGGAATTCGGATGGAAAATGTAGAAGTTATGGCGGTTGCGAGGGTTTCCCGTTTGCGCATGTCCACAAGATACTATGAATTTTTATGTAAGACCACCTGCAAGCCAACTCGCACAATCCCCGATAATTTTCATCAAAATCAGACAGTAACTTGAACAATATGAACAATTTTGGTTTCATGTCTGTCATGAAATCCTTGTAACGAGCAAAACTATACGAAGTTATTGTCCGATTTCGATGAAATTTGCAGGGATTGTGCGGGTTGGCGTGAAGACGGTCTCCTATGAGAATACGGTAGTGCTAGATACTTAGAGAATGATGTTTTGAGATTATAATCCTATGATAGTAAACTATGAGCCACAACCACTTGGAAAACGATTTATAATTTTACCTAGAATTCAACCTTGTGAGGAGTTTGGGAATCCAGTGCTTTGAAAATTGGTTTACGTGTGATGTACTCGTACCTGAGGAGCCAGAAATCTGATTAGTTCAATCTACGTTTAGTTTTGTAGTGATGTGACTACACGGAACTTTTACGAAACGGTTTATTAATCATTTAAACAACTCAAAACTAAGTTTTTCCAATTTTTTGAGTTCTCGATTTCTCCTATTCTTAGCAACTTTTTCGTGTGATTTTATAACTATAAAGTGAATTTAATCCAAGAGCAGTTAACTTTCTACAATAAGTTGTCCTGCTCCGCTTGTTCATCTAATTCTTGTTAATTTTCTTTCAAGCGGGTGCGACCTACGGTACGCCCTGGGCCACGGCTGAAGAGGAGGCCCTCGACGAGGTGAACGACCCCCAGATATTCCAGGCCGTCGTCGACTCCATACGAGAATGGCAAGCCAGACACAAAAACAAAACGTGAGTATCTTCTTTTGGCGATTTTTCAAGAAAAATGAATCTGTTGCAAAAAAAAAAAAAAAAAAAAAAAAAAAAAACTCAAAATGTTTAGCTTGGATGTTTTTGAAAATAAATGTGGAGTCTTTGGCAATAATAAAATAAACAATTTCTCCCTTGCGAGGGAAAAATTAAATCATGTTTAATGTTTTTCCCTCGCAAGGGAGAAATTAGATTGCCGATCACTCAGCTGATCAGTGACCACTCAGGCGCCTTCAGCATTCTCCATTGACCCTGCTTCTCAAATTTCAACTTCCTGCGTTCAACAGGAGAGAAAATGGCCTTGGAGCTCACTCAGCTGATCAGTGACCATCTTGGTACAACTAGACCCCAAATGGAGCCGATATAACGTGGTAACTAAGAAATCGGTCCGTGGTAACTAAGAAAAAAAAGCGTTGCAGATCTGCGTGTCGGAATTCACAGAATGACCCCCAGCCCTAAAACATTAAACATGTTAAAAACAATTTCTCCCTTGCGAGGGAAAAACATTAAATCATGTTTAATGTTTTTCCCTCGCAAGGGAGAAATTAGATTGCCGATCACTCAGCTGATCAGTGACCACTCAGGCGCCTTCAGCATTCTCCATTGACCCTGCTTCTCAAATTTCAGCTTCCTGCGTTCAACAGGAGAGAAAATGGCCTTGGAGCTCACTCAGCTGATCAGTGACCATCTTGGTACAACTAGACCCCAAATGGAGCCGATATAACGTGGTAACTAAGAAATCGGTCCGTGGTAACTAAGAAAAAAAAGCGTTGCAGATCTGCGTGTCGGAATTCACAGAATGACCCCCAGCCCTAAAACATTAAACATGTTAAAAAATTTTCAACTGAAATCAGTTTCGGAAATTCTAAAATTATTGCGAAATTTTCCGAATTAAATCAGTTTTGGGAATAAAGTAAGCACCTGGTGTAAAGCTAGTTTTTGGTCTGTTTCTTGACCAATCAGTTTTCATTCTGTTATGGGTCTGACCCATACATTTTTTACGCAGACTTTTTTTACTGACATCATCGAGAATTTTTTTCGAGACTCCTCTTCTAAATAATAGTTCTTATTATTGGAGACCGGATTCGGGTCAGGACACCATCATCAGTCCTAGAACAATTGTACAAAATCTTCATTTGTAAATTCAAATTTTGATATTAAATCATTTCTGTTTACTATTGATTGAAATTCAATTGAGATTTCAAAGATTGGTGAAGAAAAGATTTTTCCGTGGGCATTGAAGTTTGATGAGGATTATTGTGACATTAAAAATTCAATATTTTCCCAGGTATTTGACCTTTTTGAACAAACTGTAAAATTTGTGTACTATTTGACGGATTGAATGGAAAATTCGCTATTATGCTTGGGCAAGAATTTTTGGTAGCACTGATGTTCCTCGGCAGGCAAAGCTGGGTTGTTGGGGTAGGGTAATAGAGGGTGTTTTTATCTCTTCGGAGCCCTTCTTATCCCTACCCAAGTCAAGGTCATGCGTCCCCGTCGCACAACCCGGGCCCCCTGGGATGGACAGAGGTGGTCCCATTAGGTTCCCCTGGTGGACCCCTCTTGAATTTCCAGGGGTGGCTGAATGACCCTCTGGCGACTAGGGAGGGGACCCCTGTTAACGGGTTCCCTGACCCTTCACTACAAGCGCCCCCCCGTTATGGAAAATGCCCAAGACCAGCCTCATAACCCCAGCCAGCCCATTGGCTCGCGGGGTATTAGGGGAGGCGCTCAGAGGCGCCCCAGGCAGGGGCGTCGGCCATCCTCCCCCTCTTCCTCTTCCTCATCATCCCTACCCTCATCCTCATCCACTGCCTCTTTGAACCACCAGTGTGCCCATTGTGAGCGGGCATTCACTACCAGGTCCGGCCTTGGTCTCCACATCAGACGGAAGCATCCTGTTGCTGCTAATGCTGCTATTGATATTGAACGAATACAGCCCAGGTATGCTTCCGAGGAATTGCGCAGGATGGCGGCAGATGAGGCAGTGGCTGTGCGTAATGGGGTACGTAATATTAATGTTTATCTAAATGAACGTTTTCCCACGCGCACAGTCATTGCAATCAAGAACATCCGCCTGAAGCCCCACTATAAGCAGCTTGTCCAGGAAGCTATCCTGGCAAATAGCAGTGGGGCTTCTCCCGCATCTCCTGTTGCTGATGTGGAGCAGCAGCCTGCCATTCAGTATCCCTCCCCCGGGACCTCCGGTCTTCTTGCCGATCTGAAGACCGAAGTTTTGAGGCTCGGGGGGCAGGTAGGTCGTATTGAAGGCTATGAAAGCACCTACCTGCAGGATCTGGTGAGGCGGGCTGTTGAAGGGCTGGATAACCTGGAAGAAGAGGTTGCAGCCTATTTAGGGAGAATCTTCCCGCGGGTTGGGGATGCGACCGTGACGCGGCACCAGGGGGGACCTCCTACCAGAATGGTGTTGCGTGGAGGTCGCAGAGCAGCTAAACAAGCGAGACGGCGGGAGTACCACCGGGTTCAGAGTTTGTGGAGGAAGCATCCGGCGCGTGTCGCTGCGGAGGTACTGGAGGAGCCTGGGGAAAATCAAGTTCAACCCCCTCTCCAGGAGTTTGTGGATTTCTGGGAGCCACTTCTGAGTGCTCCCAGTCACGACCCTGGGGAGTGTGTGGTTCCCCCAGTCTCCACCAGGGAATCCTTGCGCAGCATCATGTGCTCGCCGGTGCTGTCTGACGAGGCACACAAGTGCCGTGTCAGGAACTCCACTTCCGCTGGGCCCGATGGTGTTTCCGCCCGACGCTGGAATAAAGCACCTAAGACGATTAAGCTGCTCATCCTCAACCTGCTCCTCCTTGCGGGAAGACCCCCGAAAGCATTAACCCGTACCCGAACCGTGTTTATTCCCAAGAAAGGGGGAAGTGGGCCTGGAGGCTATCGACCGATCTCTGTATCTTCGGTAGTCTTCCGCCACTTCCAAAAAGTACTGGCATCTCGCCTCCAGGTGGCTGGTGTCATTGGTGATGTCCAGAGAGCGTTTCGGCCAGCGGATGGCACAGCGGAGAACCTTACAGTTCTCCAAACTGTCATCTCGCTGGCCCGTATTAAACGCCGGCAACTCCATCTCGCCGCTCTGGACGTCGCTAAGGCCTTTGACACAGTCAGTCACCTTGCCCTGACCGATTGCCTTCGTGGTGTCGGGGCCCCATCTCGGTTAATCGAGTATGTGGCCTGTCTGTACCAGGAAGGCGTGACGGTCCTGGAGGCAGGAGGTGAGGTGTCAGGGGATGTACGGATCGGGCGTGGGGTACGCCAGGGGGATCCCCTATCACCACTCCTCTTCAACCTGGTCGTGGACACGGCCTTGGGTAAGCTGCCCACAGAAGTAGGGTTTGATCTCGCCCCTGGGGTGCGAGTAGGAGCATTGGCTTTTGCCGATGATGTTATCCTACTCGCAGAAACCCGTGAGGGCTTGCAGATCGCCCTCAATGCATTTGCTAAGCAGCTAGCCGGGTGTGGACTTGTGGTTAACCCTGATAAGTGTGGGTCGGTCTCCTTGGTCCCGTCGGGTCGCCAACATAAGGTGAAAGTAGTGGATGGGGGTTTTGTCTTTGGACAGTCCCCCATCCCATCTCAATCCGTGTTGGAGGTTTGGCGGTACCTTGGAGTCGACTTCATGGGGGTGGCCACTATAACTGCCAGCCGTGTGGACCTTGGTAGAGCGCTAGCTCGCGTTACCAAGGCTCCATTGAAGCCACAGCAGAAGCTGCGCCTCCTTCGCACGTACTTACTGCCGAAGCTAACCTATGGGTTAGTCTTTGGCAGGCTTACGGCGGGGAGGCTGCAAGAATTAGATCGAGAAGTTCGCTCTGCTGTGCGCTCTGGCTGAAGTTCCCACCTGGTGTCCCAAGTGCCTATGTTCATGCACCGGTCAAATCCGGTGGGCTTGGCATTGTGTCTCTCTCGGCATGTATCCCTTCTCTGCGCCGCCAGCGCCTGCTAGCCCTTCAAGGGTCGAGCTGGGAGGTCGCCCGTGCGGCTGCTGATCTTGATTTTGTCAGGCAGCAGTTAGCATGGTGCGACCGAGCAACACCATCTGCTCCAAAACCCAGTTCGTCTGCTGAGTTCGCTGCTGCGCTGCATGAATCGGTAGATGGTAAAGAACTCCGACAGTGCTCCGAAAGCCTTGTCTCATCCCAATGGGTAGATTGGGCTTCGGAGGGCATTGGGGCCCGCGACTACCGACACTTTCACGCCATCCGCGTGGCATCTTTGCCAACTGCGGTGAGGTGTTCAAGAGGTAGTCGCGGGACAACCCTACCCCTTTGCCGCGCCTGTCGGAGTGGAAATGAACATTTATATCATGTAGTGCAGCAGTGTCCTCGGACTCATGGTGGCCGCATTCTACGTCATGATGCGGTCGCCAAGCAGATAGCAGGTGCTTTGTCATCTAGCGGCTGGGATGTTGAGAGAGAGAGATTGTATCACATGCCAAGTGACCAGGGTAAGAAGCCCGACATTGTTGCCGTCAAGCCCGACCAGTCTTGCATTATCCTGGATGTCCAAGTTGTCAATGGCAGCTTGGACATGGAGCAGACTTGGCGGGCCAAGATAAGGAAGTATGACACAAATGATTTACGGCAAGCAGTGTCGGAGCTAAAAGGAGTGGAACCCAACAACATCAGGGTGATGGCTGCAACCTTGTCATGGCGCGGTGTGTGGTGCGGGAAAAGTGCCACGGAGTTGCGTGAGTTGGGCATCTCAGTAGGCGTACTCCGTGGTATCACCACCCGTGTCCTGCTCGGCTCATATTTGAACTGGTGGTCGTTCTATAGAGGCACTTCCCTTCATCCTTCTCTCCCACCCCCACCTTCCTCATCTTCCCTTATCCCTAGGGCCGGCGTCGGGTGAGTCCTGGGCGTCCTCCCCATTATATTTGATTGATTTATTTTTTTTTTTTTAATTTATGGCGTGCCCCCTCCGTCACCAAAGACATTTTGTCTTGAGGGGAGTTGATGAAAAAAGAAAAAAAAAAAAAAAAAATATTCAACGCGGTGGTGCGTGCGATTTTGGGGTATGAAGGGCAAATTTTGGGATTTCTGGAGTTTGCGTCTGTAGAGGCTGTGCAATTACTATTCATCAGAAAGCTTTTCCATTTGCCACTATGCTCCCCTAATTACCTGGTCTGTCTTAAGACCGAATTCGACACTGTGTCATCATACACTCTCAGTATTCATCTGGACTATATCAGTAAAGTGGTATCATGCCAGAAACGCGCCTGCCAAAAATTATTGCTCGGGAGATCAGTCGCCGTGGTATACAGGGTGTAAGCCTAACTGGTCTGGCATACGGTACCAGTCGATTCTACAACTAATTTGCAACAAAAAATGTCTCCTAGCAAATTTTTTTTAAACCCTTCGTTTTCGAGTTATTTCAACTTTAAACTTTTTTTTTGTGATTGTGACCTTATGTCATTAAATTGGTCATAACTCCGTTAATTAGCTGTGTAAATTACAATTTGAGGATACCGTTGGAAAGAGCATTAAATTTCCTATCGGATAGATGCCTTTTTTTTGAGTCAAGGTTTGAGACATGAAAACGTCCTCTAAAAAGATAATTTTACGTAATTTTGGAAACCTCGCATTCTTTCAATCCCAAATTGAACTACGAGAACCCATACTTTTTCAAGATGCAAGAACAGTGAAAACTGCGCCAGAATCTTAGCTTTCCAACGGTATAATCAAAACATATTCTATAACCGAATTTAGGGGAGAAATTTGGGTTTGAACGCGGAAAAACGTGCATTTTTTCAACGAAATCGGCGCTCCGCCTAGTCGATCTGAGGGGTCGGACGATAGCAGTGGGTGGGTGGGCGCCGCAGTAGACCGCGAGGCCTCCGGAAACAGAAGGCCAGAGCGCTGATTTCGTTGAAAAAATGCACGTTTTTCCGCGTTCAAACACAAATTTCTCCCCTAAATTCGGTTATAGAATATGTTTTGATTATACCGTTGGAAAGCTAAGATTCTGGCGCAGTTTTCACTGTTCTTGCATCTTGAAAAACGTCTGCCAAGTGGGTGTGGCACATAGCTTCCTCGTATCCATAACCCGATTATATAGATGATCCGATGCATAGTAGTTAATCTCAAAACACCAATCTCTAAGTACCTTTCACTACCCTCATAGGGGACCATCTACACGCTACTCTGGATAATCCTAGAAAATTTCATCAAATTCGGATGAAAAATGTAAGTGAGTCACTACTCAAAAAATCCAAAAATATCTTGCCATGGCCGGGAATCGTACCCGAGGCCTCTCACTTGTCAACATGAATCGCTGTACATGTGCTACGAGCGCCAGACGATAAGTAGTGTAGAATTTGAGGTTGTGACGTACGAACGGCTGTTACACGGATTTTACGTTCGCGCATGCGCATCGGCTACTATAAGTCCGGGGGTGATGATTTTCATAGGGGACCATTTACAATCTAATCCGCATAATCCCTGAGAATTTCATTGAAATCGGATGAAAAATGTAGAAGTTATGGCCGTTTCAAGGAAATTCACGTTTGCGCATGCGCAGTCGCTTCTATCCGTCCGGGGATGATGATTTTCACAAGGGACCATCTAAATACTAATCTGTAAGATCTCTGAAATTTTCATTGAAATCGGATGGAAAATGTAGAAGTTATGGCCGTTACAAGGAATTAACGTTTGCGCATGCGCAGTCGCTTCTATCAGTCCGGGGATGATGATTTTCATAGGGGACCGTCTACACACCAACCCGCACAATCCCTGAAAATTTCATCGAAATCGGACAATAACTTCGTATAGTTATGCGCGTTACAAGGAAATCATGACAGACGGACAGACACACAGACAGACAGACACACAACCAAAATTGTTCAGAAAGGTCTAAAACGCAAAACGCGAGTGAAAATTTTGATTTTGGAGAACTTTTTTTTTTCATCCTTGAAAAGTGAAAACAAAGCTTCCGCTACCTTGGTAGACTCGGAAGCAAAAATATGTGTTCTCGTAGTTCAATTTGAGATTGAAAGAATGCGAGGTTTCCAAAATTACTTAAAATTCTCTTTTTAGAGGACGTTTTCATGTCTCAAACCCTGACTCAAAAAAAAGTTAAGGCATCTATCCGATAGGAAATTTAATGCTCTTTCCAACGGTATCCTTAAATTGTAATTTATACAGCTAATTAACGGAGTTATGACCAATTTAATGACATAAGGTCAAAATCACGAAAAAAGTTTAAAGTTAAAATAACTCGAAAACGAAGGGTTTAAAAAAATCGCTATGTGACATTTTTTGTTGCAAATTAGTTGTAGAATTGACTGGTACCGTATGGCAGACCAGTTAGGCTTACACCCTGTATATTGGGCAAAGAATTATGGTTTACTGGCGGCTCGATGCAATCTCTCAAACCCGCTGACAGCAATGGACGTGGTACAGCTGAAACTGAACGCCAAAAAAATGTCTATAAGTTTCCGGGAGGAAAAAAAGAAGAATTTTCAAGCCAGAGCCGATACATCGGTCACTTACGCTCTCTACAGAGAGCTAGATCCTCGGGTGAAGTGCGCCAGTTTTGCTATAGGTGAACATTGGTCTGACTGAAGCTCGTTGGCTCTTCAAACTGCGAGCCGAGCTCCTAAATGTGAATGCCAGACCTTATACCTTATTGATTTATTATTTCTATTTCATTTTATGTCCTTGTATAACTGTCCTATTATTTGTATCTGTTTTGTATTTGCCAAATAAATAAATAAATAAATTATAGTGAGAGCCCCAGAGAGGAATTTTCGATGTGCAATTTAAGAGAGCGAGATGATGTGTTTCATTTTCTATGCGTTTGTCCAATTTTAAGAGAATTTAGCAAGCATTTGGGTGTGGTACGCTCACCAGGGATAAGGCACTAGACATTCTAAATGGGGGTATGGGCTGGTCATGTATCTCTCTGTACCGTAAAACCGCTTGGCGCTATAGGAAATTTCTAGTTAGAGAATTTAATTTTGGTTTATTATTTTCAATAATGAACCTTTGGAATCGACCAAGAAAAAAAAATGTTTAGTACCCCCTCAAAATTTGATGGTTTACGTTTCAAGGTACGTAGAATCCATAAATCGAATAAAAATTTGGCCGTCCGTCCGCCGTACGCCGTACGTGGCACTTTTGCCACTTAGCATTGACCGATTTTGATGAAATTTGGTATGTAGGCTCCATTTGGGGTCTAGTTGTGCCCCGAAGATTTTGGTTGATGTAGGTCACTTCTAAGGGTTCCAAAATCAATTTTGAAATTTTGAAAACGCCCTAACTCAAAACATTTTGGTATAAAGGTACTGTTTTTCCTTCAATTTAGGACTCTATAGAATTTTTAGAATTTTTTGAGACCACCTCTGTAGGACAAACCGTTCGCTCACTACGAGAATTTAAAGTTTGGACGTACGATAAATCAGAAACACGAGCGTGAATCGCAAAAGAGGCTTAATCTCCGTTCAAATTAAAGCTGACCGAAATTCGATCGATGGATGGTTGGTGGCTTTGCAGACGAGTGATCTATATAGAAAAATAAAAATTAATAAACCATTGTGTAATAATTTGCAGCGTTTTTAACATAAGAATTACATATTTTACTTTCTATTTGTAAATATATCAATCGGATTTACGTCACATTAGGCCGGTATCACTTAACGAACTCAAAGAGGAAATACGAAACTTCAAAACGCGTAAAGCACCGGGATACGATCTCATTACTGGCTGCATCATCAAACAACTTCCTACAGAAGGAATACGAATGTTACTTTACCTCATAAATGCTGTAATTCGACTAAAATATGTACCTCGCTGTTGGAAGGTGGCAGAAGTCATTATGATCCTAAAACCATGCAAGGAATCATCTGATAAAAAGTCTTATCGTCCTATATCATTGATACCAGTTATGTCTAAGCTTTTCGACAGATTGCTCATAAAGAGGCTGAAAACTGTCATTCAAGAAAAGGAACTCATACCTCATCATCAGTTCGGGTTCAGAGAAAAACACTCTACTATACTGCCCTCCTTAGCTAAAACGTCCTATGTCCATTTTTCAAGTTTCGAGAAAATCGCGTTTTAGTTTCAGCTTCTGCGCCACCCAAACCATTGAAGCTTGAGATTTCGTTTTTTGACCATCACCTCTCAAATCTATTCCCCTGTTTTGCCAGTGTATAAACAAATCTTGAAAACTCGTTGCCTGGCCTGTATTAGGTCATTTATGGAAAACATTTGGACATAGGACGTTTTAGCCTAGTACCCATGGACATAGGACAGCTTGTAACAGTGTGATGCTAGCTTAAAATGTCTTATGTCCATTGAGTTTCGAGTATTATTTCAAAAATTTAGTTCAAACTCAAGGTTTTTGGCGACAATCAATTTCTTTGAAGGATCTACCAAGGAGAGGTAGAGGAATCTACCATATCAAGGATATCACGTGAAGGTGATATGCGAGTTACTTAGGTACCGTAGGAAGGATTTTGAGGTTATCCATTAAAAATATGTACGTACTAGTAACCTGCTGCAGCTCTAGATCTATTAATAATTAATAGATCTAGAGCTGCAGAAGGTTAGGTTATAATTATTATAACTGGATAGATGAATATGAGATGAAGTTAACCTGAAGATTAAATAATTTTGTCGTTTGTACATTTTTGATTCCGAGTCTACCGAAGTAGCGGAAGCTTTGTTTTCACTTTTCAAGGACGAAAAAAAAAGTTCTCCAAAATCAAAATTTTCACTCGCGTTTTGCGTTTTAGACCTTCCTGAACAATTTTGGTTCAGTGTCTGTGTGTCTGTCCGTCTGTCATGAATTCCTTGTAACGCGCATAACTATACGAAGTTATTGTCCGATTTCTATGTAATTTTCAGGGAATATGTGGATTAGGTTGTAGACGGTCCCCTACGAAAATCATCATCCCCGGACTGATAGAAGCGACTGCTCATGCACAAACGTGAATTCCTTGTAACGGCCGTAACTTCCACATTTTCCATCCGATTTCGATGAAACTTTCAGGGATGTTACAGATTAGTGTTTAGATGGTCCCCTATGAAAATCATCACCCCCGGACTGATAGTAGCCGATGCGCATGCGCGAACTTGAATTGCTTGTAACATCCATAACTCCCACATTTTCTACCCGATTTCGATGAGATTTCCAGGGATTACGCGGATTAGGTTGTAGATGGTCCCCAATGAAAATCAAGGCCTTAAAATTTACAGTAGCCTCTGCGAATGCGCAAACGTAAAATCCTTGTAACAGCCGTACATTTGTCGCTCTCGCGTGTGACGTGAGAATCTCAAATCCCATTCAACCAACCCCTTTATAGATCAGTGAGCAATGCTCTGGACTCCCACTCAAGCTAAACAATTTTTGATCCAATCACTACGCACTTACATTTTTCGTCCGAATTTGATGAAATTTTCTAGGATTGTCCAGATTAGCGTGTAGATGGTCCCCTATGAGGGTAGTGGAAGGTACTTAGAGACTGATGTTTTGAGATTAACTACTAGGTATGCATCGGATCATCTATGCAATCGGGTTATGGATACGAGGAAGCTATGTGCCACACCCACTTGGCATTCTGACTAGGATCCATTCCATGGATAAATAAATCACAAAAACTCGCTAGATAACGTTTTGCACAAGACAGAGGAGGTTTACTTAGTTACTACAGAGGTTTACCTTAGTGAGAAGATGACTTGCCGCTCTTTTGTATTCTTATCTGATAAGTATTGTTGTTGTTGTATACATTTCATTGGTCTTGAACTGGCTAGAACGTCCTATGTCCGTGATATTCTCACAACGGACATTTTAGCCTAGTATGATCAACTTTTCTAATGCCGTGTACTAAGCTAGAACGTCTTATGTCCCTGATTTTCCTCTCCATAGGACGTTTAAGCCTAGTAGGACTTGATTAGGACGTTTTAGCCTAGGATGGGTATGTGAAACTTGATAAATGGACATAAGACAAATCGATTATTGAAGCCTTTTCTGTTGACATAGGGGGTTCTAGCTTAGCTCAAAAGGTGCGCCTGATCGAGAGCTACAACACGGTGTCCTCATCTCAAAAAGTGCAAAAATGGACATAGGACGTTCTTACTAAGGAGGGCAGTATAGATCAAGTACATCGCATCACAGAAGTAATTGAAAACACTCTTGAGAAGAAACAAGTTTGTGCTAGTGTTTTCCTTGATGTTTCCCAGGCGTTCGATAAGGTCTGGCATGAAGGTCTACTATACAAACTCCAAAGGGACCTGCCACATCAATACTACCTATTGCTAAAATCATACCTCAATGAGAGACACTTCAGAGTCAAGCATGAAGGAGCATACTCTAGTCTTAAGGAAATTAAGGCAGGCGTTCCTCAAGGAAGTGTGGTGGGCCCGCTCCTATATCTTCTTTATACGAATGATGTACCAAGCAACGAGGACACAATCATTGCGACATTTGCGGACGATACTGCCCTACTATCGGTATCCTGAAGCTATCCTGAAATCCTGAAACCTGTGTGGACATATGGCATCCAGCTTGGGGGCTGCACGAAAAAATCTAACATCAAGGTTATACAAACTTTCCAAAATAAGGTATTAAGGAGCATTGTAAATGCCCCCTGGTATGTGCGCAACGACGACCTCCATCGTGATCTTAAAATGGAAACCGTCAGCGAAGCGATCAAGCAACATGCTATTAAACACGAACATCGGCTTCATGGTCATACAAACCCCGAAGTTCTCCGTCTCCTAGACAGTACAAATGCCGTCCGGCGACTGGATAGAAAAAAACCCTCTGAACTTGTGACTGACACAGTGTAGTGCGTGGGGTGTTCTCTTCTAGAGCACAGCCATTGGGCTGCTAACTCTAAAAAGGGTAAATATTGTATGCATAGAAATTAGCTTGATGGGCACAAATGCTCAGTTGTTATGATATTGATATTTTAATAAAAATATATCAAATTGAAAAAAAATATATATATCAATATTATAAGAATGGCTCGAACCTCCGGCGGACAGCTCAATCAGCTACGCTGTAATGTTTACTATAAAGCTTCAAATGTGATCAAATTCATGGGTTTGTAATAAGTGATTGGTGGAGTCAATGTGGTCTATTTTGTTTTTCTGAATAGCTGCCTGGTGTTCTTTATTCTAGTTTTATAATTCCTACTTTTTTGCTTGGTTTTGATTGCTCTTCTTTTCTCCATGATTTTTTACACTTCTTTCTGCGATAAATATCTGGCATTCTCTGGCTATTGATTGCTATAAAAAAAGGCTAAATTTTTAATACAGGAGACTGAAACGTGCCTCCAACACCGTTTGTTACCCCGACGTTGGTTGCTTCGACGAAGGCGGCTACTTGGATTTGGCGCCCTCGGCCCCTCAAGATGTCAACACAAGGTATAAATCTCATCGATATAATTTAATAATTAATATTTTATTATAATAATAAATTTTAGGATATACCTTATTAAGATGCTCAGCTCCATAATACTTAATACCCTTTATATTACCCTTAATTTCCCACTTGTTCAAAACATTCTTTTTTTTCAAAATGCCCCCCTAATTTTGGTGTATTTCGACTATTTAAGAGGTGTGGAGTGTCTGATTTTGATCGAGTGGATTTTTCTAAATTCGATGAAAACAGCGTGGTATCTTTCTGGATACCTCAGAAGGGGTGTTTGTAGCGAGGTTCTGCAAAGATACTTCAAGAGGGGTTGGCTGTCAGTATTTACCGAAAAAATTCTTCAGGATCGGAGAAATAACTTGAGAGCACTTGTTGCACCGCAACAGTAGCTTAACGGTTCCTACCTAAATATCTAACCGTTCGTTGAGCTTCTCTGCAAACAATACACATGAAATGTACCGTTTTAGCCCAGACCTTTTAAATCCCACAGACAATTCAATGAGGTAAACTCCCTTCCTTTTCCTCCTTGTTCCCCAAACCCACCTATCCGTTATTTCAGTCAGTCTCTGTTGAAGGTTGTGCAAGTGCACAGCTACCGGCACACTGTTATATTTTTAAGATTTGTAAAACCGATAATTTTGTGTTAAAAATAAAGAAGAGTAAATTAACAAGTTTGCACACTTTCATTTCTCACCCCCCTGGGAGTGAACAGAATTATACATATTTGATGTCATGATAATATCCTTGGGGTTGATGATTTTCCTGCGTTTTCTAAACAATCGATAGTTCAAAGCAGATATTGCGGATAGTTCAAACAACCCTAGTATAGGTAGGCAGAACAAATCGTCTTAAAATGGATAAATAGTGCTGCAGAAAGCTTGAAAATCGTACTTCCAAAAAGATACCTCAGGACATTGAGGGTTAATTACCCACGTATCTCCATAATTTTTGCTTCCGAGTGTACCAAGGTAGCGGAAGCTTTGATTTGATTTTTCAAGGTTGAAAGAAAAGTTCGAAATTTCCACTCGCGTTTTACGTTTCAGACCTTTCTGAACAATTTTGGTTACCTGTCTGTCTGTCTGTATGTCTATCATGAAATCCTTGTAACCGGCATAACTAAACGAAGTTATTGTCCGATTTCGATGATATTTTCAAGGATTGTGCGGGTTGGTGTGTGCGGTCCCCTATGAAAATCATCACCCCCGGACAGATAGTAGCTGCTGCGCATGCGCAAACGTGAATTCCATGTAACAGCCATAACTTCTAAATTTTCAATCCGATTTCGATGAAATTTTCAGGGATTATGCGGATTAGGTTAAAGATGGTCCCCCAATGAAAACCAAGCCTTAAAATTGACAATAGCCTCTGCGCATGCGCTAACGTAAAATCCTTGTAACAGCCATAAAACTTACATTTTTCATACGAATTTGATTTAATTTTCTAGGACTGTTCATATTGGCGTGTAGACGGTCCCTTATAAAAATCATCTCCCCCAAACTAATAGTAGTTGCTGCACATGCGCAAACGTGAATTCCTTGTAACAGCCATAACTTCTACATTTTCCATTCGATTTCGACGAAATTTCTAAGGATGGTTCAGATTGGCGTGTAGATGATCCCCTATGAGGGTAGAGGAAGGCACTTTACAATCATTCATCTACACAATCGGGTTATGGATACGAGGAAGCTACCTATGTGCCACACCTACTTGGCAGACGTTTTTTAAATGTTCGAATTAGGAAGTTCTACAAACCTGTTGGTACGATTATCGAAAATTTTGTTCGACAAACGCTGAAGTAGGATTAATGTTGAAAAAAGTTTGTTACCGAACCCAACGATCACGAAATTTCAATACTCCTATCCGGCACCACGTTTTTAGAACTTAGGAAGACAAAAAATAATAAGTGCAT
Organism: Apolygus lucorum; assembly: GCA_009739505.2. Classification (NCBI taxonomy): domain Eukaryota; kingdom Metazoa; phylum Arthropoda; class Insecta; order Hemiptera; family Miridae; genus Apolygus; species Apolygus lucorum. The sequence goes on along the minus strand of CM019174.2, from coordinate 4,849,624 downwards.
AAAAAAATAATCAACTGTCGTGATCATTACTACTGTATTATTATTACCATTTGTCTTCTTAGTTACTGTCTGAATGTTTATGTACATCTATCGAATTTCTCAATTATTTCACATCGAGTTCTTGGTGAATAAAGCCTTAATCTCGAAAGGTTTGCTTCTATATCATCAACATCTCTCTAGTGACTGAGGAACCACAGTGTGAAAAGTTTGTACCTACAAACATCGCCATTATTGATATTTTGCACGTCTCCCATTATACTTTTTCTTCTCGTTTCCGATCTGGTTTTGTACAACATACCTTTGATTGAATAGGTGTTACAAATTTCAAGGTCTTGGATTGAATAGGAACAGATAATAATGTAGATTTAAGTTCGAGGTCGCGTCAGGCGCTGCCGGGGTGGACTGGTCCCCTCAAAACTGAAGATCTGAACCAGACAAGGATTGCAATAAAAGAGAAAAGCACCACTATAAAATTGAATTATGGTCGCAAATGTCTTTCCATTTACGCAAAAAAAACTAAATTTTTCCAAATAAGAACATTTTTCAGCGTCAAAAAGACGCAAATTGTGAGAAGTGTCCATTTCTTCTCGTGTTATTGTACAGTTTATAATTGAGAATTTCAGATTCGTCGTGTTTTACATTCATTTTGTTTCCAAAAGGTTCCTGCTCTACACGACTGGGAGAGGCGGAAGAGGCGCGAGGTCAGAAAACTCGCTCGTCACAGATTTGCCTTTTGTCAACATGTCGGCAACAGCCAATTGGGACGAGCTCCCCATAAACGCATCGCTTAAAACCAAAGTGAGCGGAACCACTTGATATTATACCGTTGACGTCAAAAGATTATCTCTGTCTTGTAGATTAGAATATACTGGTATAAAAAGGATCCAGTTGGAATACTTGAACACGTAGCCTTCTAGTGTACCTTTGTTGCTTAGTTTACCTGATGCGAGTGTGATGATTTATTAAGTTAATGATTTAAGAACAATTTGGAATTAGGATCTACAGAATCGATTTGGCCATTGAAAGTCAACAATCGATTCCACCGATTAAACGGCTCTCCACAATCGATAATCGTTTTTTGTCTTTGAACTTTAACTCAATTTTTCGTAGAAACATATTGTTTAGTAATGCATGCATTCCAGGGGACGTCCCATTGGATAAGCATTAGATCAGTTTAACCAGTTGTTAAGTGATAAAACTGTTTCACTCATGTAATTTATTTATTACTTTAGGCAAGAAATACTGACCCCCCCCCCCCCCCCCAACATTATCCACCTTAACATTTCTAGCGGCATGGGAGCCTCGAATCTGAAGAGCATTTTGAAATCCATGATCTACGATACCCAACATGCGAATTCGAGTTCACCCCCCCCCCCCCCCACCTCCCCAACGCCAACAATGGTGCCAGTCTGGCACCAAAGCGGAAATACGTCGTAACATTGAACTTCATCTGTTAGTTTTGGTAGGCAGTCCGTCGAAGTTCACATCCGTATTCAAGGTGAAATACAAAAAAAAAAAAAAAAACACGAAATAAGCGGTTTATGGCATCATGGCAACATGTCTTGGCACCATGGTGGCACCACTATTAGTTCCATGGTGGTGCAGAGAATAATTCATGAAAATCCGGAGGTATAATGAGAATTTTTCCTCAATTTCAAAGCTTGGGTACAATTAGTAAGCAGTAAAGGAACCGAAATATTGAAAAAATCGGATATTTTGTGAATATTATCCCCCCACTCACCCTCTCCCCTTGCGAATTTGGTACTCTGGTAAAATCATGTACAACTCGGAAGTTATTTGAGTCAAACAAAAAAAGAAACACGCAAATCGGTTGGAAATTGAGGCCTGGACAGAGTTTACAGGATTATGCCCGCAAACGCACGTTTTTTAAGCATTAACCCCCCCTTTTCCCCCCTCAAAAAAGCAAAATTCAAAATTTCGGCGCCGTTGTGCACAACTAGATAGTTTTTCCGCGTCGATGAAAGAAAGAACCACAAAAAATCGGTTGAGAACTGAGGCCTGGGCAGACGACACAAGATTATGCCCAAAAACGCACGTTTTTTGAACATCAACCCCCCCTTTCCCACCCCTAGAAGGCAAAATTCGAAATTCCGGCGACGTAGTGCACAACTAGATAGTTTTCCGCGTCGAACAAGAAAAGAACCAGGAAAATCGGTTGAGTACTAAGGCCTGTGCAGACGACACAAGATTTTGTCACACACACACACACACCACACACATACACACACACACACAGACATACACCTATGGTTTTTTTCGCGGATTTGGATTCAGAATGGTCTAAAACGGATTACTGTGTGGTTATTTTTTTTTTTCTGTTGAGTGTTGTCCAACTTCAGCCCAGATCGATCGCATAAGGACGCCCAAGTCTTACTGTGGGACGTCCTAAAAACGAGTACAGAATAATGCATTTGAAACAATGGAGTAGTCAAATACGCAACATAATATGTTATCTTCAAAAATTCATGACAAGGAAATGTAACTTCAATAAAGCAGTAGGTACTCAAGTACTGAACAAAAATGTATGTTAGCGTAATAAGAAAAGATAAATATACAGGGCGAAAGCCAAGCAGGTCAGCGAAACTACAGAAGTCAATTCTACAACTATTTTGCAATAAAAAGTGTCTCTAGACTTTTTTTTCAATTATACGATTTGGAAATGTTCCCGCTTGAAAACTTCTCCACTTTATTTGGCAAGTTCTCAATTTTATTTGCAAAATTCCCCATTTGATTTGGAAAATTCTCCATTTGATTTGGAAACTTCTCAGTTTTATTTGCAAAATTCTCCAACTGATTTGGAAAGTTCTCAATTTGATATGGAAAATTCTCTCTTTGTTTTGGAAAGTTCAAAATTTGGAAATTTGGAAAATTTGGAAAATTCTCAATCTGGTTCTGAATTTTTTAAATCACAAATGGGATGATCTCAATTTGATCTTAGAAAGTTCTCAATTGAATTTGGGAAAGTTGTAAATTTGGTTTTGAAAAGTTCTCTAATTGATTTGAAAAATTCCCAATCTGATCAGGAGAGTTCTCAATTTGATTTGGAAAATTCCCAATCTGATTTGGAAAGTTGTCAATTTGATTTGGAAAATTCTCCATTTGATTTGGAAAGTTCTCAGTTTTATTTGCAAAATTCTCCATTTGATATGGAAAATTCTCCCTTTGATTTGGAAAGTTCAAAATTTGGAAATTTGGAAGATTTGGAATGATCTCAATTTGATTTTGGAATGTTCTCATTTTGATTCTAGAATGTTCTCAATTGAATTAGGGAAAGTTCTAAATTTGATTTTGAAAAATTCTCCAATTGATTTGGAAAATTTCCAATTTAATTTGGAAAGTTTGGAAGATTTGGAAAATTTTCAATCTGATTCCGAAATTTCTAAATCACATTTGGAATGATCTCAATTTGATTCTAGAATGTTCTCATTTTGATTCTAGAATGTTCTCAATTGAATTAGGGAAAATTCTAAATTTGATTTTGAAAAGTTCTCCAATTGATCTGGAAAATTTCCAATTTGATTTGGAAAGTTCTCAATTTTATTTGCTAAATTCTCCATTTGATTTTGAACGTTCTCCATTTGATTTGGAATGATCTCAATTTGATTTTGGAATGTTCTCAAACAGGAATTCCACCATGTCAGACTTTCCTATTTTTGACACCAAAATCGGATTCAGCAACTCGAAAAACCTCCTAAAGCAAACTTTCAGCCCGTACTTCCTAATTTACGAATAAACAAAACAGTGCAGAAAATATAAACGTTAAAAAAAAAAAAAAAAACGGGAGGATGACGTCAGCCAGCAATAGTTCATGCCATTTGAAGCGCTGAGATCGTGAAATCTCACTTCGAATAGTCCTCGGAGGCAACATTTCACAAAACCAGTAAAGATCAAAATCGAAGAGAAAAAATATAAAAAGCAAGATGGAGAAAATTGATAACTTTCCTTTTGGATTACATGATTTCAGCCTTCCATCGGGCAATAAGGGGAGGGGACGACGATCCGAACGGCCAACCAGCGGGCGTTTCCGCTTCACGTTGAAGACGTCCGTTTTCCCGGTTATTTTTTGAAATCATAAATTTTGAATGTCTCCCAAAAATAACAGGAGACTTATTTTCTGAAATCAACCCGATTATTATCTATCCCACACCATTAACTATTCAGGAAAAATGCAAACAGAATTCGGTGAAATTCCTCATTGAATTTGATTGAAAAGTTCTCAGACTGTTTTGGAAAATTCACAATCTGACTAGGAATCTTGTAAAACCTGTAATATATCAAAATTTTAAATAACTTGATAATCTTGTATAGTGATAATCATGAGAGCTCTGGATGTAGCAGAGAATAAAGTAGTATAGGTTGTTAGGGAGGTTCCGTCAGAGGAATTGAATTGGATTCAATAAGCGAAGGCGTCATTTCATAGTCGTCCCAAGACAAACGTGGATAATTGACCTTGCGTGCCATCATGGGACCAGAAACAAAAGCCCTGTCATTACCGGGACTATTATCTCATTTTTTCATTATACATTTTTTCAACCGCGGAGTTTGCAAAAGGAGCCACGCGTCATCGCGTCCGGGATTCTGCCGCAGTCATCCCATTGAGGAGAATTTGCGATTGACGGTAGAGGTCGTCAACATTTCGGTGAATGAATGCAAATGCGGTGCAAGAACGACGTCACTTGCGTTTGGAACAAGGGTAGTGCAGAAGCTGTCAGCAGGGCTTCCTCATTTGCACGTTCTCAAGGATAACCAGAGAGCTGTCTAACTTATACAGCTTTTTCAAGTCGAATTCAGAATTTGCCAAACCAAATTGACAATTTTCCAACCCGAATTGAGAACTTTTCAAACCAACTAGAGAATTTTTCAAACTAAATTGAGAATTTTCTAATCCGAATTGAGAACTTTCCAAACCAACTAGAGAATTTGTCAAACTAAATTGAGAATTTTCCAACCCGAATTGAGAACATTCCAAACCAACTAGAGAATTTGTCAAACTAAATTGAGAATTTTCTAATCCGAATTGAGAACTTTCCAAACCAACTAGAGAATTTTCCAAACTAAATTGAGAATTTTCCAACCCGAATTGAGAACTTTCCAAACCAACTAGAGAATTTTTCAGACTAAATTGAGAATTTTCAACCCTTATTGAGAACTTTTCAAACCAACTAGAGAATTTTCCAACCCGAATTGAGAACTTTTCAAACCAACTAGAGAATTTTTAAAACTAAATTGAGAATTTTCAACCCTTATTGAGAACTTTTCAAACCAACTAGAGAATTTGCCAAACTAAATTGAGAATTTTCCAACCCGAATTGAGAACTTTTCAAACCAACTAGAGAATTTTTCAAACTAAATTGAGAATTTTCAACTCTTATTGAGAACTCTTCAAACCAACTAGAGAATTTGCCAAACCAAATTGAGAATTTTCCAACCCTAATTGAGAACATTCCAAACCAACTAGAGAATTTTTCAAACTAAATTGAGAACTTTTCAAACCAACTAAAGAATTTGCCAAACCAAATTGAGAATTTCCTAATCCGAATTTAGAACTTTCCAAACCAACTAGAGAATTTTTCAAACTAAATTGAGAATTTTCCAACCCGAATTGAGAACTTTCCAAACCAACTAGAGAATTTTTCAGACTAAATTGAGAATTTTCAACCCTTATTGAGAACTTTTCAAACCAACTAGAGAATTTGACAAACCAAATTGAGAATTTTCCAACCCGAATTGAGAACTTTTCAAACCAACTAGAGAATTTTTAAAATTAAATTGAGAATTTTCAACCCTTATTGAGAACTTTTCAAACCAACTAGAGAATTTTTAAAATTAAATTGAGAATTTTCCAACCCTAATGGAGAATTTGCCTCACATTTTTATTTTTTTTTTTCGAATGAGGGTTTATTTTTATGGAATAAAACCATAGTGAGCTGCTCGAAAACGCATCCAACAAATTTAGAGAATTTAAGGAAGATGGAAATTTTAAATGTGGTGGCAATGTGTAAGAGGCCATGTTTGAAACGTAACGGATATTCTACCAATCTGACTTCAAAGGAGGTTCTGTGGCGCTTACCACAGAAGCGGAACATACACGAACTTTTAGCTTACAAAGGATTAACACAAGAGTGCACCGCGAACTGGCAGGAAGAACCCAGACACAAAAGTGACCAAAAGAAACAATATTACTCACTTTTTACAATACGATTCTACCTACTAGTTTATCAAGCATTATTAGTCTTCATCTTCTCTTATTTAGTTTCAAGATTTGAATCACATTATTCGAGTAGCCATTTCACTGGATCGTTTCGTGTGGCGGTGCTAGAACTCTGTCTGTTGTCGGAGTTGTTTTCGCGTCGTTTTTTTTCGTATGACGTCAACAATATTCCTCGATTTTCGCGGTGTTTTGTAACAGAGGCTTCACTTGTTTAGGCATTTTCTCCTAAGGTAATTTTTTCCCCTTGGTTATTCCTAGTGTTAAACGTTATTCTAGGGCCCTATTATAGGATTTGACTTGAAATTCCAGAATCTAAAATTGAGGCAAATTCCCCATTGAGAACATTCCAAACCAACTAGAGAATTTTTCAAACTAAATTGAGAACTTTCCAACCCGAATTGAGTTTTTCCAAACTAAGGATGTTTTATGAAATATGGAGAAGGGAATTCAACATTTTTTAAATGAAAGTCAAAAGTTTAATCAGGATCTAAATAATTTTGAACAGAACATCTGAGGAGTTTTCTTTCAAACGGGCTTGTATCCACTTGGAATGTTTCGTGGGAAATTGAGAAAAACTAACTAGGCGAAGAAAATTGTCCAGGGTTCCCAAATTTTCCAAATAATTTGTTCATAAATATTTTGATTGTAAGACCGCCATTTCTTCGTTTCAAGGTACGTAGAATCCAAAAATCGAATAAAAATTTGGCCGTCCGTACGCCGTACGCGGCACTTTTCCCACTTAGCATTGACTGATTGTGATGAAATTTGGTATGTAGGCTCCATTTGGGGTCTAGTCGTGCCCTGAAGATTTTGGTTGATATAGGTCCTTCTAAGGGTCAAAAAATTAATTTTGAATATTTGAAAACGCCCTAACTCAAAAAATTTTGATATAAAGGTATTGTTTTTCCTTCAATTTAAGATTCTATAGAATTTTTAGAGACCACGCGGAGCTCTGTAGGACAAACCGTTCGCTCCCTACTAGAATTTAAGTGTTGGACGTACGATAAATCAGAAACACGATTGTGAATCGCAAAAGAGGCCTCCGTTCAAATTTTAGCTGACCGAAATGCGATCGTGTTTTTCTTCATTTTGGATGGTTGATGGCTTTGCAGACGAGTGATCAATATAGAAAAATAATATACCTTTGTGTAATAATTTGCAGCGTTTTGAATAGGTACCTACGCTCTAAAGACAGAATCTATTTGAAATTTTCCTGAAAATCACTTGTTTCAAATGACTTTATGTTCAGAAAATAATGGAAGATTGAAGTACGCACGAAGAAGAAACTTCCTCAACTCTCCAGCGTTACATAATTTTCATAATTTTAGCCTTTTAAAAGAAAGATTATAGTTTAAATGGAAAGAAACGTGTTTGAATGGAAGAGAAAATCCAGGTATTTGGTGTGACCTGACTCCACCTCATGACTTGAGAGGATCGTTTTTCTACGTAATTTTCCTAACTGAATGTTAATTCTGTCTGAAGAGAAATAAACGTTCTATTAACAATAATTATACATATTTCGTATTGTTTTAATAATAATTGTTTGGTCACAGGTGATCGTACACGGTTTTGGTAGTTCCTGCTCCCACGTTTGGGTCTACGAAATGAGATCAGCCCTCATGTCAGTGGTAAGCTTGTACTTTCATGTTTGTGAATAAATATTATTAGATTTTTTTCATTTCGGTAATCATTTCACTCAAATAAAGATTGAGACGGCAGTAAAACAAGGCTTTGTCTTGTCGCCGACTCTCTTTATAATGATGATAGATAGCATAATGAGGGGTTCGCTTGAGGGAAGACGAAGAGGCATTCAATGGGGAATACGCGAGCGGCTGGAAGACCTTGATTTTGCTGACGACGTTTGCCTCCTCTCCCAACGATTTACCGATGCACAAAGCAAGCTAAGCACCCTAAGCCAAATTGCAAGCCGGGTCGGATTGCAGATCAACTTGGGCAAGACCAAGGAGATGCGCATCAATGCGCGATGCCAGGACCCACTTGTTCTGAGGGGTGTGCAGGTTGAGCGTGTGGACTCCTTTGTCTACCTTGGAAGCACAGTTTCGAGGGATGGAGGTGCAACTGAGGACGTGAAGAGTCGAATAAGAAAAGCAAACGGGGCATTTGTCCAGCTCTATCCTGTATGGAAGAATAGGAATCTTACCCGAAAGAACAAGCTAAGGCTCTTCAATACCAACGTCAAGACAGTACTGCTGTATGGCAGCGAAACCTGGAAGGTCACGGAGTCCATCACTCGTCAGCTGCAAACTTTTGTGAACCGTTGCCTAAGGAGAATCATGGGGATTTGGTCGCCAAATGTAATTTCGAATGCAGATCTTTGGAGAGCCACTGACCAGCTTCCTATCGGTGAAGAGGTGAAAATGAGGAAATGGAGTTGGGTAGGCCACACACTGCGAAAGCCCGATGAAGCTTTAGAAAAGATGGCTTTGCAGTGGAATCCTCAGGGAGAGGGGCGACGAAGAGGACGGCCCAGGGAGACCTGGAGGAGAGCTGCCGAGAGAGAGTTGCGGCAGGTAGGCAAATACTGGAGTGAAGTAAGAAGGATTGCTGCCAGCCGAGAAGATTGGAGAAATTTTGTTTCTGCCCTATGCTCCAACAGGAGTTAAAGGACATAAGAAGAAGAAGAAGAATCATTTCACTAGGTAGTAATTTTGATGTTAGAATCAAATTAACAATTATTTCCAAAGTCTGAAAGATAGAAAAATGCTGACCAGAAAAACTGACGAGGAGTCGTATACAAAGCACACGGACTTGTACAATAATATCACGACTAACCAATAGCTGTGCTGGAGCGATGACTATCGAAACAGGGAGGACCGGGACCGTAGGCCAGAAGACTGGTTCAAGATCCTAATGCTCCACCTTGGTTCAATGATGAGCCAGACAAGAGCATCTCTGCTGTTACATTCATAAAGAGACTTCTGATGGGCCATGGTTTCGAAAACCTATTCAAGTTCAGAATGAGAAAGAGGCAGAATCCCTACTGTGAGGAATGTGGAGGGCAAGTCGTGCAGGACGTCCTGCATCTTGTAATGCAGTGCATCAAAACTGCAGGAGTCATTGCAGACGTGATTGGCTTCGGGAGGTCGAGAGAAGGGAGGAACTGACGAGACGGAAAACTGTCTCTGCAAAAATGCAGAAAAGTTCTGCAAAAATGCAGAAAAGACTCCGAGAACATAAACTTTTGGTGAGTATCTAGAAAAGCAAGATGGACTCACACTATGAGTCTCACAGGTGAAGATATAAACAAAAACGAAGCTAGCAAGAGAGGTGGAAAACAAAAGCAACATTGTACACACAACCCCATAGTCAGATCCACAAAGCAGAGGAAAGAAGAAGAAGAAGAATCTCTTATCATGCTTTTGAATCTTCATATGTGTATTTCATACTTTATTATTAATTTGACGATAGCAAAAGTTTTCACCAATGTTTAGAACATCTCTATCAGTGAGGGGAAGATCCCTCTGAAGTCAATCGAATCGACAGTAGTGTCCAACCTGACAAGACCAAGGAAGACCTGTAGTACCTACTCCTGTTACTTGGATCATTGAAACAGTTGAAGAGGTGCAAGCTAATGAACGCTCACGACTTCTAGCTGATTATTATTATCGAATATTTTTGACGTTTATTAGCTGATTGGTTCATTTATTAGTAGCTTATTGGTTGGTGTTTGACGAAATGGCACTTCGACATTGTTCTCATGCACAAGTTCTTTATTTCTAAAGGTAGAAAAAATAGCCTCACCTGTCCTCCTGCAGGATACTCCACACCATAATAGCAATCGCCAGCATATTCAAATGATGAATAATTAACTAGAGGAAAACAAAATGAGAAGACCTTCAACAAAAACAATACCCGACCGAAGAACCACAACAAACTAAACAATGCCTTCTTCTTCTTCAGTTTTCACATATACCAACTTTCCTTCCACGATTGAGGAAATAACACGCACTGATTCGAATTTTGTTCGAAATATCGTATACAATTCTGAAACATATTAGTGTAATTAGAAATGGGATTGTAGAAATAGGGTAACTAGAAATGGTCCAAAATGGAAGACGAAAGAGGCCGATGTTCTCGATTGAAGCATATCGATAGTCGATGACGTCACGATTAGACAACCAGAAGGACAAGGCAGGGATTACAACAACAATCCCATTTCTAGGTCCATGGTCCATCTGCCCATCAACTTGTCTCCATTACTCTGTGATCAACATGAATCACCAGTCTCTCTAGCCGCTTATCACACTCGGGATTCGAAACTTGCGATTAGTACTTAGGTACCTTAGTTTCAACGGAAATTAACCAGTAATGTTGAGATCCGCTTTTATACCGCATAACATAAGTTTTGTGCACGTGAAGTGGTTTCCCATGTTCGAGAAATTTGCCATGGAGGCACCTTGTTACCTTATTATACCATACTCTGCGTAAGTACTGTTTGCACGAGTATACTACACCTGTTGAAGAGATTGATGTAAGGAAGTGAGAGAACACAAACTTGTGGTTTGTGGTTGCCTCCAGTGGCTTGCCGAGCTCAGGCAGCTCACAAGGCGAGGAAAGGCTTGTGGTTTGTTGAATCTCGAGTGCTCGCAATCTTAGAAAGATTATTTTTTAAATTCATTTATCATTTTGGGGTGATTACGAAAGAATGATGTCGAAATGTGACCTACAGGAAGTGATGTGCGCTAATAGCTTGCTATGTGCTGTTGAATGGTGATTTGGTGAAGAAGAAACGGAAGGTGTTGGTGGATAGGAGAAACATGAAAGCTGTGAATGGTATGGCTTTGTATAAAAACTTGATCATTATAAGTACAGATGACTGCAGGTCGTCAAGCTGGATTCACATGGGACGGAAGAGGGCGGAAATGGAAAAGACCGAAAGAAGTATGACAATCTGATTGGCTGATTTTTCCCAGTTGTGAATGGTGGCCGCTGGCCACAACTAAAGTTTCAATTGACAATCAGGCACCCTGAGGTTCCACGCTCCCGCTTCATTTGTTTGTTGCGCTGTCCTTTTTATGCTCGTTTTTTAATACAGAATTAATTTAAACGAGGAATTGAACGTATAGGTAATTCACAACAGTCAACAGAGGTTACAGATCAGAGAGAGGTTATCATTTCAGAGGTTTCTAGGAGGAAGGTTATCATTCCGTCCTTTGTCCATGTGAACCGTCCGCCTCTGCCTACTCCGGCTACCCCCTCCACTGGTTTTCTCGTCTTTCCATCTTTTCCGATTCCGCCCTCATCTGCCCCATGTGAATCCAGCTCCTGAACATGTGATCAAACCAAACTGGCTTGTCATCTGTCGAGCACAGATTGGCGAGCACTTGTCTCCAGTACTCTGTGGTCGAGCATCAACCCTTTGAAGTCGGATGGTTGTAACGACAATTCTAGGGAAAGGTCGACCCCCATTGAGCCACAGCAAGCCAACTTTTGTATTCCAACAGGAAGTTCGCCTTAGGTTTGAAATGGTTTACCCTTGGAGAGGCTTTAATTAATATAAGAATCGTTAGGTTTTTTATTTAGGTAGGTAATTAATTTTGTTTTCCCAAGGTTATTGCTTCCTGGTATTGTTGTAGCTGACATGATGTTTTAAGTTCCCCCCTTTTTTCATTTTACCTGCAATAGTTCCGAAGTTCGTTTCCCCCTAACTATGGTGGCATCTCTAATTGGTTTCTTGATTGATGCTGATGTGATGCTCACACAGTAGTACATCCTTTGAGCCCTGAGGAAGGGGATAAATTCGCCGAAATCTCGACAAAAGAGGACTCCATTCCCAATCAGTTGACTGATAATTGTTTGTTGGGTCGATTATCACACTTGCTGTTTTTATGCAGAGTTATTAAAAACGCTGACCAACCAACAACAGATTTTACCTTTTTTTAAATTACGCATTATACGATGCTCTGCGGCCATCCGTTCACAAGCAGCCCAATAAATGTTTGCTTTCAGCAATAATTGTTTGCATGGTTTCTTCGTTTCTTATCTGCCCTCTATATCCTGGAAGGAGCACTCTCTCGCGAAGTGTGCAGATTGGACTGTCATAGATACAGATTCTGTTGAGATACTTGGCCAGGAAGTCATGTCCAGTTTGAATCCTTCACACTTTGCTTTCTGGGCAGTGATGGATACTTGTCCTCGTCGAGCCTCTGTACGTCCCCATTGCTCTATACTGCTGAATATACCCAGCTAAATATATAGAGGATAGTAATCTTATGCACTGTCGCCAACAAAGCAGAGTTACTGAGTGGCATTCCGTTGGCCCAGAGGTAAAGATGGTGGACCAATGGAAACTCGTAGCAATAATAGTAGTAGCAGTAGTAATGCTCCTATTGCGGGTAGTTCAAATTTTCAACGCGACAACCTTGGCATCTGATACTTTAATCAGCAATCAGTGATGATGTTCTTGGTTTCTGTCATTTTCCATGTAGTAAAACATCCTGAAGAGATCTGCAGTCAAAAAAGCTTCAGCATACAGTCGGCTTATATCATATTACAAAAGATTTTGAATTATTCTGAAATAATGGTCCCTTGTAATGAGTAATTCTCCATTTACAGGAAGATTGCAACGTTGTGTGTGTCGACTGGGAAGGAGGCGCCACTTTCCCCAACTACGTTCGCGCAGCTGCCAACACGCGATTGGTCGGACGTCAGCTGTCTTTCTTACTCGAGTCCTTCAGCAGAAAAGGCCTCAACATGTCCCAAGTGAGAATTTACAGAATCATTCCCGACGAATTAGACGTTTTTTCCTACCTCCTGTAAAACATCTCTACTAATTCATATTTATGTTTCTGATGCCGTTCGTTCGGGTAATCAGAAACATGCATGGAAATATTCGTTGTTCATGGCCAGCTCCAGTCATCGCAGTGGAGAATTGACAACTTCGCACGTCAGGCCGACAATATAGCTAGGCAAGCTTAAGTTAGACGATGTTTATTTTTGATTTTTGGTTTATTTTGGATTTTTGAGTTTCTCTGTACAACTAATGTCATCAAGTTTCAAAGATGAAATTATTATGGAAATCGAACTCATGGCAATGCAATTCATAGAGAGCCATCCAAGCCCTTTTTGTTCATCATAGTTTAACCATGATTTCGTAAAGTTTGAGCAAGATCATACATTGCTTAGAGGTAGATGGTAGATGAATCTGCGGATCAGGGTGATGGAAGCCCAAAGTGCTGAAGCGTAGTGGCTTATTGTGCTACTCCGCGGATTCTGTTCCTAGTCAAACAGTCCTTGCCAGTAGCAGTTAGGCTAGGTTTGTGCTGGGAAAAGCCTCCATGGGTGTAGGTGACCCGAGGAGGTGAAACCTGCGATTTGATAGCCTTTCACAGTCAAATATTATGAGGGAGGCTTTTTCTTCGTCCTCTCCACACAGCCTGCAGAGGGTTGTATTTTGATTTACCCCAATGCGGTTGAGATGGAATCGGAGTGGAGTGAAGCCTGTTACCAGGCCAACCACTAACCTGACTTCCTTGCGGCTTAGCCGCATCAGCTCTTCTGTGGCACTATTGTTGGGTTTGGCCACCATACGCTTACTTAAAGCATGTCCTCTAAGGTTTGACCATCTACTAGTGGTTTCATTAGTGACCCACCGGTTTATGGTCGCCCTAAAGGAAGATTTGGGAATGCCGATGGCTAGCTCTGGACCAATGAACAGGGTTAGTGAGCCCCTTCTGGCCAGCGCATCTGCTTTCTCATTTCCCATTACTCCGCTATGTCCTGCCACGCACTCCAGAGAAACCCTGTTGTGTTGCGAAAGGAGGCAGAGGGTCTGGAAGCAGTCCCACACTAACTTTGGGTTAGAGGTAGTGGGTGGCCAGGATGGAGTAGCTGGTGCAGCGTTGCCAAATCTTGAGCCACATCTCATATCTGGCACTGGTATATTTCGATGACTGATTTCTATTTGTTTCCACTCTCAGGTTCACGTGATTGGATTCTCTCTGGGCGCTCACGCTGCAGCTTTCGCTGGAGCTTCTTTGAATGCCACACCTTTAGCCAGGATAACTGGTAAACAAGACATTTGATCTATTATCATTATCAGCAGTCCTATTTGCGTTTTCTTCATAAGAAACATACCTTGTGATTGTACAGAATTTTGACTTTGTCTGATCAGGGTTGGATCCTGCTGGGCCACTCTTCGAGTCGCAAGACCCTGTCGACAGGCTGGACTCGACTGACGCCTCCTTCGTCGATGTCATTCATTCCAATGGGGAAACGCTGATTCTTGGAGGTAAGTCAGGCCTCAACACCGACTAACAATACTAACCAATCATTTAATTTATCAGGTGAATTTAAGGGGGCGCGGGACTCAGTGGTTTCCCTTATCTTCACGTTTTCTCTGTGAGTGTTCATTTTTTCCTATCAAAAAAAATTTCTAAATTCATTAAATAATTAATGCTTCATACATACGGGCCAAAATGTCAAAAAAATTGAAATTTGAAAAAAATAGAAAATTTATTTTTTAAATAAAATTTGTTTTTGATAAAAACTCTTCGTAGGGAACTTTTTGGGAGACTAAAACCTCTGAAAATTCAAAGAGGACAATTCTAACTTGTAAAATCACGGAGATTACGTGAAGACAAAGTTCCGTGATTTTGAAAGAAGTGCGTTAAAAGAAGCCCTGGTTTCATGCGCTACCTGCAGGCGAGAGGAGAAACTACAGTGCACCTCCGACCCTCCGAGAAACGGGTGACCAAGGAGGTGATTGTTTTTCTACCCCTTCAATCTCAATATCGTAGCAAACATTCATGGACTTGGACCTGTATCCCTAGACCGGGCCTCCACCCCTTTCACCACCCATCGCCATGCAAACATTAGCGTGGATCTGGCAACGTCGTACCGTACGACCTCACTGAGTGCTTAGTGCCTGTCCTCTGAATCGCGTCTCCCGTGAGGGTGCGGCACATAGCTTTCTCGAATTCATAAAAACATTGTAAGGATGATACTGTGCGTAGTACTTGATTAAAGTTTCAACCTTCAAATATCTATCTCAACAATTCAACCATAACCATCAAAAAGACTGATTTTTTTCATTATTTTTTTTTTTACTTTTATGTAAAATTTATGGTTTATGTAGGTATCTTTCTATTATTTTGATGTAATTCAATTAAAAGGTAAGTATGTGTAAAAAAATTAAATTAAAAATGTACCTATACAATGTCAAATAATTAGTAATTTTCGGGATCAGGGCGATGTAGAAATTCATAAACTGGTACTATCATTTATTTAACCCCCCACAATGACCATACCTTCAGTTGGTATGTTAGGTATGCCTAAAATTTAACCTCGACCTACATCTCGGTGTGTACTTTTCGGAATCAGGGCGATGGGGAAATTCATATTCTGGTAGTATTGCATAATTTGCCTTACAGGTATTCACGTCAGTAGGTATGCTGAAAACCACATAATTTCAACTTACCTACACTTTGTGGAAAGAGGGCGAAGTAGTGATTCAAAATATGTAATTTAATTTTGTTTACCTTCACTTGTTAGGTAGGCTGAAAATAAGACTTAAACCTAGATAGTTGGTAAATCCTATTTAGGACGCCCCGCAGTAAGACTTGGGCGTCCTTATGCGATCGATCTGGGGTGAAGGAGGACAACACTCAACAGAATTGAAAAATAACCAAAGAGTAATCCGTTTTAGACCATTCTGAATCCAAATCCGCGAGAAAAAAAACATAGGTGTATGTGACAAAATCGTGTGTCGTCTGCCCAGGCTTTAGTTCTCAACTGATTTTCGTGGTTCTTTTTTGTTCGACGCGGAAAAATATCTAGTTGTGCACTACGTCGCCGGAATTCAGCCAGAGTATCAAATTTAGCATCGGGGATAATATTGACAAAATATCCGATTTTTCAAAATTTCGGTTCCTTTATAGCTTACTAATTGTACCCAAGCTTTGAAATTGACTCTCATTATACCTCCGGATTTTCATGAATTATTCTCTGTACCACCATGGAACTAATAGTGGTGCCACCATGGAGCCAGAACACCATATACAGCTTATTTCGTGTTTTTCTCCTTGAATAGGTATGTGAACTTCGACGGACTGCCTAGCAGAACTAATGCATGAAACTTTAATTTTTTACTCAATCAATTTTTTACTCTCCCATGCCATACAAAGTGTTAGGTGAACTTAAAATGAGTAATTTTGGGAGTTTCAAAATTAAATAGTACGCCATTATTTATTGCTACAGTAAACCACTAATTATCGGACTATTAAATCCACGGTAACTAACTACCATAGTAAAGTGCATAGGAAGTATGATAGAAACATTATGGATTTGTAGTATAAATGATTTATTGACCATTAGGTAACCTCAAACTGCAAAAACAAATCTTGTTTATTACCAACCATTTGAATTTTAAAAAATTAATTTAATTTTACATTTGAAGGTGAGGTTGCTTGCTAGACAGAGCAGCTTTTCATTGTCTTATCAATATGATGGACAAGTTGCTTTCAAACGGTCCTGATTGCTGGTTCAATGACTTGACTTGCTCCAGAAAAGTCTCACAATTCTGAGTAAAATCACTCCTGAAAAAAACAAAAACAAAACAAATTTAGGTTTCCATTGATAATTTCACTATAAGCATGTAGGAAGAGATACAAACAACAAACATTAATTAGGAATGTGGGTCCATACACCCTTCTCTGGGAGATCTCAAAAATGGATCCGCGATCCGTCATGTGGACGTCTACCTGAGCAACAAGTTTAGTCCTTAGATTTCAACTATTCTACCTGAGATCAATGCAAGCGACCCATATTTTGACTAGTGCGATGTGAAGGAAAATAATGACAGATTTGGACTGAAAAGGTTTGGAGAGGTTTGATAGAGTATTTCTACAGGTTCAATTTGTCAAAAACTGATTTGACACATGCCCACTCCCTCCAACCTCTTCTAATTTGTACGTGGCAAGCAAGGAGTTCTTTGGAGAAGTAATGAAATCAACTATTGGTTATTAACCAGAACAAAATACTTAAATAAAATTACGAATAATCAGGATTTTTATCAGCGAGTTCGAAATACTAAGGATAAAACGATGTTCCTTTTTTTCTATTTTCTTTTTCCTATAATATATTCCTATATTTATTAGTAGGCAGCTGCAGGATTCAATCCAACACTAACGTCAACGATGAATACTCATGTCCCTGATAATTAAAATTTAAAGAAATTCAACTCCATCAGTCATGACTTTTAGAGGGAGTGTGATAGTTTCGAGAATATTTAGTACCTACAGACATTGTTTGCTACACAAATCTGTTTCACCCTACGTACAATTTCATCTGGTATGGTATGTTTAGCCAGTATAATCTTTTTTAGTAGGTTGAACATCATACTTTTTTAAAATGATTTTCTCTCGAACTCTGGACATATTTATGGCCTAACATTGTCAAAATAGGTACCTAAGCAATCAAAATTCGAAACACAAATTCTTAAAATAGGATTTTTCACGCAGAATCGAATGAGACCACCCCCCGGTCGCTACAACCAACTGTATAGAAACTACGACGTGTAATTTCCGCTGAAAATCAGTAAAAACAATTATAATTTTCACCAGAATTTTGTTCGTATTTATTTCATAAAATTGTCAAAATAATCAGTTAAAATTCGAAATGCTCATAAGTTCTTATAGGATTATTCACGACGAATCGAATGAGACCCCTCCCAAGTCCCTACCACCATTCATATAGAAATTTCTACGAAATTTTCGATGAAAATCGTACGTTTTTTTTGCACAAAATATCCCCAGAGTTCGGGAGAAAATCATTTTAAAAATTATGATCTTCAGGGAAAATCGTTTAAAACAATCGATTTTTAGGGAAATCATAGAAAAAATCATAAAATCGTATTCAAAATACGAATACGGGGGAAATCCTATTCAAAATGTGAATACGATTATATTCGTATTCATGAATAAGAATTCGCCCATCTCTGCCCAGGGCCACCAAATTAATCCTAGCATTATGAAAGGTCCTAATTTGAAGAGGATTCAAAAATCCATAATCTAAGTTATCCGTTAAATGACTAATATAGAGCCATTTATACAATTTATAGTAATTTCGGTAAGGTTTTCTAGAAGAAATAGTTTGATTCTCAACTCTACCTATTCTTTCCGCTATCCTCACTACCTAATTGGTATGTTAATTTCCACAAGAAACTACCTATGCGTAATGTTTGTTGGGGGAGCATGACAATTTTGTGGGACTATCCCGCGAAATGGTCATGCCCCTTCAAAAAAAAATTATCTTGCAAAAAGCAGGACGAATTAGGTAATTCTTTCTACTTACTAACCTACCTACCATTGTTTTATGTAATCTTATAATTACGTATTTCATAAGTACGGCTATGAAAGGTACGTAGCTCATAAACGTGAAGCTGTACGAAAATAAAGTTTCAGTTTCAAGTTCAACAACTAGAAGTTTTCGATGGAATATTATTGATGACTACTCAAATAATAGGTACCTGGCTGCGAAAAGACACCGAAGTACTAGGAAGAAGTAGATAACATAATTATACTTACTTGCAAACGTTTGACTTTCCAAGGGCGTTTTGTTCTCCTGTAACTACTTCCGTCCATGTGTATTCATTCGAACTCCTGTCCTTCCTTGGTGGATCATTGCTCAACAAATCAACTATTCAAACTCGGAACAACACGGAGAGAGATCATAAACTGGATGTTAGTCCAAGTAGGTAGGTAGTACTTCACAAAAACACCTTCGCGAAATCAAAAGCAAGATTTGATAACAGCTTCCATTATTCGACACGGGAGGGGGAGGTTACAGACACAACAAAATCGGAAGGACGAGAAAAACTTCCAGAGGACCGAGCGATGCTAGCGCTTTTGCGGATAACAAGTGCTGATTATTAACTCGCCTCAGAAATCACGAAAGTCAGCGACATCTCTTGGTTGGCGCTGATCTGAGCTTCGAGTCCCGCGCCCCCTTAATGTTCTTACATTATGGTTTTTTCTTCAAGTTTTGGCTTTGTTTACGTGAAAATAGCCGCAATATGTGTATTCGTCTGGTACTCCCTACCTTTTCCAGGGCTATGTTAAACAGCAAAAAAGCTAGAGCATCACCTTGCCTTAATCCAACAATTTAGATTTATTTAAACGATTTATAAAATTCTTGAAATTTATTCTAGGTTTGGGCTCCTCTCAACCCATGGGCCACGTGGATTTCTACCCTAACGGCGGCCGAATGCAGAAAGGCTGTACAAACCTCTTCGTGGGAGCTGTCAGCGACATTATATGGTGTAAGTTGTTTCATCATGGATACACAGTTTTTTGCCCGATAGGCATCCAAAAATTCGATAATTTGAGCCCCCAATGGCAAGTTTTCAGTGGTTTCGTCGAAGAGTGTGTTGAAACCTTTTTGACCAACCGTAATCCCAAATTGAATTGAATTCCTCGTTTTTTCCATTTTGAATTTTGTAATTACCATGTGCTTGTGGATATTGTTGGCCCCTTGCCAGTTTCCCAGGGCGCCTGTTACCTCTTGACTATCATTGATAGGTTTTCCAGATGGCCAGAGGCTACTCCACTATCTGCTATCACGGCTGAAACAGTGGCAACTGCCTTTATGTCTACATGGATATCCCGATTTGGAGTTCCTCATCGAATAACGACAGATCGTGGGAAGCAGTTCGACTGCCAGCTTTTTCGTTGTCTTGCAGCACTCCTTGGGGCGGATCACATACGCACGACTGCATGCCATCCAGCCACCAGCGGAGCAATCGAGAGATGGCACCGAAGTTTGAAATCAGCATTGAGAGCTCAACTGACCGAAGATTGGGTACCACACCTATCCACAGTCCTCTTAGGTTTGCGCTCCTACATCATCACTGACCTTGGAGTCACTCCAGCTGAACTGCTTTATGGCGAACCTATCCAACTTCCAGTGGACCTCTTTGAAGAGGATGGTAACCAATTCGACTCCCATAGTCTGATTGCCAAACTCCGAGAGCATGTTCGCCGCCTTCGCCCAGTCCCTTTCCATCATAAGACGCCATGAGCTACGTACGTCCAGCGGGATCTGCCTACCTCGACCCACGTTTTTGTCCGCCGAGATGCAGTCAAAAAGCCTCTCCAGCCTATGTACGATGGTCCGTTCCTGGTGATTGCCCGTACAGATAAGGTTTTCAAAGTCCTCATTCCCAGGGGAGAACAAACTATCTCGGTGGATAGACTAAAACCAGCGTTCCTGCTGAACCCAAGCCATTTCGACCACCCTCCAGGGAGTCTACCATCCCAGATAACGACTAGGCCAGTCAGCCTCCCATCCACTGACTTACCACCTCATCCCCCAGACCTTCCTGACTCAGATCCGGCACCAACTGTGAAGACCAAGAGGGGTCGCCGTGTGCAATTTCCAGTTCGGTTTCGTTGACACTGGGGGGGGGAGTGATGTGGGTGTTGGCCAACTACAGTGGCCAGGTACTAAACATCAGCTGATGTTAGCTGACGTGTTTTTAATATCTCAAATTGAATTTGTTCCCTGTTACTTCGTGTCCTTCTAAAATTCTGTCAGTTCGGGATTCAATGAAATCTTACCTACGTTTGTTCACCAGTCTTACGTCTATCTAACGTTAATATAGGATATATGCTCCAATCTTTTATAACTATGCATAATGTTGATGGACTGCACGTGGGAATTATTTCAATATGAAAATGAGTCAATTTTTCTACATCAAGTCAATTCAATTTGTGAACTTGTATCTTTCAGCTGGAGCTGTCCTGGAGGCCAGAAGCCTCTGTAATCACAGGCGAGCCTACAAGTTCTTCACGGACTCGGTGTCTGCCAAGTGCCAGTTCCCCGCGATGCCGTGCCACTCCTACGACGCCTTCTTGGCTGGCCAGTGCTTCCCCTGCCCTCAAGGCAAAGGATGTCCGAATATGGGGTAATTACCTACCTATCTATAGATATTAGGAAGTCGACCTACTTACACGTACCTCGAAAGTTGTTAATTAACCCTAGAAAGCCCACGTCGTTCTGATAAGGCATTCGAAAACCTAATTACGGGTATTTCCGCACTGACAAATGGATATCAAAATGGAAAATGACCAACCTTTTATCTTATTCTTGTACAGGATACATCGATACCTTAAAGCACAAAAGCGCATCCATCCATCTTCCAAATTTTTTATTTTTTGCTTCCGAGTCTACCAAGGTAGCGGAAGCTTTGTTTTCACTTTTCAAGGACGAAAAAAAAAGTTCTCCAAAATCAAAATTTTCACTCGCGTTTTAGACCTTTCTGAACAATTTTGGTTCCGTGTCTGTGTGTCTGTCTGTCATGAATTCCTTGTAACGGGCATAACTATACGAAGTTATTGTCCGATTTCTATAAAATTCTCAGGGATTGTGCGGGTTGGTGTGTAGACGGTCCCCTATGAAAATCATTATCTCTGGACTGATAGAATCGACTGCGCATGCGCAAACGTGAATTCCTTGTAAAGGCCATAACTTCTACATTTTCCATCTGATTTCAATGAAATTTTCAGGGATGTTACAGATTAGTATTTAGATGGTCCCCTATGAAAACTTCGGACTGATAGTAGCCACTGCGCATGCGCAAACGTATAATCCTTGTAACAGCCATAACACTTACATTTTTCATCCGAATTAGATGAAATTTTCTAGTATTGTCCAGATTGTCCTATGAGGGTAGTGAAAGGTACTTAGAGATTGGTGTTTTGAGATTAACTACTATGCATCGGATCATCTGTATAATCGGGTTATGGATACGAGGAAGCTATGTGCCACACCCACTTGGCAGACTTTTTAAAATTTTGATGATTTTTCCTCTTTAAAACAAGGTGTTTGCCAGAGGGGCTCAAAAGCCATTTCATCAGCTTTCCAACGGTATAATAAAAAATATTTTACAATCAAATTTCAGGAAGAAATTTCTGTTTGAATGAGAAAAAAACGTGCATTTTTTTCAACGAAATCGACGGTTTGATGGGGAGACTCCGGGGTCTACACCACCGCCAGTCTCCCCATCAAACTGTTGATTTCGTTGAAAAAAAAATGCGCGTTTTTCCTCGTTAAAACAGAAGTTTCTCTCTTAAATTCGATTATAAAATATTTTTTGATTATACCGTTAGAAAGCTGATGAAATAGAGCAGTTTTTAAGCTTTTGAGCCCCTCTGGAAAATTCCTTGTTTTAACCCTTAATATCCTGAGGTATCTTTTTGGAATTTAGATTTTTATCTGCCATTGTTAATCCACTTTTAAATCAAAACTGATAGCCGTTGGCTTTCTCGATACTCAAAATATCGATTGAGTAAGAAAATGAAACAATAAATACATAAAACTCAAAGAAAAAACAAAATAATTCTCCAGTTGACAGACAGTAATAGGGCTTTCGAAGTACCTTCTACCCTCATTTCTCACCTTGTAGGTTTTTCCTTGTCAGAAATGGCGCCACTGTCTAAGACAGCCCAGATCCCTCTATGAAGTGAACCTTCTCTTCCTAATTCCTTGGTTCTATACTTTATGAAAATAACTGATCTCAACATCCCACCAAGGATTTCTCCAAGTTTCCTTCTTCTACTCCAAGAAAATGGGGTATATAGGCAGACTCTGCTGACATAGATAGCGCTAGTGTGGCCCTTGGGAAGACCATTCTAGAGCTGACAGACTCTGATTGGGCCTTTGAGTTACCTTTCGCTCGAAATATATTAAAAAAATAATTTAAAGAATCCGAAAAAAAAAAACATTTTTCTTAGGAAATTAAGGGATAATGAGGAAAAATCATTTAAAAAAAAAATGAAATTGACAGATTTTTAATTTTGAGGTAAAAAATTTTTACAGTAGTATTTAATACTACTCTAGCGTTCAGTTTTTTTTCGACTGAGAAAAAAGTTGAGTGAGTTTTTCGGCTCATCTATTGAGAAAGTTTACGCTCTTTCCAACGGTTATGACCGTTTTAATGGTGTTAGGTCGAAAACACGAGAAAAAAATCTTAGAAGTAAAAAAAGTCGGATTTTAAGGGGGTAAAAGAAAACACCGAGGCATTTTTTGTAGCAAATTACTTGTAGAAACGACTCCCTAAGTTTGATTGATAACTTATGAGATCAGAAAACTTGGGGAGTCGATTCTACAACTAATTTAATTAAGGAAATGTCTCTTATCAATTTTGTCTTAACTCCTTGTTTTTCCAAGTTTTTTGAATTGTAAGATGTCTTTCGTATTTTTGATCTTATGTCGCTAAAATGTCCAAAAATACCTTAATTTACAGTGAAAATATAAAAAATAAGGACACCATTGGAAAGGGCGTCAAATTGTCCATCTTTCTAGTGCCTACTCAAAACTAATTTCGGGCCCTGATGGGTGAAAAATCAACTTGTAGTTTTAGTCAAATTGGCAAAATTTCTTATTGTTCCTTTTGGTTGTTGAAGTTTTATTTCCGCGTGGTTTTCCATGTACATCAACACCAAAAACTCCGCGAAGATCTCAGGTTTCCACTGGTGTAATAAAAAAATGTATTACAATCACGCAAAAATGTATTACGATAAATTTGTGTTTGAAAGTGGAAAAACGTAGGTTTTTTGGGGAAACTGGAGTCTACACCGCCTCCGCCCCTCCCTTCATCCAAGCACTGAGTAGCACCCTAGGAATTCAATTTTGTAGTTCTTACATATCATTGAACAATACCTGTTGGCTTTTTATTGGAAATGACGTATTTTTCACAGCTATTACGCCGATGCAACCAAAGCCAGAGGCACACTCTACCTCGTGACCAGAGACGAAGAGCCATTCTGTGGTAAGTGCACCTGTTAAGTCTATGTACTAAGGCTCTCTACATATACAGGGTGTCTCTCGGTTTGTCCCCCCCCCCCCTCTAAAATCGTTATTTTGGTTTATTATTTTCAATAATGAACCTTTGGAATCGACCAAGAAAAAAAAATTTTTAACACCCCCTCAAAATTTGATGGTTTACGTTTCAAGGTACGTAGAATCCAAAAATCGAATAAAAATTTGGCCGTCCGTCCGCCGTACGCGGCACTTTTGCCACTTAGCATTGACCGATTTTGATGAAATTTGGTATGTAGGCTCCATTTGGGGTCTAGTTGTGCCCCGAAGCTTTTGGTTGAGGTAGGTCACTTCTAAGGGTTCCAAAATCAATTTTGAAAACGCCCTAACTCAAAAAATTTTGGTATAAAGGTATTGTTTTTCCTTCAATTTAAGATTCTATAGAATTTTTAGAATTTTTTGAGACCACGCGGAGCTCTGTAGGACAAACCGTTCGCTCCCTACGAAAATTTAAGTGTTTATTTTGAAATATATATAAGTTAAAGATCGTGGATCGGAGATCGACTTTTTAAAAAGTAACTTTATTTACAGAACCGACGTATTACACTTTTCAAACACTTAGAAATTAAAAGGAAGAGAGCTAACTGTTGCGACGAGCTTCAGGAACGAAGTGCGCCGAGTCCAGGGGGAACTCACCGGTGGTTGAGTTTCCACTGGAGGGGAAAAATGAGATTCAGCTTTTTATTTACAAATTCAGCGAAAAGAGCGTCTATAACTCCTCCATCCCTAAGAAAGAAAATACGGTGGAGAAGTTTGAGAATTTTAAAATTAAATTTGAAAAAGTTTTTCAGTGAATTTTCTAAAGGGGTGATTGCTGAACAGTTAACTTCCTTCTATGTTTATAGTATGACACTAAAGTATAAGTAATAAAAGATATTAACATAAAATATAATACTAAAGTCCAAATACTAGGTGTGGCTAAAGTCACAATCGTTTGTTTAGAAGGAATTGAAGATTGCAAAGCTACATCTTGGAAATTTAAGTTCTTCAATTTAATTGTTGACACTGGTTCTTTATACAATTCAAAATTAGGTTTGAGATTATTCAGCAGAAATGGTTGACCATGCGTTTTACTGGATGAAGAAGCTAAAGTTCGGTTTTTATACATTATTTTGCTAATGCCTGGTTTTAGTAAGTAAATTCCTTTCAATGAATGGACTTGTACATCATTTTCCGAAATAATTCTAATTTGTTCTTCCTGGGGGAATACTAAAAGAAATTGATTGATAGCATCTAAATACTCAATGTAGTTGTAGGTAATTTCTAGTTTAACAAAATCACAATGATAATTAGAATTTGAGGTTATGATTTCCTTTTCACATAGATTATTCGTATTGATAATTAATTGATCTCGACATAAGTAGGTACTACCCTCCTCACAATTATTTTTGAGAAGTCTTATTCCTGTGTTAGATTTAGATTTTAGTACGTAGCTGGCTGATGGGTTTACAGAAAGGTAATCACCATCGTGAAGTGTGGGTATTGGTTGTAATAAGAAAATATCATATTCTTCAGGATTCACTATCGGTACATCTAGAAAATAGATTATTTCTTCGGTGGAAATGAAGCATTTCACTTTTATATGATTTTCTATTTCCCAAAGGTTTTCTCCATGAAAATCTAACAATTTGCTATTGTAAAATTTGGATAGTTCTAATAGTTCTTTGTACAAAATACTGGGTTTTATAATACTTGGGTGTAATTTGCCGAGTCTACAGAACGTAATAGAGTTTTCTATGTCTTGTACGACATCTAATAATTGCTGCAATAAAATTTGATGGTGGGCCAAAGTTGTCTCAACATTTCTGATATGTGTATCTGAGGAACTAATTTCTTTTAGCCGGGAAATTTCTTGTTCTATTATTTTATTATTGTGCTCCATATGTTCCATGGTTTTATTGAAGTTGTTCAAAAGGAAAGAATTTACTGAATATTGATTTTTAACTTGTTCGTCTAATTCGTTTTGACCTTCATGAAGGTGACGAATGATTTCATCATATTTTTCGCCATCTGATGCATCCAGGTTGCCTGTTATAAATTTTATGACAGAGCCTAAACCGTTTATTAGGGCTCTTTTGGTTCGTCGAGGTACAAGGGTGTCAGTAATTTTTGCATGAATAATGTCAATGGTATTATTGACTAATTGGGATCTTATGCGACATCTGTCGACGGTTATTGGGTCAGTTCTAATTACTTCCCATATCTCCTCGAATTGTTCTCTAACTAATTTAGTTTGCTGAATTAGGTGCTTCAAGTCATAATAGTGGGTAATGGTATGGTAAAATTGAACAGTTCGAGCAGGTCCTATTTGGATTGGTAGAAGTCCTAGGTTTGAATTAATATCTCTGATCTCTGCAGATAGGGTTAAAGTTGTCCCGAGGTACCTGCAACAGGTTCATCAGGGTTTTCATTATTTTCGTTGCGTCTATTCTGTAACTGCCTGGGCCGTTTTATATTAGATAGGTGGATTTTAGTTTTGGTGTTGTGGTGTCTAGGCTCAATAGTTGCAACCTTCAAAGTTTTATCTATTGTATTAACTCTTTCTTTATTATATTTCTTCTTAGTTTTGCTTTGTTTTTGAACGGTCTTAACGTAGACTTCTTTCGGTATTTCAGGTAGATCCTCACTTGATTCATTTCTTTGGTTAATAACCTTTTCTTTGTAATTTTTTAGACGTTCTTTAATGTTTTCATACAAAATCTTCACCTTTTCTTTATGGTTATTTAAATAGTTATTGTGAATTTGCTGGTTGATGTCTAGGTTTAATACATTATTTAAATCAAGGTGTCCATATAAAATTTCGAATGGAGTTAATTTAGAGACAGAATGAATCGAATTATTGTATGCTATTATGGAGTACTTTACTTTTACTTTGATGGAGTCATTTTTGAATTCTTGCCGACTATTCATGATCCTGACGTGCTCTATCAATGTGGAGTGAAATCTTTCTATGATCCCATTAGAATCCGGATGTTGTGAGGAAATATAGTGGATGTTTATTTTGTGTAAATCTAATAGTTCTTTCAACATAGAGCTATGGAATTCAGGCCCATTGTCCATAACTATTTTGGTGGGAGTGCCGTGATGAGAAAAGAAATTTATTAAAGTATTGACCAAGTCGACACTATTGGATGACTCTAAGTAGTACGCTTGGGCATATCTGCTAAAGGTATCGATAATTGTTAAAAATTTAGTACCCTCTAAAGTGAGTTTATCTATATGTAAAATTTCTAGAGGTCGAGAAGAGGTGGGTGTAATATTCAATTTAATTTTTATGGGGTTTCTTTCATATTTACAACTGAGACAAATTTCACATTTATTGATATAAGTTTGGATACATTTTTTCAAGTTAGGCCAAAAGTAGTTCCGTTTTATTTTTTCATAGGTTTCATCGATTCCACGATGATTCGTTTTTCCAACGTGATAACTTTCCATTATTGCTTCTTGTTCGTCCTCACAGGTTACGTCTAACAGTTTTTTGTTGTACTTGGTAATATTTATCTCAGAATATTTGAAGTTGGTTGTTAAGATTCTAGCAAATTCTTCATAGACGTCTTCCATGAAGAATATTCCGTATTTAGTTTTAGGAACTACATATTCTTTTACAAAGTTTATGATTTCTGATTCAAAATTTTGTTTTGTGAATTCGGCAAAGATTCTAGTTTTAGTATCAAACATTTTAGTAATTTTTGCTTTATTAGGGGAATACTTTACGATTTTGACGACTATTTGGTTATTACAGTGATTTATAGCTCCTTCATTTGTTGGTATTTCAATAGTGGTGTTGCCGTGAAAGTTAGAGTGAACAGTTGGTGCTAAAATGGATTGTTCGTCTGCATTTGCTATCACTGATTCGTTGTCTGTAACAGGAACATTATCTGAAACTGGTTCTCCATAGTTTTGGTAATATCTTTCAATCAGTTGTTCACAAATGTTCTGATCTACCTCTTCTCTGTTGGGTGTCCCTCCTATAATATTTCTAATTTCAGTGCTATCACGAAGGAAATCATTCGGGTTAATGGAATGATCTATCAATTCGGAAAAATTGGTCGTTTCGTTGGTATTGATTTCCACTCTAGACAAAGCATCGGCGTTTAAGTTGGTGGAACCTTTTTTATATTGAATATCATAGTCATACTCTTCTAATTTTAAACGCCATCTAAAAAGTTTGGAACTAGGCTCTTTCAATGAGAATAGCCACTGTAACGGTTTGTGGTCTGTAAAGATTTTAAATTTTCTCCCAAATAGATAAGGTCTGAAATATTTTGTAGCCCAGACACAGGCTAGGCATTCCTTTTCAATGGTGGATAAGTTTCGTTCACTGTCGTTCAATGTGCGACTAGCAAATGAGATGGGTAAATCTGCACCGTTCGAAATTTGGCTTAGGACTGCTCCTATTGCTACATTGGAAGCATCTGTTGTCAGATGGAAGGTTTTCGAAAAATCAGGGTACTGGAGTATTGGGTCATTTATTAATAGTGTTTTGCATTTTTCAAAGCACTCAGCATAATCAGGGTCTTGACAATTAATTATTGATCCTTTCTTCAGACGTTGAGTCAAAGGTTTTGTTACTTTGGCAAAGTCTTTAATGAATTTACGATAGTATCCCAAAAGGCCTAAAAATCCTTTGATTTCTTTTGGAGTTTTTGGAATTGGGTATTTAGAAATAGCTTCTGTTTTTTGGGGATTCGGTTTTACTCCTTCTGGTGTGATTAAGTGTCCAAGATAAATACATTCTCTTTTCAAAAATTCTGTTTTATCTAATTGAATTTTGAGGTTTGCTTCTCTAAGTTTGGTAAAGACTTGTCTCAGACGGGTTAGGTGTTCTTCCAGACTCGTGCTAAACACTATCACGTCGTCCATAAAAACTGTACAAATTTCATTCTGAATTCCTCGTAGCACGTTGTCCATCAACCTTTGGAAAGTTGGGGGTGCATTTTTCAGACCAAAGGGCATTCGAGTGAATTCCCAATGACCTTGTTCAGTCGAGAACGCAGTTTTTTCGATGCTGTCGGGATCCATCATTACTTGGTGGAACCCGCTTTTGAGGTCTAAGCATGAAAAGTATTGGCACCTTCTTAGTTTATCTAAAAGTTCGGTGATATTAGGTAGCGGATATTTATCGTCTATGGTTTTAAGGTTGAGGGAGCGAAAGTCGATAACTACGCGAAATTTTGGTTTGCCAGAAGCGTCTAGTTTTTTGGGGACTATCCACAAGGGACTGTTCCAAGGGCTAGAACTAGGTCTAACGATGCCTTGTGACAACATTTCTTTTATTTGGTTATTAATTTATGTCTTGTAAATTTCTGGGTACCGGTAGTTGCGTGTATACGTAGGTATTTCGTCAGTTGTGCGAATGTGGTGTCTCACTTTGGTGGTCGCTGAGAGCATATGACCATCTATATGAAATAAGTCTTTATATTCACAGACTAGGTTTAAAATTTTGGTTTTTTCCTCGGAATTCATGTGGTCAGTACGAATTTTTCCGGTATCAAATTTGCAGTGTGAGGTGTCATAGCAATTTAGGTTGTTATTGTCTGGTATATCCGGTATTTTTTCAATTCTGAAAGGGTTTGGCAATTTTAGGTTGGTTTCTATTTCGCTGCTATTAAGAATTCCTACATAACATTCATGATTTTGAACTTTGACCAAACTTTCCGGGATCTCAATCGAACCCATTTTGAAATAGGGAAAGATACCTTCCCTTAATTCGCCAACAACTGGGACTTTTAAAGGGGTGATGGCCCTGGGGGGTATTATTAGATTCAAGTTAGGTGGAGATTTGTTCGAATTTTCTTGTGTTTTATTTTCGAAATACTTTATCGGAATTTTGGTTTTGGGAGTTATCAATTTATTATTATTGAGGTCAATTTGCGCGGCAAGATTTTTCAGATTATCCATGCCTAATAGCAATCCAAATCTCTTGTGAAATTTAAAAACTTTAAAATTTAAATTGAGGTTTTTGATGCCAAATAGTTGACCGCAAGGAATTCTAGCGCTAAATTTACCTTGGGTAACACCATGAGCTGTTACCACTTCAAAGGGATCAGGTTTCAATTTTTGGCAAAAAAGGTCACCTATTAAATCTGGGTTAATAAAACTACTGGTGCTGCCGGTATCGATAAGGATTCTAATGTTATGTGGTGGGAGCACTACGTATGGTAGGGGATGTTTTGAGGAGTTGAGATGCATTAAGTCAAATTTTGGGTTTCTTGATCCTCCTCTAAAAAGAATTTTCATCGGGAATTTCATCGTTCTCTTCTTCATTGATTTCGGGCTCTTCTTCAGTCATGCAGTTGAAATTGGGATTCGTAGTCTGCCACGACATGGCATTATTTGGTTTATTAAAACCTTGTGAATTCTGAGGGTTTTGTGGTTGCCTGAACTGAGTGTTACCTGCGAACCTTGGGTTGGTTTTATAATTTTGGTTCGGGACATACTGAGGTTTATGGTTTTGAGCTGGGGTGTTTGGCTTCGAATTTTTATTAAAATTTGGATTTGATTTTTGGTTTTGGTAACCTATGGGAATTTTTAGTGAATTTTCCCGCGTTCGAAGTTCCTGGTTTTCGACTAAGGTGTTGGTAGTCGTTAGTCATCCAGGATAACGCTTCCCCAAGATTTTTGGGTTGGCGTGTCCTTAGCTGACTACCAAGCGGTTCTCTAAGATACAGAGTGAGCGTTCTTAGAGCTAGCCCTTGGTAATGGTCTGTCAAGCAATTTTGGTTTTCTACAGGTACATGATTGGAGATGTATGCCAAAATTGTATTTAGGAGCCTTTTAATTTTCTCGTGGAAATCGAAAGGTGATTCGTTCTCGCTGTGCCGCATAGCCGTGAGGTCGTGGCACAGCGTGAATAGATCTCTGCGGTCGGTATAACCTTCTAACAACGCAGTTTTCAGCGATTGAAAGTCTGCGAAGGTGTGGTTTTGAATAGTATCGGCCGCAGGGCCTTGAATTTTTTGGATGATCGAACCCATCACTTCGTGATTTTGAAAGTTGTCTGGATCTAACTCGTCACAAAATTTATCAACAATCATTTCCGACATATGTAAAAATCTTTGTAAGGTTTCGGGTTTTCCAGAAAAATTGGGAATCATGTCGGCGTGTTTCCTTTTGAATTCGGGGAGGTTAACTTGTCTATTTTGAGGGTTATCCCTCAGATACATTTGGATCTGTTGGTTAACTAGTTCTTGAATAGCAGCTCTACTAGCTGCCTCTTGAGCAGCGGCAATTTCTTCGGGGGTCATAATCGGAGGTCTAGTAGAAATTGGTGTGGTGAATTTGTGTATTACAAATTTTTTAAATGACTTAGGAATTTTGGGGCCGTGTGTAAAATGCGTACAATTAAAATAACACAAAATATGGCACAACAAAAATACAAAATATAAATTGTAAATGAAATAAAATAATATTAAACTTTAGCTATCCACAGTGCAGGTAACTGGTGGTATGAACACTACGGGATGCAAAAAGTAATATTTTTGGAAGTTAGCTCTCAAAGCAGGTAACTGGTGGTTTGAACAGAGAGAGTTTAACTTGATTAATAATTATATCTTTAAATTTCGGCAATCCACAGAGCAGGTAACTGGTGGTTTGAACAAAGGGATGCGAAAGATATGTAATTATATTGATAATCGAATTCTAGTCCTCTAAGCAGGTAACTGGTGGTTTGAACAAAGAGTCTAGTAATTCGCAAAAAGAAAAAAATAAGACAGATCGTCTTTTGAAATTATTATTATTTTTTAACGAGAGGGGAACGTCTTTTCCTTGGAATTTTATTTGGAGATGACTTACAGGATCGCTGCAATGACTCGTCGAAACATCCGGGAGGTAAAGTATCTGGTTTCAGGTCTTATCTGCTCCTCTTCCAGGCGTCGAGCGATGTTGAGTCAGGCGGCGAGTCAGCTCCGTTTCTTGAAAAGGGGAAAGATTGTTCCTTCTCTCGGGCACGTTCCTCAGCTTCACAGTTCCTCTTCTTTAATATTCCGCCAATAATTTTCACTTATTGGTGGGAAATAATCTTCGAGTGTTGATGATCTTCGGTAATGTAGTCGGACGTCTTACTTGGGAATCTTCAAAATTCCTTCAGACGGGCGTAGATTTCTTTAGGAAGATAGCTCGATCGTGATGGTGATCCGATATTTCCTAAATCCAATTTAGGAGGTCCTAGTTCGACTGCGCCAGTTAAAGATCGTGGATCGGAGATCGACTTTTTAAAAAGTAACTTTATTTACAGAACCGACGTATTACACTTTTCAAACACTTAGAAATTAAAAGGAAGAGAGCTAACTGTTGCGACGAGCTTCAGGAACGAAGTGCGCCGAGTCCAGGGGGAACTCACCGGTGGTTGAGTTTCCACTGGAGGGGAAAAATGAGATTCAGCTTTTTATTTACAAATTCAGCGAAAAGAGCGTCTATAACTTATATATATAAATCAAAACACGAGTGTGAATCGCAAATGAGGCCTAATCTCCGTTCAAATTAGAGCTGATCGAAATGTAATCAATAGTTGGTGATTTTGATTTTTTTTAATTTTTTTTTTTTTTTGATTTTTTTTCCCCTTCATATTGGATGGTTGGTGATTTTGTAGACGAGTGATCTATATAGAAAAATAATAAACCATTGTGTAATAATTTGCAGCGTTTTTGAAATAGGAAAAAAAATGCAATCTTCATGTTTTTTTTTGCAAGGACCTCAGATATGACCACGTTGCACCCCATTCCCCCATGAACTGATTGCCTCTTCTTTTAAAATTTCCATCTTCCTTAAATTCTCTAATTTTTTTGGATGCTTTTTCGAGCAGCACACTATAGTTTTCTTCCATATCAGTGAGCCCTCTTACTAAAAATAAATAAATAAATGTGAGGCAAATTCCCTATTTTAATCCATTTCCGGCCATTGATGCGTTTTCGCATCGACTTTTTTGAATATTGAAAATAGTGGAAAATCTTCCTAGACGAATTTTTTCTCGTTCACGCTGTTCCTAAACTCGTCTAAAAAAATTCTTCGACGTTTGGGAGCTCGGTACGATTTTGGATTTTTTTAAAAGAAGGTCTTTTGGCCGAAAGCTTGATTATGGTGGCTCAAATTCGTTCCTGGGCGATTGAGCGTTTTGGGCCACGAGTCGAAACGGATTCCGGTCCATAAAATAGATGTTTACATTTTACCAACTACAATGAATTGTATAAATCAAAAGTTGAAGTATTTTTGCTCTCCATTAGTGAGCAAATTATGCCTTATTTCGGCCGCCATCCTGTAAAACAGATCCTCCTCCTCCTCTCACTACTCTGTTATTTCTACTTTATTACTACCCTTGGCTTGAAATGGGTTAATTAGTTTGGGTGGCAAATTCAACCCCTAAATTTAGGAGGAGGGAAAGACAATAAAATTTAGGGGTAGAGTTAGCCACCCGAAGTAATTAAAATTGCGTTGTAGCTCATAAGGATGGAAAAAGAGCGATTTTCTATTAAAAACTACCAAATTTTCGTCCGCCTTTTCGAAAAATCCCAGTTAAATCCGAAAATGGTTACCAACACGTGATTCAGCGTCAAAAATTAATGAAAAAACAGGTATCACACTTGGGGTTTTCATTTGAAATAACAAAGTTGGTGTCGATTGTGCATGGTTGCGGAATGTGATCATATTTGAGATCCTTGCAAAAAACCATGAATATAGAAGAACATTTTTTTTTTCTATCTCCAAAAATAACGATTTCAGAAGGGGGGGGGGGCAACGAGACACCCTGTATGGAGTAGGTATCGTAGCTCTGCATCCGTGTGGCGCCCCTGGTGGTGGATCCACGATCGAGTCTACCTTCTAGAAGAGTCTCGCAGGTGATTAGTACCCAAAGCTGCTGGAAGCGCTAGTTCTGCTCCTGCGAGACTTTCCTCTACCTTCCATAGTAAAACCTTCACAGGGAAATTGGAGCCGTGTGAAATTTTAAGTTCGTTTGATATCTGCTCTGCAAACGAAATGACTTGCTATATGAAGTAAACAAGTTTTAAACTTGCTCCCCATTTCCCAAATTAATCCACCATTTTGTAAAAGCGTGCGCTGCCTACTTACATTAAACACTTATCGTTTGCTTCTTTGCTATCATTTTTCAGCTCACCAATACCTGGTGAAAATCGAAAGTAGCCCAAGCTCCGTCCCAATGACCAGCTACGGGAAAATTCAAATAACTTTGATCTCCGACGCACAAATCAACGAAACTTTCACCATCACCACGTGAGTAATATTTCTCTCCCCCAACGAATTTGTGTACCTTCTGATTTATTGAGAGTTTCTCTTGAGTCAACAGATCTTAGCAGCAATGAACAACCCATCAAGAACAAGAACTATGTTTTGGGAAGTTGCAAGTTGTTGGTTTTTTTTTACCTATAAGACCTAGATAAGTCCAGAAAAATGATGTCTCGGGAAACATGAAATATGTACATATGAAATTTGTACATTTCGGGGATGAATAAATTCCCTCTCTGTCTGCAAACATCCATTTTCAGATCCGCTGCTGCCTAATTGTACTTCAGGGCTTGAGCAAGGAGGTCTCCCTTGTTGCTGCTAATCTTGATTTCTTCAGACAGCCCTTGGATCAGACGTCGGAGGGCATCAGTGATAAAGATTACTGGCACTTCCAAACCGTCCGGTGGCTACACTGGCCCTGGAATACGTACTGATGTCCTCTGCCGCACTGGCAGAGTGTATGCGAAACCCTGCGGTATGATGTGCAGGATTGTCTGAAGGCTCATGGTGGCCTCATCTCACGTCACAATGCAGTTGTCAGGCACCTTGTCATCGAGATTGACACATTGCCAAGTGGAGGTTTGATGCCAGATATCGTCCCTGGACAGGTCCCCTGAAATTCTTGATGCACACATTCATCCACTGCCATTGCAATGAACCTCGAGCGAACCTGGAGGGAGAAAAGGCAGAAATATGATGAGCAAGATCTTCAGCTGGCGATATCTGATGTAAAAGATTTACCAACAACATCCGGGTAGCTGCTTTAACTGTGTGGTGTGGGCGTAGTGCCACGGAGTTACGTGATTCAGGAATCTCTGCAGGAGTACTCCTTGGTGTCACCACTCGTGTCTTGCTCAGCACTTTCCTGCAGTGGAGGTATTTCCAACGCGGTCACTTCTCTACATCGTTTTGTTTTTAGCGTACCCCTTCCACTTCCAATAGTCAATGAAAGACAGATATATTTTTTTTAATTACCATGTTTAAATCAGGTAGTTTTTTTCGAATACATAATAGTGTAAGTATTTTTCCTATGATCAGGAAGGACGATGAAGAGCTCTCCGTGGGAAAGGCGATTTCGAAAATCATCGTGCCTCACCCAGCTCTGGAGCAGTTCACAGCCGTCGCCCTGGTGTATACTGCGTACTCTGGTTGGATCTCTTCGGGACTCCTCCAGTGGGGCGTCAGTTCGGTCTTCCTGATGGACCCTCTGTCTAACAAGTGAGCAATCTTGAGAATTTTGAAACGTAGTTATGACGGTTCTGACTTCCGTGCCCTCTTGAGGTGCTCCACGATGAACATGAAGGCAGAACCAACCTTCATCATTGAGGAACTAATCGTAGTTCTTATTTGGCGTTTTCAGGTGGTCCGTTTGTGAGAAAGAAATCGTGTTGGAGTCAGGCGTCGAAGCAATTTTCCCTCTTGTTCAAGGAGAATGCAACGAGACTCAAACTGTAGACGTCAACGCAACTCTCCTCTCTGTAAGTTTTCCTGCCATCATGGAAAAACCATAACTAATCAGGGTAGATTCGTCATTCCAAAGCGAAAAAGGGCTCAAAATTTCTGAACCTAATTATATTCTAATGGTCTTAGCTGGTTTTGAACCAGTTCTTGTGAGATTGCCAAAGTTAGGGTTAGGAGATTGTTTGGGTTGGTGACCGCTCACGGGCGGGATCTCATATATATCCTACTAATAGACGATTTGCGCGCCTGCGCAGTAACCCCATATAGCCTGGTTGCAACCTTCCGCGAAGAGCAGGTTTCGGTACTCGGATTGAGTTGTTTACTAGTTTTGAATGAAGTTAAGTGCGTTTTATCTTCTTTTCTGATGTGTAGTTGTCGAGTTTTGTAGTTTTCAATTTGTGCAATTTCGATAAAAGACGTTGTTTTTCATTAGAAGGGCGGCCCGGGTCCGTTTAAAGTGATTTGTCTAATCGAAAATGATGTACCTAGCTGGAACCGTCCTATCGATCAAAACAACATTTCAGGTAAGTGAACCTTTCAATTGTATCTTTTATTATTCGCTAAGTAACTTTTCATAAACCTCAGCTCTCCTACTATGAGCTACAATACAGAACGGTGCGTTCACAAATACAATACGATGCGTCTCATTCAACGCGGAATAGCCTGCTGTAAACGCTGGGGTGCCGGCTTTTTTACTGGCTTTAGCTCGAACCTAGGGGGAAAAACTATTTTTCAAAAACAGAAGAATGACAAATTCTCGCGTTTTTGTTTGCAAAAAGTACCTACGGGTTCGGCAAGATTTCAGACCCCAACTCAGACCTCAGCATCACATTTCTCGAAAGGAATGCATGTTTTTTTAGAAGTGTGGACTCCGTGGGGGATTGTTAAAAATGTTCAATCTCAAAATGAAACAAAAACCCTTGAAATTGACCATTTCCCTTAAAAAGGGCTCCCGGAAAGAAAGGAGATCATTTCGGATTCAGGACCTCAAAATACGAAAAACTCTGTGTAAGTTTCACCCTAACTTGTCATAAATTTCAATGACCATCTTGATGGGAAAATGGAACAGTGAAAATCTAAAGAAAAGAGGAGGGATTAAACTTTTTCTGACTCGATTCCAAAAATCCATTATTGAAGATAATAAACCAAAATAATGGCAAAAAGTATACTAATAATAAATAAAATGAATTTATGTATTTATTTATGTGTGAATCTTGTTTCAGCTACGTGTACACTGAATGGGGAAAAAATGAAAAAAAAAAGAAGAGAAAAATGAAGAGAACTCCCGCAAGGCACGACACGGCCCATAGGATTTGACTTGAAATTCCTCGATCTAAAATTGAGTCGAATTCCCCGTTGTGCTAGTTTTACATATTGCTATGAGTTGAATGTTTGTGGATGATCCATTCCAGTTTCGTTTTATATTGTTATCAATTTCTTTGCTCTCATTGGTGTACCTGTGTAAACTTTTGGAGCCTAGTCATATGTATGAACAGAACTGAGTTTTTAAAAGTAAACTGAAAGTAAAAACAAAAAGTAAACTGTCGTAGCTAAGTAGGTACTTAATTTTCCAAATGTTTTTAAATTTTGGTTTGCCTAATACTAACAAAATGTGTTTCTTGAGTTCCTACTTTTTTCATAAGTAATAAAAGTATTTCGTAAAAATTACTCATGATTTTTTTTTTTGTGAACCTGAAATTGAAAGACAAACTAAGGACAGTAAGTTGTGGTACACTTTTTTTGTTTATAGTAGGTACCTACAGGCCAGAAGCACTGAATTTCGATCCTAGGAATTCCGTAAAACGTATTGTCACTGCACTAGTAACTCAAACACTTGACATACCTACATAAAAAATACAATGCAGTGGCTTAGTCTCTACAGTACCTAGGCAAAATAGTAAGCGACTGTTTTCTCACTGAAGAGTTCCTATCTGCTTCCTCACTTTAGTCGGTACTAATTTAAAATAAACAAATAATCTGATATAGGGTTGTTTAAACTCCACCGAATAAGAGTTATTTCATTTTTATACCAATAAAATTCGCCTTTCCAAACCTCACATTATACTGTTGTAGTCCGCTACCGAAATAGAATGTAGTACCTACGCCTGTCAGACATATCTTTTTTCATTTTCTAATGCAATGAGGAAGAAACATGTATCTTGGATATATCTGTAAATGAACTTCACTGGAAATTGACGGATCCGCGTTTATTTTGGTTTTAGATTTTTTATTCGATACCTATACAACAAAAACATAATTACCAAACGTAATTCACCAAAAGGTACTTATTTAATCCCAATAAAAGTCACACGCATGTTAAAAGATAGATGGGTTTATCCTAATAATAAAATAGAGAGGTGCAACCTAAAATTATTAATTCATCGTAAAATTTACGATCATTTAATGATTAAAATATGATGCGTCAGAAATGTCCGTGATTTCAAAAATATTACACATCGGATATATGGTACGGCCAGACAATGAAAACTAGTATTGAAATTTAAACTATTTAAATAAGAACAAAGCCCAAGGAGTATACTTACCCAGTGGAGTTGGATTGAAAGGGATCATTGCAAAGAAAGTAAACAAACAAGAAAGTAAACGGAAAGGTTCAAACAATTTATTCGTAAAAATAAGGGATGATTTTAATTGTAGGTACAATAATACATGCAGTTGCAACGTAACTGTACAATTTCAACTATTTAACTAAAGATTCCCGAAAATTGAGGCGTTGTTGGCGAAAACTAGAGGCGTTTCACTGAGCGAATCATAGTAGGTATCCTAGTAGATTTGACGAACTTTTGAAACTTGGAGTCATTTTGCTGCAACGAATTATCATTGTCCAAAAAACGTTACATTTGAAACAGCCTTTGACGTGAGATTTCCCTTGTTGGTCATTCCAGTTTAGAACATCACGTAGAAATAAACACGACTGGGGAAATCTGCAGAACTTCGCGGAAGGATCGTAACCCGGCCTTCCTGACTTGGAATCACTATTGCATAATATGCCGTAGCACTAATGGTAAACCATTTTTACTGTCTGGAGTACTTTAGGATCGCAAAATTGATATAAAAATAATTGTAACTTTCGAAAACGGAACAAGCCAGCCATAAACAAACACAGAAACAACGAGAACCGGGGAAACTGTGTACCGAAACCTGCGAGATTGTAACCTCCCGGACGCGCATGCGCACTGCCACTTTCATTAATAGAAATCGTCTATTTTACAGTCGGGCCTTTGGTGAACCTTTCTCCGTTTAATGGAGTGAGGCAATAAGTGTTGCGGGTGCTATCCGCAATAATTTAATACGATATTGTTATGGATATTATTAATCATTAATTGTATCAATTTCACCAAAGTTCCTCTTGTTATAAACAATATGGTTCACCATGTTAGAAGTACCATCATCTCCCTGGAGGGCTTCAGTCCTCAGCCATACGGATAAAGGGTTTGAGATGATGGTCTATCCGAACTGTTATTTACTCAATATGCTAGAGGAAATATCCACACTATGACAATAAAGCGCAATACCCAAGAAGGGTGTTTTAATCACCAAAGTAGCTGGAGAGATTTCTACAGCTTCTGAATAGTTACTAAGCTAGAGGAATGTGGACAGCTGCTGAACTTTAAGAAAACTGATGGTAGCTGGAGGGATTTCAACAGTTTCTGCATACTTTTATACTAAACTGGAGAAATCTCTACAGTTGCTGAAGTATATTCAGCTGGAGGGATTTCGACAGCTTATGAAGCTGGAGGAATATCAACAGCTGCTGAATTTTGAATGACTGATAAATAGCTGGAGGAATCTCGACAGCTGCTGAAGTATATTTAGCTGGAGGGATTTCGACAGCTTATGAAGCTGGAGGAATATCAACAGCTGCTGAATTCTGAATGACTGATAAATAGCTGGAGGAATCTCGACAGCTGCTGAAGTATATTTAGCTGGAGGGATTTCGATAGCTTATGAAGCTGGAGGAATATCAACAGCTGCTGAATTCTGAATGACTGATAAAAAGCTGGAGGAATCTCGGCAGCTGCTGAAGTATATTTAGCTGGAGGGATTTCGACAGCTTATGAAGCTGGAGGAATATCAACCGCTGCTGAATTCTGAATGACTGATAAATAGCTGGAGGAATCTGGACAGCTGCTGAAATCTATTTAGCTGGAGGGATTTCGACAGCTTATGAAGCTGGAGGAATATCAACAGCTGCTGAATTCTGAATGACTGATAAATGGCTGGAGGAATCTGGACAGCTGCTGAAGTATATTTAGCTGGAGGGATTTCGACAGCTTATGAAGCTGGAGGAATATCAACAGCTGCTGCACTCTGAATGACTAATAAATAGCTGGAGGAATCTCGACAGCTGCTGAAGTACATTTAGCTGGAGGGATTTCGACAGCTTATGAAGCTGGAGGAATATCAACAGCTGCTGAATTCTGAATGACTGATAAATAGCTGGAGGAATCTCGACAGCTACTGAACTCCAAGAAAACTTATGGTAGCTGGAGGAATCTCGTCAGCTGTTGAAGTCTATCTAGCTGGAGGAATTTCGACAGCTGCTGAACTCTAAGAGAACTGATGGTAGCTGGAGGAATCTCGACAGCTGCTGAGTCTATCCAGCTGGAGGAGTTTCGACAGCTTATGAAGCTGGAGGAATATCAACAGCTGCTGAATTCTGAATGACTGATAAATAGCTGGAGGAATCTCGACAGCTACTGAACTCCAAGAAAACTTATGGTAGCTGGAGGAATCTCGTCAGCTGTTGAAGTCTATCTGGTAGAGGAATTTCGACAGCTGCTGAACTCTAAGAGAACTGATGGTAGCTGGAGGAATCTCGACAGCTGCTGAGTCTATCCAGCTGGAGGAGTTTCGACAGCTTATGAAGCTGGAGGAATATCAACAGCTGCTGAATTCTGAATGACTGATAAATAGCTGGAGGAATCTCGACAGCTACTGAACTCCAAGAAAACTTATGGTAGCTGGAGGAATCTCGTCAGCTGTTGAAGTCTATCTAGCTGGAGGAATTTCGACAGCTGCTGAACTCTAAGAGAACTGATGGTAGCTGGAGGAATCTCGACAGCTGCTGAGTCTATCCAGCTGGAGGAGTTTCGACAGCTTATGAAGCTGGAGGAATATCAACAGCTGCTGAATTCTGAATGACTGATAAATAGCTGGAGGAATCTCGACAGCTACTGAACTCCAAGAAAACTTATGGTAGCTGGAGGAATCTCGTCAGCTGTTGAAGTCTATCTAGCTGGAGGAATTTCGACAGCTGCTGAACTCTAAGAGAACTGATGGTAGCTGGAGGAATCTCGACAGCTGCTGAGTCTATCCAGCTGGAGGAGTTTCGACAGCTTATGATTACCTATTTATGTATTAAACTCGAGCAATATTGACAGCTGCTGAAATGTTATAGTACTACTGTTTAATGTTGAGTTGGGGAGAATTTGTAGCATTTCTATAATATTGATTACATAATATCAGTTACATAAGATAGATGATGATGGATTCAATGAGACCTCACACACATCCAGACCATACTGACTCGCTGAGCAGTGCTGACACTCGAATACTGTTGCCACCTTCGGCCACTAGAGAGTGCTTTTTATTATTTCTATAAGTTTGCAACAACAATTAGCCATGAGCGAAATCATCAGATCCAGTTCTGATCTTCCCTTTGAAAGACAACCGATGACGTCCGCGACGCCAGCAATGGCAGTCGGACAAAAATTCAACTTGAATTCGTTGTTTACTTTACTTTCCTGTATTTCAGTCATCAGTTCGAAGAAACTCGACGTACAAACCCACAGAAGTCGTATTCCTGGGAGATGAAATCCTCGAAGAAGACACAAACTCCACAGAACCTGTCAAAACGACTAAGAAAAAGAAAATGGCGCCGAAAGAAAGGTGACACGAAATGAAAAGCAATTTATTCTTGCGATGAGTATAAGCACAATATTACGAACATGAAAATTAATTAAGGGGGTCTCAGTCGGTCAGCTTTCATTCCTCGTTCTGGGTGAGTATTTCCCTAAATTGCAGGGGCAAAAACTTGGAAAATGTAGCTAAATTTAGAAATTTTTCGGAATTTTAGAAATGTATTAGTGCATGGGCCTGGGGAATTGAAAAACTAAAAGATTGCCGCTGGAATCATCAAAATTGAACAATAAATGCCAGAGAAAAATGGGAAAAACAACTTAAAAAACGGTTATTTCCATTTTTCACTGGCAATTATTGTTCAATTTTGATGATTCCAGCGGCAATCTTTCGGTTTCTCAATTTCCTAGGCCGATGCACTAATGCATTTCTAAAATCCTTGAAAATTTCAAATTTAGTCATTTTAAAAAGATTTTGCCCCTGCAATTTGGGGAAATACTCACCCGGAACGGCGATCTACTGATTTGCACTTAACAGAAATTTGGTATACAGAAACTTCCATTACATTTCGCTTCGAATTCTGTTCTCTTCAAACTCACATTCCTTGAAAACATTTGATATTATATCCTCGTGATGTCAGCCAACTGAAGGCAAGCTTCTTATGAACTGTCCTAGAAAAACTTGTGGGGCTTGCTATGTCCGGGGGCGCATTTCTCAACTATAGAAGAACAACTTGAAGATTAAAATGTCAAAAACTATCGCTTTGTAAGTCTGATTCACTAGATGAAACGTCTAATTCGAAATGTTCTACAGGCATGATGTGGAGATTGTTGACTTGAAACCTCCTGGACTGACGGCGGACAAGACGTGGCTGTACTGGGAAGGACACGACCCCAACAGCTCGGGAAGGCAGAGCTCGACGGTGCAGCTCCTTCCCAAGCGCCTCCAGGCCATCATCGGTGGTGCCGTTTCATCTGATAGGGTAATAATAATAAGGTTTAGCAAAGCAGCATAGCAACACTGCCAACTGCAGTTCAAGGGGTAGTCGTGGGACCATAGATACCCATCGTGCCTTTTGGTGTGGAAATGAACCTAGTGGTGCAGCAGTGTCCATCAGACTCGGGGGGGGGGGGGGGGGGGGGGGGGGGGGGGGGGCTGTACTACGTCGTGATGTGGTTGCCTTGTCATTTAGTAGCTGAGAAGTTGAGAGAGAGAGATTTTACCACCTGCTGAGTGACCAAGGTAAGAAATCTGACAGGTCTTGCATTCACCTGGATGTCCAAGTTGTCAATGACAGTTTGGACGTGGATTGTTTCATTCGGACAGTAACATCATCAGCAAACAAGTACACCTTTTCTGGGCGGTCATCAAACTGTAAGCAAGGTCGTTGATGTATATGTATATATATGATATATATGGAGCAGACCTGGCGGGCTAAGATAAGAAAGTATGATAGAGATGATTTACGGCAAGCAGTGTCAGAGCTAAAAGGAGTGGCACCCAACAACATCAGGGTGATGGCTGCGACCTTGTCGTGGCGCGGAGTGTGGTGCGGGAAAAGTGCCACGGAGTTGCGCGAGTTGGGCATCTCAGTAGGTGTACTCCGTGGTGTCACCCGCCGCGTACTGCTCGGCTCATATTTAAACTGGTGGTCATTTTATAGAGGCACTTCCCTTCATCCCTCTCTCCCACCCCCACCTTCCTCATCATCCCTCATCCCTAGGGCCGGCGTCGGGTGAGTCCTGGGCGTCCTCCCCATTATTTTATTTATTTATTTATTTTATTTTTCTGGCGTGCCCCCTCCGTCAAAAAAGACATTTTGTCTTTGAGGGGAGTTTAAAAAAAAAAAAAAAAAAAAAAATATATATGTCCCCAGTTCTGTTCCATGTAGCTGGAAGCATCCGTACCATTTCCATGTACTGAGAATACAATAGTATCGTGGAATGGCTCTGGACCAGGAAGGGATCTTTCGGACCGATCAGGAAGGGATCTTTCGGACCGATAAGGATGGGACTGGTCTACAGTTCAGTTCCATGTACAAGGAAGCATTTCCATGTACCTTGCAGATTCCACGGACTGATAAGATATCATGGAGAATGGCACTGGACTGGAAAGGGATTTGGACCGGTAAGCATGGATCTTGTCCCCAGTTTTGTTCCATGTAGCTGGAAGCATCCGTACCAAGGAATGGCTCTGGAGCGGGAAGGGATCTTTCGAACCGATAAGGATGGAACTGGTCTACAGTTCAGTTCCATGTACCGGGAAGCGCCCTTGCCGATTCCACGGACCAATAAGATATCATGGATCTTGTCTCCAGTTTTGTTCCATGTAGCTGGAAGAGTCCGTACCATGGAATGGCTCTGGAGCAGGAAGGGATCTTCTGGACTGGTTAGCAGATCATAAGCATGGAAAAAGGAAGATAGGGATTTGACTGCCTGCTTCTTCCATGTCTTGATAGTGGGATTTGACTGCCCTTGGTAGGCAGTACCAGTAATGGAACTGTACCGGTAATTTGAACCATTACATCTTTGTCACTGTAACCATTCCAGGGAAATACCTGTGCCGACACACCCCTAGTATTGTGATGAGCCAGACGCTGAGCCATTGAAAAAGACAGTCTGACCCCATCCAGACAAGCATTTCTCAAAAAAGGAAACTGCAGTGTCATCAAAGCCACACTGGTCAATGTAGTAAGAAAAATTTACTCAGCTCGGATATTCTGAATTAAATTATTATACTACAGCAATTAGAATTTGCTATCAGTCAACTTGCCTATTGATTATTTATAGAGTTTTTGCAGGCCACTAACGTGCCTGTGGAACCTTTTG
This sequence comes from Apolygus lucorum, assembly GCA_009739505.2. NCBI lineage: Eukaryota > Metazoa > Arthropoda > Insecta > Hemiptera > Miridae > Apolygus > Apolygus lucorum. The sequence continues at coordinate 4,805,146 of CM019174.2, read as the reverse complement.
ACAAAGCGCAGTATCCACGGAACCTGTGAACTTGTCAAAACAATCGATGACGTTGACAATCGATGACGATCCAGCTGCCAATTTCGGCGGAGTCCATTTAGAATCCCTGAACGTGGCTTGCCCTTGACGAACCTTTCTATTTATAATCATCAATTGTCATCATTTGCAAAGTTACCAAGGAAACAGAACCAAAACAAAGTGTGCCTCCATCACTTCCCTTCACTTGGGACACCAATGACAACGGATTAACATCTTTTCCAGCTGGCTTTACTAACTGAGGGTGGAGCAATGTGATTGCGCGCTCTAGGTAGACGTTCCTGTGCTCATTGAGATGACGTTGCCCATTGGCTGCAAAAACTCTCTGATATCTGACTGAACGGTTAAAATCACATGAATGTGATTTGAACATGCTATAAAAAAAACACAGATAAGAGTTGTAATAAGCTTGAGTCTGTATCGCCGCCATTTCTGGTTAGCCTCCACTTTGGTTGCTCGAAATATAGTGATACTACAATTCGTCTCTAGTCAGTGTCTTCTAGGAACTCTCTAATAAGCAGCATTCTCTATTTCTACGATTAATTTCTCATTTTACGTGATTCTAGATGCCAAGAAGACTGCTATCCTGGTTCACGGCGCCTCATGCAGCCCCCGCTGAAAGCCGATACATCCCCACCTACAAGGCGAAACCCACGAAAAGAAACAGCAGCTAAGACGACTCTGAAGAAACTAAAACCACAAGACGATGTTTCCTATGAACTCAGCCCTAAACAACGGGATTCAGCTATCAATATTATCCGCTGACTGAGATCAGTTAATGTCTTTTGAGTCAGTTATGACCCAAGTTGAGAGGTTTTGACCCAAAAGATACCATCTGAGTCCTTTTTTATCACAAAGATAGGAAGCGTAAAAATGTACCTGTTCTTGAATCAATATTCTGCATTTAAAGATGCAGATCGAAGTGAAAAAAATCGATCATCTCCCATCGATTGATTGAAAATTTCACAATGAAAGGTCGATATTGAGTTGAGTGAACCAAAGTTCTCTCTTCTATCACTAGTGTGGAGTAGTTGACCTCAATTTCATCTTCATGTAGAAGATCAATACGTGTAATGACACATTGAGCTGGAAACTGCAAAACGCATCCTGCTGTGGGAATCTGCCAGCAAGTGTTTTCTTATGGGCGATGACAAATTGGGAAAACCGCACGTGGTTTTTTTCTGCCGCAATCTGTCGTTGGATTCCAAAACTCTGCTTCCCGCACTGCGGCGCGGTTTGGAGGGGAGACCCCAAACAAGTGCTTAGTGACAAATTGAGTGGCAGAACCGCATGCCGCATCTTTTCGCCCGCTTTGCATTTTTTGTGAACTTACTATTCGCTGTTTTTGGGTTATTTCTTTTTTTTTTCTTTTCGTAATGACGTTGGAAACACTTGTTTCACTAGTTGAGAATCAACTGTCAGTATGGGACAAAGGGGCAGAGGTATCCTGGCTACGATTGTACGGGTGTATGGCATACTGACAGCAATGTGGAGGCTCTGACATCAATCCTTCACTTTCCACAGCACAAGCCACAGCCACGCGGATGAAATGAGCAAGCTCCATCTTTGCACTGAACTGTAAAGAAGAGACGCATCTTGCGATTCCCCCACCCTCCAACTACAACTACACCCCTTATGTCATGTAGCTCCAAACGCAGTTTTTCGCCGCCATTTTGCGGCTGTAGAGAACTGCAAACTGCTGCCGCTTAATGTGTCATTACACTAATAAAGAGTTTTTGCTGCCAAAATTTGACAAGCCCCGTTAGGAGGAGACTATCGCGAGCATACAAGGATGCTACAGAGTTGAAGGAGGCCCAGCTAACTAGGGGAGGGAGAGGCGCTTGTATGGGGGGGGGGGGTCTAGAAACGGGTGACTGTCTGGGGAACCCTTTTATTGTCACCCGCTGTTGGTGGGAGGCAAATTCACGAGGATTGCGAACTCCGAGCTTTGTGAAGAGGTTCCATGGGCCCCAGTAATGGTATGCAAAAACTCTCTGATAGTCACCGTTATTGCTGTAGCACACATTACAATAATGCTTGAGAAACCGTCCATGTAATAATGAAAGCCTTGAAAAGTAAAGGCTTTATTCAGCGTAAATCTTGGCTCAAATATAAAGCATGAACGTGAAATGAGAAATTTATTATCTAAGATCAACACGGATTACAGCATTTTCCCCTTCTGATTATCTAACAAAGTCCTCCAAGTATTTAGGAAGACGCCTGTTCCTCTGAGATCTTCTCACAACTGCAGTTTGTGGACTTGGCAAGAGATCTTGACCATTTTTAAGGTACCAAGACAGCTAGTTCTAGATTGAAAGACCTCAATTCAACTCCATCGTGTAAATAATTACGTACAATTCGACTGAACAAAATCAGATTTTAGCAGAATCTTCCTAATTGTACAATTCGTACGAATAATTCCACGTTGTTTTTTGTTTCATTAATTTATTCGACGCAACCTTTATTGTGTTTTTTTGTATTAAAAATGCGTGTAAAAATATAAAAAAAGAGAAAATAAAGCGTAAATGGTTCTTCTCGAGTATTAATTTTTAGAGTGATAGAAACCCGAATCCTATACCGATAGTTCTGCTTTACAGGGTCCGCCAGAAAGAACGCGTGGATTTCAAAATGACGCTACACCAAAAGTAATTGCGATGACAACATTTTTATTACGTCTAAATGATCGCAAAGAGTGGAAGTTTTATGAAGTATATCGCTAACCGATAATATTCAGGAGACAAGAGTTGGCGAAAGAATGAATGTATTTAAGTGAAACTGTGCTCTTACATACAAACCTCCTTGAGGCCTCCATACCTTCAACTCCAACTCAAATAACTCTGAAAATAACTGAGACAAATAAACGAACTCTAACTCAAAAAACTAACAATGAAACTAACTAAATCATTGAGAAACAGGTGGCAAGTTGTCGGCCATTTTCTTTCTGAAGCTGCCCACACACGGTCTTAACACAAAACTTAGCCCCACTACTCTTTCTTTAAAGAGCGGAGCACACACGTCCGGACAGTTTGGTTCATGGATCTTAGTTTTTAACCAGTGTGTAATATCCATGTTTACCTTATTCTTTCTTGCTCTCAACTTTCCTTGCTTTCAATCGTTTGTTTTTCAAATCTTATAGCGCATTGGCTTCAATTTTTAGTAAATGCCAAATATGTGGGTTTCATTATCAATCATTGAGTCTTGAAGACTAAAAAGACGGGGTACGGCACCCCCATGAAAAAGAGTTGAAGGATGAAGAGTTGGTTGGAGATGAGAGGCACGTGAAATGAGTGCAAACCTCAAAATTACAAAACATTTCATGTTTAATTTAATAATTAGTATTTTATTTTATTAGGTAGGTACTTAGCTAACTATCGTTTGGGTATCTCGAGAGGGCTTTGGTCAATTTCTGTTTGAGGTGATTTGGGTGTGAAATTTTCCCTGTTTTCCTTTAATGGAGCATTACGTCACCTATGTTCACACACCACCGATCTACATTTGGAAACTGTGGCTGTGGAAACCATTCTTCACTGTTGATAGGTTGTTAGGAAAAACCGAATGTGGATACGAGGTGTGTTCAAATTAGTGTTTTCTGACTCACCTGATCTAGATAGAGCAATTTTGAGCTAACCAGTGTGTGCTTGGTGCGGAAAGTTACAAACATAAATGAAAACCTCATTTTCGCCAAAATGGTAGATAGGTGGTGTGTGAACATAGGGAACGATTAGGTATTGTTGTCATTCAGTTTTTTTAAAGAAAAATTGGAAGAAGATTTATTAGAGATGGCTAGGTACTCCATTCATTGAAAAAAGTCAAGTACAAAAATAAATGTTTTTATTTATTTATTGGTCTGTTTTGATTTTTTCTCTACGTACTATCACTTATCTCATTTTAGGTACCTTGTTTCAAGTTACTAATCAGTATTTCAAGTTTATTAATATTGGTATTTCAAGTTTACCAATAAATTATGGAAAATAGAGGCCAACTGGTGTCCATGTATTTTCCTTTCTTTTTCAATCAATTTGATCCAACAATCAATGCATCAGTCATTGATAATGCTCATCATTCATCGAAGTAGGTCCCTTCGGTTACCCCTTCTCTGGAAATCCTTGGTCGGGTCGGGCCGTGTGTGGGCGGCTTGATGTTGCGCCGGATAACCCGTTTAGCACACACTTCAACAGACCATTCGGGTGAGTTAACTTACGACGACTGATGACACTTTGATTACATGTTAACGACTGATTCGTTTGCCATATAACATGTTCTCGACTTATAAAATGTTAACACGTTGAGAACGGCCCGACCGTGAATACCCTTAGTCTTTCTCTTCTTCTAAGCTGTGCATACTGTTCGACCTTCAGCATGAGTAAGAGACGCACCTGGATTGCATTAGATTTTTTCCAAATTTACCGACGAGGGCAACAAAAACGAACACAGCAAAATTTGATAGTTTTTTCCCCAAATTTGTATTTATATATATTTATTTTTATATTTCTTTAATTTTAACCTTACGCACTCTCAGTAATAATTGCAATAATAAACAAAGAAAAAGTGTTCAACAATGTTTTACGTGTTTCCATTGTGAGGTTCCGGTCATTCCATGGGTGTGGAGGTAACGACGTATTTGACGGCAAAGACGAAAGCGGCCAGCCCGAGGAGCATGACGAGGTTAGAAATGGCGGACTGGAGGGCGGAGGTGGTGGTGTCGGCGTGGGACGTGTTCAGACCGTTCAGTCGGTTTTCTTCTTGTTTCCGGCGGGCTTCTTCTTCAAGTTTTTCCCGCCTCGTGAGCTCCTCTTTGATATCCTGAAAAAAAGGTCTTTGGAGTGCTGAGGAATACAATTTGTCATTTAGGTTCATTTACATCAACACATTGGACACGGATCGCGTCTATGGCCCACTTTCACCAAACATTCAAAACGAGTTTAAACCAAACGAGGCGAGAGATAAACGACGTTCAGTAAAAATCGTCTTTCACCAGAGCGATTTACGAGTTTAAACACCATCTTGGGGGGTTCGAGTTTAAATGGTCGAAAATCGACCAAATAAACTAGGAAACCTCGTTTAACTACCAATTCAATATGGCCGCGCATTGATTTGTGATTGTTTTCGAAATGAAATTGCGAATTATTTTTGCATTTCGAATTATTTTTGACTCATCTGACGATGACGACGACGTCCGAGTCGAATCCTGGATCGGATTCCACATTCCGAGATTAGGTAAGTTACTGAATTTCCGCCTTTCCAAGCCCCGAGTCGTCCAAGTGCTCTACTAGATTGACACTCGCCTCGAGTTTCCGTCATACAAATAAGTTCAACACGTTAATTTAAAATGAATAATGGTTTTTCAATAACATAATAGTGCAACCTACATTCCTTGGTTGTTTCTATTCGGACCAATTATACAAATTGACCATCATAAAAGACCAGTTCGACCAAAATAAATTTTTATTGAGGTGAAATCGGGGGCCCTCATCTTCGAGTTTACATCCATCGGTAATCATTCAAATTATCGAAGTAAATTCCTACCATTCAGAACAAGGCGGCAGCTACTGTGTTTCACTAGGATACATCAAGGAAGGTACTTGAGTCTGGAGAAATACTGGAGTTATTGCGCACGTTGTGGCTCAAAGTGATGATGTGTAATAACTCAATAGGTAGGTGATGAAAATATTCAGCAAAATAAAACGAAGGGAACCGGAAAACTCAAAACAAACCGCAGGAATCTGCAAATAATAAAAACAAGGAATTCGAAAAACTAACACTGATAAAGATAAACAAGGCGGCAATCTGCTGATATCAAGCGCGGTTGTGGTTGTTGTTCAACGTTTCTATTGCCCAAATATGTCGTAATGTCCAACTTTCATTCATTTCGCTCAACATTTCAAGTTTAGACAAACTCGATTGTCTTAAACAACGTTTAACGATGATTTGGGTTGGTGAAAGACGCTCGCCATCTTGCCGGGTTTATTCCTTCAGAATAACTATTAACGCGTTTAGCTAAGCAAGTTTAAAACAACTTTTGGTGAAAGTGGGCCTATGTCACGCTAATCCTGGGGTTCCTGAGGCAGGCAGAACATTCCTGTCCGACCACCACAAACTGATAACCGGTCTAAACGTTCTCACCTGCACAACGTCGGGAAACTGTTCGCAGAACTGGGCATCTGACAGGTTATGTGATAAACTTCTGTAGGCTAGTTGCCTCTTCTCTTCTTCGGATGTCTCCACGCTTCCAAGTGTTGGGCTCGTTTCAAGCTGAAAACGAGACACGATGGAATTACATAACAGATCGAAACGACTAACAAGGAAAATATTCGTCTTCATTCTTCCATCCATTCCTTTCCTACACTCTTCAATCCAATTGTTGTGGACGGATAGCACTGTCACTCTTACAGGGCGGGAGTCTCGGAAAGGGAAGTCACCTAGCTGCTGACGAGGGAGGAATGGAAAGTGGAACACGGACTGAGGAGGGAGGCGGCCCTGTGACGGGAACTGTAGGCCCGTGGTGGATTCATTCGTTGTGTGAGTGACCTGATTAAAGGTACCATTTTTCCCCGAAGTTTTCCGTGTGTCTTAGTTTTCCCTAAATCCATAAAAAGCCTAAGAAAAGGGATACAACAACTTGGCGCAGTCAGTAGGCAGAGACAGAACGCCCCCGAGAGTGACAACCATAAGCCCCAAAAAAAAGCAACAGGATCCACCAGAGCCAATGCCTCCATCACCTGTTGCCTCCACTGAGGAACAATGTGCTGCCACTTCTGACGAGAGCCAGTGCTTTGCAGACCCCGGGAAAGTGTCCTGGCAGGCAACCACCATGGCAGGCATGAGGCCATACCTGCAAGTCAAGCCGAGGGAGATGTTGTGGACAGATAGCACTGTCACTCTTACAGGGCGGGAGTCTCGGAAAGGGACGTCACCTAGCTGCTGACGAGGGAGGAATGGAAAGTGGAACACGGACTGAGGAGGGGGGCGGCCCTGTGACGGGAACTGTAGGCCCGTGGTGGATTCATTCGTTGTGTGAGTGACCTGATTAAAGGTACCATTTTTCCCCGAAGTTTTCCGTGTGTCTTAGTTTTCCCTAAATCCATAAAAAGCCTAATAAAAGGGATACAACGCTATCATGGGAACCAAAATCTTAGACATACAAATGTCTATTCATTCATTTCTACTGAAGATGTAAACAGGATTTTGGTCGTCGCAGTGACAAATCACCAACAGGAAACTCTACGGTATTGGTCTTCCCACAACTATTCAGGAGCATCTAGGAGAGTGCTGGAACGGTTCCAACTGCTTTCCACCCCACTTGGACACTTGGAAAATTTTCAAGCGAAGCAAATGTTTTTCATTGAAAACACGTTCAGTAATGCATGCTATAGTGTATTTGATAGTTTTTGTATAAATAGATTATTAGAAACGACACTTCAATAGGTAGAATGATCCAAACAAGACTGCCTTTTAGAGGTGTGTTGGTACAGCTGTACCGGGACTGTGGAACTGAGTATCAGGTTGGAACGGTTCCACGCAGTGACAAAAACTCGACCCTTACCGGTCCAGTTCCACGGACTGATAAGATATCTTGAAATGGCTCTGTACCGGGAAGAGAATCTTTTCCATCGATCCAGTTCCATCCTCACCAATCAGAATGATCTGATCAATCATCTCATTAATCTGATCATTCTGATTGGTAAGGATGGAACTGGACCGGTAAGGATGGAACCGGACCGATAAGATATCATAGAGAATGGTTCAATGGCTCTGGACCGGGAAGGGTTTTGGACTGGTAAGCATGGATCTTGTTCTCAGTTCCGTTCCATGTTGTACCTGGAAGCGCCCTTACTACTTCCATGGACTGAGAATGGTTCATGGAATGGCTCTTGAGCGGGAAGTTATCTTCTGGACTGGTTAGCATGAAAGTTGTCTCCAGTATTATTAATTTATTATTGTCATGTTAAGTTCTTAAACTGCAACGTCATTATTCTTTCCTCTAATTGTTTGGTAACTATTATTTATAATAAATTGCCTCTTTTGTAACACTTGTTCAAATTCCTTCCTTTTAGCGAATTGTCAAGGAAAATGATGCTATTGTATTGCAAGTTGAGATCATAATCATGGAAGAAGGACGATAGGGATTTGACTGCCTGCTTCATCCATGCCATGTGAGTGGGATTTGATCGCGTGTAACCGGTAATGGAACTGTACCGGTAATTTGGATCGGTTACATCTTTGTCACCGTAACCGTTGGAACCGTTCCAGGGAAATACCTGGACCAACACACCCCTACTGCCTTTATTCAACGGAAACTCTCATTCTCTAACATCTGATCAGCTGTAAAAAGCATGATAATTATAATAATAGTGAAGTAAGACACTACATCCCTTCCCTAACTGTCATTAATACTTCCCCACAACAAAGTAGGGGTGTGTCGGTCCAGGTATTTCCCTGGAACGGTTCCAACGGTTACGGTGACAAAGATGTAACCGTTCCAAATTACCGGTACAGTTCCATTACCGATACAGGCGATCAAATCCCACTCACATGGCATGGATGAAGCAGGCAGTCAAATCCCTATCGTCCTCCTTCCATGCTTATGATCTCAACTTGCAATACAATAGCATCATTTTCCTTGACAATTCGCTAAGAGGAAGGAATTTGAAAAAGTGTCACAAAAGAGGCAATTTATTATAAATAATAGTTACCAAACAATTCAAGGAAAGAATTATGACGTTGCAGTTTAAGAACTTAACATGACAATAATAAATTAATAAAACTGGAGACAACTTCCATGCTAACCTGTCCAGAACATAACTTCCCGCTCAAGAGCCATTCCATGAACCATTCTCAGTCCATGGAAGTAGTAAGGGCGCTTCAAGGTACAACATGGAACAGAACTGAGAACAAGATCCATGCTTACCAGTCCAGAGCCATTGAACCATTCTCTATGATATCTTATCGGTCCGGTTACATCCTTACCGGTCCAGTTCCATCCTCACCAATCAGAATGATCAGATTGATGAGATGATTGATCAGATCATTCTGATTGGTGAGGATGGAACTGGACCGATAGAAAAGATTCTCTTCCCGGTCCAGAGCCATCTTAAGATATCTTACCAGTCCGTGGAACTGGACCGGTAAGGGTCGAGTTTTTGTCACTGCGTGGAACCGTTCCAACCTGATACTCGGTTCCACAGTCCCGGTACAGCTGTACCGACACACCTCTACAACAAAGTCCTTATACTTCGACGGTGGCCTAACTCGTCTCCCACTTCTTGTGACGGCCCCAGTGTCTGAATCTCCGGGAATAGATGGGTCACAACTTGCAGATACGCGTGGCTCTCCATCCTGAAGTTCTGGAAGTGACAAATCCTTCGATTCTTGTGGCACTTTTTTGAAGAAAGATGAATTTCTTGTCACAACTCTTCCCTCGCCAGCTGCTGTTATTTTAGTACCTTCCACGCTTGTCACTTCCAATGGATTTGTGTCATACACAGAGGACTATTTGTTAATCTTCTTCTGTTTTACAAGAACAGTATCTCCTTCCTGTAGATCATGAGGCTTGGTATTCCTTCTGGAATCCGCATACTGCTTCATCTTGTCCTTACTCACAGCGTCATTAGCTCTTAAATTTTCGTCAATTTCCTCTTCATAGACATCAGACACGATCTGTGGTAGAAATGTTCGAAAATTGTTTCGTAAGAGGGCTCGAGCTGGAGATCTTCTTGTAGAGCAGTGAGGAGTTGCACGGTATTGGAGCAAAAACTCCGGTAATACATCCTCCCAGTTCCTTTGTTCAGCAACAGAGATTCTGATGGTTTTGTTCAAACTTGACATGAAGCATTCCACACGACCATTAGCCTCGGGCCAATTACTAGTCACTCGGTGGTGTTTAATTCTCAAAGATGAACAAAATTCTTCAAAAGGTTTCCCATTGAATGTTGGACCATTATCCGACCACAGTGAATGGGGTATCCCGAATAGTGAGAAAATCTTGAACAAATGTCCTACCGACTGCGCCAAATATAATGTATTTGATAGTTTAGGTATAAATAGATTATTAGAAACTACACTTCAATAGGTAGAATGATCCAAACAAGAATGCCTTTATTCAACGGAAACTCTCATTCTCCAATATCTGATCAGCTGTAAAAAGCATGATAATTATAATAATACTGAAGTAAGACACTACACATGCATTCCAGGGGACGTCCCACTGGATAAGCATTAGGTCAATTTAAACCAGCAGGTAAGCTATAAAACTGATTATTTTTATTTATTTAGGGTCGGTTTATCAGTCACCAAAGTTACCGGAGGTTTATGTATCCCTCCGTTAACTTCAACGATGGGATAAATTATGGATACTATAAAGGTGCTGGGGTTTGAGACATGAAAAATTTGGGTTTGAGACAGATTAGAAAACTAATTTGGGAAACTTCTAGTTTTTTCTGTCGGAAATTAAACAATAAGAACCAACATTTTTTCAAGATGCAAGAACGGTAATCTCTGCCAAAATCTCACCTTTCCAAAGTTCTAGTCATTTTTATTTTTGAAGTGGAACTTATCACAAAAATTTGTGTTTGAACGCGGAAAAACGTGAATTTTTTCAACGGAATCAGCTCACCAGCTAAGGCGATTTGAGGTGTTTCGCGAGGCCACACATTTAAACACAAAATGCTGTGATAAGCCCTACGTTAAAAATAAAAACGCTGCAAATTATTACACAATGGTTTATTATTTTTTATTTTCTATATAGATCACTCGTCTACAAAGCCACCAACCATCCAACATAAAGAAAAACATCGATCGCATTTCGGTCAGCTAAAATTTGAACGATTAGGCCTCTTTTGCGATTCACCTCGTGTTTCTGATTTATCGTACGTCCAACCCTTAAATTCTCGTAGGGAGCGAACGGTTTGTCCTACAGAGCTCCTCGTGGTCTCAAAAAGTTCTAAAAATTCTATACTATCTTAAATTGATAAAAAAAACAATAGCTTTATAAGTATCAAAATTTTTTGAGCTAGGGCGTTTTCAAAATTTCAAAATTTATTTTTTGACCCTTAGAAGTGACTTACATCAACCAAAATCTTCGGGGCACAACTAGACCCCAAATGGAGTCTACATACCAAATTTCATCAAAATCGGTCAATACTAAGTGGGGAAAGTGCCGCGTACAGCAGACGGACGGCCAAATTTGTATTAGATTTTTGGATTCTACGTACCTTGAAACGTAAACCAACAAATTTTGAGGGGGTGCTAACATTTTTTTTCTTGGTCGATTCCAAAGGTTCATTATTGAAAATAATAAACCAAAATGACGAAACCCTTGGAAAGCTGGAATTTTGGTGCAATTCCTACCGTTCTTGGTGGTTCCGATCGAAAAAACTAGAGTAACCTAAAATTCCTATTTTAGAGGGCTTTTTCAATTCATGCCTCAAACCTTGACTCAGAGAAAAGGTCAAGCATCTAACCGATGGAAAATTTAATGCTCTTTCCAACAGTTTTCTCAAATTTACTCTGCAAATTAAGAGAGAGTTACGATCCATTTAGTAAAGTAAAAGACAATTTTTGTAGCAAATTAGTTGTAGAACTGTCAGCAGTAAGGCAGACCCGAGGAGTACTGGAGACAAGTTAACAGAGGAGAAAGCTAATGTTAAAATGGCGTGCAAGCATTTTTGAGGCTGCCTCAGATGCGCCATCTACTTTCAGCTAGGATTGAGGAACTACTACGGAAACTGGAGTGGTGGGGGCCACACTCTCTTCATGCCGCTTCTTTTTAAATCCTAGCGAATGACCAGAAATTGTAACTTTTCATATATCATCGTCATCTAGATTTGCAAGAATTACTTAGAAAACCTAATCGAGGCCAGTAGTTCAAATGTTCAATCGACAACTGCCATCCATAGGAACGTTCAAAACCCAGTGTATTATTGAAAATCGCTCGATTTTTTCATACATATCGATAAAATAACTAAAATTTAGTTATCATTTAATGTTATTGTGAGCTCCCGCTCACTGAAATACCACCTACTTCAGTGGCGGAGCTGGGCTAAGCAGTTAGCTTCCCTCCTGCAGCCCCTAGATGAGCGGGACGCTACCTCCACCTAAGCGTCCCAACTCCCCGACGAGGCAGAACAGCTGGCCCCTCGTCCAGCCAATCGGAGCCCTCCACGACCAACATCTAAGTGGAGGGGCGGGGAGTGACACCGGAATTTCCAGAAGCGTCAGCGGCATCGCTTCAGTCCCCTACCAACAGTCAGCCCAATCAGTCGCAGCGAGCCAGACCCCACGACTTGATCTCGCCATTTTCCCCCATTGTCTACCTTGTGCGCACAGTTAAACCACAGAGTCGACTCAATTCACGCGATCCCCTGCTACGACCCCGTGCTTCAGAGGAGAACGAACCTTCTACATCTTCGCCACGAATCTGGACAGATTTCCTCAGGGCCCTGTCAGAGTGAGTGCACAAACTAAACATACTATTCTAAAAATCTTTGGCCAAAGTAGTGAGTGACAGAGTAAATGCTAAGTACTATTTGAACACGAAAACGATATAACTTTTGTAACCGAACTGCCTCTTACGTTAATGACCTGGAACTTGAACTTTGCTAACTGAAATTGGATTATGGAGTTGTATTGAAACACGGATTTAAATTGTATCAACTTTATTATTTTTTGTGTCACAATCGTGCCTAAAACCCGTGCTCTTCAGGCTGTATTTCCTTTCGTGCGCTGCACGCTAATTTGTTCCTATAATAAAACCAAAGCTACTAGTTGTAACCTTGTAGTTGTTTTTGACTTTTCCCTGGTTCAGATAACTACTACGAAGAATGTGCATCGACACACCTCAGGTTCATTTTGCATAACCCCTTCAGGATCTTTTATTAAGCCCCTCAGGCCAGACACATTTGTGATCTGTTTCAATTTCATGCACCCTTCAGGCTAAAACAGTTTCGACACAACATCGCCACGCAGCTTCTAAATTGTCTACGCCTCGCCACAGGTAATTATATTCACGCTACCCCTTTTAATTTTAACTTAGTCAATAGTGTTTTGGTATTTGCTTGTTTCTCCCCCCCAGAACTCGTGCCAAAGTTGTTCAACGATTAACGACTTAGTCGTCACTCGTTGAACGATACGCTCATACCTTGGTGACAGTGGTAGGTTAACCCCCTCCCTCTGTCCACAACGAGTGAGCACACCAGCTTACATTATCAAATTAATTACTTAGATGCAGCAGGTAACACACCAAGGAGAAAAATATGTGTTAAACAAGATGACTTGTTGCGATGAGGTTAGGAACAAGCGATCATGAACGCAATCTGTTGCTCCCGTCTAGAACTACGTCCTGGAGCTCCACCAATCAGAACGCTTCTAGGGCTCCCAGCTTCAGCTTTCAGCCCAGTGGGCAGACCTTACTCTATTACCTTGTATACATCCTTACTCTTATTAACTCGTCTATAATCTTACCTGTTACCTTGCATACATCCTGTATAAAAGGCTCAATGTTGCAAATAGCAGCTATTGAGGTATTTTTCAAATACACTTTTGAAGAAAGAAGTTACAATGCACAATAAATTGGAAGAAAATGAAGTCGTACCATGAAACTGAGAAGGCCAGTGAGAATAGTAGAGACGCTCCAGGCTGGGTTCCACATGTCGGGGTGGAAATCACTTATCGACAAGCACAGCCTCGTGTTAGTTTTGAACCTGGAAATTTCAAATTGTACTTAATAAACTATAGTATTCGTTAATGTAAGGTTCATAAGCTAAGATAGAGATTTCTAACATTGTATGAGCCAAGAAGGACGTGGGTGGTGATACATCGGAATAGGACTGCTGGGATGCCCAGCTAGAGTAACTTCGAGCGCACTTTTCTCATATGGTGGCCCTGATGTTGAGGGTCACTCCATTTAGCTCTGAAACTGCTAGCCGTAAATGATTTCTATCAGACTTTTTTACCTTAGCCCACCATGATCAAGCTACCATTGAATTTTTTAAAAAGTCAATAAAAAAAATTGTTAGGAACCGAAAAGTAAAACAATGATTACAAAGAACTCGTTCAAGAAACCCATAGTAATGAAAAACTCACAAATTATCTCGAGGGAGATAACCTGTGAAAATTTTTTGAATATCGATGAAGGATATTAGAAGCAATGAAGGTATCGCTTCAATGGGGTATTTCAGTGAGTTGGAAATTCAGGGTTTTAACCTCAAATTTGGATTCAGCACCCTTGAAAACCTTTATACTCCAACTTTTAGCCCAATGATACTGTAACATGTGGTAGAAAAATTAATTAAAGAGATCACACCTTTGAAAAAAAGGTGGGCCTCCATGAACGCACACACAATATGCTGTGCGTGTGTGTGAGTAGTATTTTGTAGTATCCAAGAGATTCTCATTTCAGATAGCGTTACTTTATGGTTCAATTGTTAGCGTTACCTACGTCTGCCGTCTGTAATCGGTTGTTTTCTATTCGCTTCGGGTGTGGTTTCGACTTATCAAATTTTCAGCTAGTGTATCGCCCAAGATTTCTTTTCTTTCTATCGTTTTAAATATGACGGAAAAGAAGAGGAAGATCAACGTTCTGGAGCCTCGATTTGAACCTGCTACCAGTGAGAACATTCCAATCTCTTCTCTGTGCATGGATACTTTTTTCAAAGACAGTTTTGGCTAGCTACGTCACGATTGGCTAGCTACGTCACACCATTCAAATCTTCAACTTTCCTTAGCTTCTCTGATTTTCTAAAAACATTTTCTCGACGAACAGATCCAGTTACCGTTATTCCTGTGCCATACTCTTTTGAAAAAAAAAAATAATAAAAAATTGACTGAAATACCCCATTATTGTTCGATTTTGATGTATGTTTCAGTTTTTCAAGTCCCAAGGCCCATGCACCGATAAATTTCCAAAATCCTTTAAAATTTCAAATTTAGATACAACTTCAAGTTTTGAGCCTTCAATTCGCAAAAAACTAGGAACAAATGGCATGAGAGTCTGGACCCCAGAAAGTATTGTCAGGTTTCAGCGCTACCTACCGCCACTTCAGCGAACTATTATCCTTTTTCAGCTCGATGTGAGCGTGGTCAAGCGGCGTTTCTGAAAAGTAGGCTTTCCTCGATTTTACCACTCTCTAATTTCTAAGTTTGGCGGCTTTACTTCCCTGCCTTTTTAAATTGCGAGGAAAAGGAAGTTGACATTGCATTTTTGTGTTGTTACCAATTGTTGTGTTGTTCTTCTTTGCTACATTGTAATCTTGGGACAACTGCAAGTTAGAGGAGCGACGGTAATGCGGTCGCGAGCGTGATCACCTGATAAGATATCAGAAATAGTAGTTAGTTGAAGTGGCGGTAGGTAGCGCTGAAACCCAACAATACTGTCTGGCGGTTAGACTCTCCTACAAACGGCGATCTACTGAGACTCCCTTAACACCAGGGATACCCAAGCAAAAAAAAAACTTATATTTTGAAAAAAAAAAAAATATATATATTTAAAAAAATTGACTGCAATACCCCATTGATTCTATTTTGAGCCTATGAGTATTATTCTGTGGCAGATATAGAAAGGCATTTTTTTCCAAGTACGAGGTGTGTAAATAAAGTAATGAGACTGATATTTTTTCAATTTTTTATTCAAAGAATATTATAATGCAATACTGTCCTTCAAAATAGTTCCCTTGGGAAGCCACACAGCGCTGGAGACGGTTCTTCCAATCATCATAGCATTGCTGGAACTCCGATACTGGAATAGCCTTCAGCTGGTCGGTTACAGCTTTTTGAATGTTCGCAAGTGTCCCAAAATGAGTTCCCTTGAGGTGATTTTTCAATCTCGGGAAGAGAAAGAAGTCACAGGGACTCAAATCTGGCGAATAAGGAGGCTGAGGAGCTACAGGAATGTTTTTACTGGCTAAAAACTGCATTATTGAGATTGCAGTGTGACATGGTGCATTGTCGTGATGCAACAACCAGTTCATTTTGATGTTTGGTCGCACTCGAAAGACTCTTTTTCGAAGTCTTTCAAGGACAATGCAGTTTTTAGCCAGTAAAAACATTCCTGTAGCTCCTCAGCCTCAGGGACACTTGCGAACATTCAAAAAGCTGTAACCGACCAGCTGAAGGCTATTCCAGTATCGGAGTTCCAGCGATGCTATGATGATTGGAAGAACCGTCTCCAGCGCTGTGTGGCTTCCCAAGGGAACTATTTTGAAGGAGACAGTATTGCATTATAATATTCTTTGAATAAAAAATTGAAAAAATATCAGTCTCATTACTTTATTTACACACCTCGTACTTGCGTTTGGTATTTTTTACCAGTTTACTTTGGCAAAAATATCGATATCGTCAAGAAAGTATCGATACCTCCGATATTTTAGGCAAAAGTATCGATACCAATACATCGGTATGAGTTTTTCCATGAAAAGTATCGATACCGTAAAACCGTCAAACTTTACCCCAAGATTTACTCCAAAACATTTCCAAATACAATTTCTCCCCAATCGAAATGGGTTAAATTGATTTTTTAATTAAGTGAATTGATCTTCAGGGCTTCCTGAACGTTTTGAGTGGTCGAGCTCATTGATCAGATAATTGTAACCCCCCTATTTAATTGTTTAAATGTTGGAGTGCAGTTACCTACGAGTGTGTCTATACTCCACTCTGAAAAACTCACGGTTATCACTACAGAACCGGGCAGTGGTGCAATGTTACTAGTCGGGATTGAATTCATTACCCCAGAAATACTTGATAATATCAAGTATTTATAATATTATTATAAATATATTCTCAAAAATTGAACTTTTTAGCTTGAAAAATACAAGTTATACCTAAGAAAAATATTTCATTTATTCATCATTTATTTCAACGAATTTGCTTGAAATGCAATATTTCTGGTTAAGAGATCACAATTTCAGTCTTCCAGTATAGACAGACTCATGTAGGTAGGTAATCGAGCAAAACTTTCTACAAGTAAAGAAATATTGAAGGACAATAAACGAATGACTTAACAAAATCACAGAAAAAGTTTGTTTCACATTCGATAACTTTCGAATGAATTGCAATGGTAAATTTCAAAGTTAACCCACGAGTAAATAATACTGTAAATCAAAACTTATGAGACCAAAGCACGTTGATGTTCATATCATAATTCAGGTGTTCAGATGTAAAGTTTCGGTAGGGGCGCGTACCAAGCTTTTTCTCATTTCTTCTCCCCATCTCTAACTTCTGACATGAGATACACTAGAAACCTTACATTCAACACTGCAAAAATTATAAAACTCAAATATTTTTCGAGATTAAATAAGAAAAATATGAGTGAAGCTACCTTTATCGTGGAGTAAAGATACCCAGTTTTTGGAGTAAAGTTACCATCAAATTTTTGGTAAACAAAGGCATAACTAAGAAAATACTTTTTTGAGAATGGAAGAAATTTTGGAGCATGAGAAACAGGACAAAAACAGCTGAACAGGAAACAATGACTGATAACAGCTGATAACATGGATAAAGGCACCATCGCAAGCCACATCGATTCTCTGGGATGTGGAGAATAACGAAAACACAATAGCTAACTTTTATCCAAGTTCTACCACGCTTACATAACAATGAGGAATTTCGCCATGTCGGAATTTCCTATTTTTGACCCCAAAATCGGATTCAGCACCTCGAAAAACCCCCTAAGGCAAACTTTCAGCCCGAACTTCCTAATTTACGAATAAACAAAACAGTGTAGAAAATACGAATGTTTAAAAAAAACTGGGAAAATGACGTCATGCTGGAATAGTTCATTTATGGCCGCTTGAAGCGCTGAGATCGAAAAATCCATAGTCCCCAGATGCAAAATTTCACAAAACAGTAGGTTAAGTTAAAGTAAAAGAAAAAAGGTAAAGAAAAAAATAGAAAAAGCAAGATGGGGAAAATTAGGTTTCCCCTGTTTTTGTTTGATAACTTTTCTCTTAGAAAACACGATTTCGTCGTCCCAATGGGCAACACTGGGAGGAGATGGCGATCCGAACAGCCCAATCAGCGAGCGTTCCCGCTGCACGTCTGTTTTCCCGGTTAGTTTTGAAATTAAAAATTTTGAATGTCTCCCAAAAATAACAGGAGACTTATTTTCCGAATCAGCCCGATTTTCATCTATCCCACACCATTAACTATTCAGGAAAAATGCAAACAGAATTCGGTGAAATTCCTCATTGAAGATTCTCACATTTTGGGGTAAAGTTTGACGGTACCTAAAAAGTATCGATCCTACTTGCGGGCCTCCATAAGGCAAAATTTCACTCAAAGTTGAAAAAAACTCCAAAAAGTGTTCTCCCCAAAGTAGAAAAAAAAAACTTGTTTTGACAGGTCACCTTGAAAAAACAACACATTTTCCGTAATTTATTTATATTTAATAATTTTGGACAACTGAGAAAATTCAAATCAACATTGTTACAACTTTCTGTACGCAGGTCAACGTACTCTTCATTTTGTACTATAATTTTCAAATGGAATAGTCACATTTTTTTGTTCAGTTTATTAAAATTAAACGAAAACATCCCATTACATTCAGCCAATTGATTGTTATTGATGTTCACTTTGAAAATAAACGATTTAATGGATTTTTTCGTGGCTGTAGGTCAATGGTTGATGTTTTTCTCCAATATTAAATAAACAACAAGTAGCACGTCGGGTAGAAGAATTTTTTCGTTTTGTTAAAAAAATAGAGTTCAAGCGTGGAAAACAGTTTTTTGTTTATTCGACAAAGTAAAAACAAATCAAGACTTATTGAGAAATGTATGCCAGCATTTAGACTTGAAAATTCACATTATTACGGGGACATTAAATGATGATGAAACGTAGAATGTATTGAGTAATGTTGGAAATAAAATGTGAATGGGGTGGATTTTGAGGTGGCGGAGGGAAATAAAAGGAGTTTGGAGTTCGGCGGTAGGTTCTTCAGTGCCGGGGAGATGGAGCGGGGGTGTGTGTTTGCAGGAGGGCTGTTGAGGTGAGTCGCGGGCTGTTCTGCCAGGATGAGGTGGAGATCGCTAAGACATCAGGCTGAGGAGAAGGGAGTTCGCGTACGCCATTGGTTGCACTTTGGGGTGGGGGACGGCCTCGTAGGTCGTGAACTTGGGTCGCATGTCTTTGCCGTTCAAGGTTATGAAGGCGCCTTTGTTCCCCATGGTGTCGCAGTAGTTCGGCGCCGAGAACACCGTGATGCATTTTCCATCGTGGGCGACTTCGTAGCCGTCGTTTTTGACTTCGTGGCTCCTCACAACGTAGTCGAGGTTGTTCTCCATTATAAACCGTTTGGTGACGTCCGGCCCGAACTGAACACCAACGCCCCGCTTGCTCGGTGCTCGACCTTCAGCCGGTTGCGGGTCTGACCACAACAAATCGCACATCAGCCCGCTATCCGGCGGCTGCTTGTTCCTGTCGACTTTCCTTATGTCGTCCAAAGTGACTCCCTCATTCGCGAACAAACCTCCATGCATGATCAACACTCGACTATTCAAACAATGAGCAAGCGGCAACCAATTGTACACCTCGGTGAACACTTCGGCCATCTGAGCGCTATACTTAGCCGTAACTTCTCCCTCAAAACCGTACATTTGATTCATAGTTTTGCTCTCATGGTTGCCTCTTGACATGAAGAAGTGATTCGGCAATAACAACTTCAAACTAAACAACGTGAAAATACATTCAACAGAAAACGACCCTCGATCCACGAAATCTCCATTGAATAAATACGGATTTTGCTCCGAAGGCAAACCATTCAGCTCAAATATATTCATTAAATCGTAAAACTGACCGTGAATGTCGCCGCAAATCGTGAATTTGTCGTTGTCTCCTACTGACACATCCACCATGGAAGGCTGCATTTGGAAAAATTCGTGCACATCTTGGAGAATCTTGTAAGCGTACTTCCTGTGCAATTTTTGCTGATTTTTGTACGCCTCCATTAATTCCTTGACGAATTTCAAAGTGACTTTGCCGTCTTCCAGATGCGGACCGGTGTAGTCCGGTTCGATCAACATGGAATCCAAATTCACCTGTTCAAACGCCGATCTGGTGTCTTCTACAGCAATGGCTTTTTCAAAAGCGATTTTCTTGACCAGTTTTGAACACTCGAGAAACTTCTTTTTGGCGTCCACGTCCGCAGGAGTGGCCTTGTGAACCGCTTCGTAATCTCTGAGTGCCAATTTGTATTTACCCAAAGCCAAATTGGCCGAAGCTCGTCGGTAATACGCCTTAATGTAATTTTTGTTCAACTCTATCGATTTACTCGCGTCGATCAAAGCCGCGCCAAAACATTCCGTCTTCAAATGTGCAAAACTTCTATTCGAATACAACACGGAGTTCGTGGGATCCAATTCGATCGCTCGAGAATACAAGGAAATCGCTTGAGGATAGTGCTGCTCTTTGAAGAACTGATTTGCGGCTTTTTTGAGCTCTTCGGGATCTTTCTCGTTCGCCAATTTGTCCATGTCCATGGTGGGGCAGGTATCCGCGGATTCTACGTTACCAATGATGGTGAAAAGTGTGGTAAAATTCTTACCGAAACTTGCGGAGAAAAACCCGAAAAAAAGCTTCCGGGGGGTTCCACCGACAAGGTTATGGAGACTGATAACGTAACACCTCGATCACAGCACGGAGAATTCTTCGTTTATCAACAATTTCGCAGTCTCAAACCCGAACCATTTTCCGAATTGAGTTATCAAACCGTGGAACGAGTTAAAAATAAATAAAAACGGGAGAAATTTGAAGAAACAGCGAGAGCATGCCCGATATCACGAGATTTCACCATTACAAGGAAGAGTTATCAAGTGTGGACAGGTTGACCAACGTGACAGCAAGAAATTTCCGGAGATTGCAAGCCCTGGAAATCGCCGACACAAAATTCAGTAGATTTCGGTATTTGAAAACACCTGCACGTAGGTGTGGCACATAGCCTCTATAACTCGATGATTTCGGATAATCAAAACTTAAATTTGTAGGTTTTTCCAACTTTTTTGATGATGTGATGAAGTTAAGGGGGTCTCAGTCGGTCGATGTTCGTTCCTCGTTCCGGGTCAGTATTTCGCCAAATCAAAGGCGCAAAAATTTAAAAAGTTGTAGGTACCTAAATTTGAAGTTAAAAAGGATTTTAGAAATTTGTTAGAGCACGACCCTAGGGAATTGAAAAACTGAAATATTGCCGCTGGAATCATCAAAATCGAACATTATTTGCCAGTGAAAAATAGGAAAAACAACAGTTAATTCAGTCATGTTTTTCCCATAAAATGTAGGTATCTAAACTTGAAATTTTCAAGGATTTTAGAAATCCATTAGTGCATGGGCCTTGGGGATATAAAAACTGAAATATTGCCGCTGGAATCATAAAAATCAATCGATAATTGCCAGAGAAATAAGAGAAAAACCGTTTGTTCAGTAGTTTTTCTCATTTTGCTTTGGCAATTATTGTTCGATTTTTTTGATTCGAGCGGCAATGTTTCAGTTTTTCAATTCCTGAGATTGAGAGTCTCAGTCTCAGTCGGTCGCGCGTTCCGGGTTAGTATTTCCAGAAATTACAGGCGCTCAATTTTTAACCCTAATTGAACTATGGTATCACTAGTGTCTCCGATAACATCACAGGATCTCCACAGATATCCCAAAGTGTCACCGGAGTAACCAAAATTAAATTGCAATTTTACATTTAAAGGACAGAAGAATTTTTTTGGCCCATTTAAGTCTCAAAATAGAATAATGACAACAATTTCCAAGGAAAGCGATGAAAACATTTTCAAAATTAGTGTCATAACATCAATTTTTGACTTCAAATAGATGATTTAAAAATGGTTCAAACAATTCAGCTCTGACCATTAGTTTTAAATTGCAATTTAAATCTAGTTCATCTGGTGACACCTTGAGACAGCTGTGAATTGACACCTTGAGACACCTTGAGACAGCTCTAGATGTTTTCGGTGACACCATGGTCCAATTAGGGCTGAGTTTACCTAAATTTGAAATTTTCATGGATTTTCGAAATTCATTAGTGCATCAGCCTAGGGAATTGAAAAACTAAAATATTGCCGGTGGAATCATCAAAATCGAACAATAATTGCCAGCGAAAAATGAGAAAACCCTAACTGAATTTTCCACAATCTCAGAAAAATGTATTACAAACATAGACTTTGTTTCACATTTTCACAGCAAAGTTCTTCAACCTCCTAAAAATGAAACTATAACAAGGTTTTGTTCTTCAGACAATAATGAATCAGAGGAAGATTTCAAAACTTTAATGTTTCGATGGAAGTTATGAGAAATTGAAATTGAGTTAATGGTCCATATCCTTACTAAGACTTGATGAAAAATCGTCGTAATTTGGTGTCACTAATGATATCAGGTCTAATTAAGGTTATCCTACCAATAGGAGAGTCTAGCCCCCAGACAGTATTGTCGGGTTTCAGCGCTACCTACCGCCACTTCAACTAACTACCATTTCTGATATCTTATCAGGTGATCACGCTCGCGACTGCATTACCGTCGCTCCTCTAACTTGCAGTTATCCCAAGATTACAATGTAGCAAAGAAGAACAACACAACAATTGAAAACAACACAAAAATGCAATATCAAGTTCCTTTTCCTCGCAATTTAAAAAGGCAGGGAAGTAAAGCCGCCAAACTTAGAAATTAGAGAGTGGTAAAACCGAGGTGGTAAAATCGAGGTAAGCCTACTTTTCAGAAATGCCGCTTGACCACGCTCACATCGAGCTGAAAAAGGATAATAGTTCGCTGAAGTGGCGGTAGGTAGCGCTGAAACCCGACAATACTTTCTGGGGTCCAGACTCTCATTTAACCAATGCTGTGGACACGAGGCCATCGCAACAAACCACAGGTGTTATTATTTTTACATTTTTGATAAAAATTACAATAGTAATAAAACAAAATTGTTGATTGAATGGCTGGAAGAGGGGGGCGGGGGGAGTCGTTTTTTTGGTGAAAATCGAGATATCTTCACTGTTGGCGATATTTTGTGTCAGCTTTCGTTTGCGAGTATCAACGTAAGTCTACCATGCTTCCTATTGGCTGGAGCCTTAGAGATTATTCGGTTAACTCTCATTCCCGAAATTTCTGTTTCGAGAACAGACCGGTAACTGAGTTTACCTGCTAGCACCACCCTCCATTTACAAAGTATCTGGCAGTGAGTAAAAGAACATTTCGAGCGAACTTGTTAGACATGACAGTCAAGTTACATCACATGTGGTGTGTGAGCAAGTAAGTCTAAAAATTTGGTTGCTCGTAACCAACTAAGTATGGAAACTAGACTGCATATAACCAGGTAACTCGACAATTTTTTAAAAAACCGTTGAATTTACCATTAAGAGGACACATAAATATGTCAATTCCGCGCTGTGGCAGCAATTTTGGTTCTTTTGCGATATTTTTTCAATGGTTCGTCCGATTTTGATGAACATTTCAGGGACTAATCCTCAAAATATTCTGATTGGTTGGTAAAAAGCGAACCAAAAAAAGGTACATCTCCAAACGTGAGCCGTTCTAAACGTAAATTTTTGATATAAATGAACCCGTTTTTATTGAAAGGGGCTATGTGACATTTTCGGCCATTTTCACTTTTTTTAATTTTCTGGGTATCCATACTTGGTTGCATCGATTGCGATTAAAAGGAACCTCGTATCATTGACGCTTCCCATGGAAAAAACAGGTTGAAATTTCCGATGTTTTTTGAAAGGGGCTATGTGAGCCACATAACCCCTTTCAAAAAAGAACTTACTCACTCGCTATGTGGTCGACGAGGAGTTTCGAGACTCAAATAATAAACTGTCAGGTTGGTTTATAATAATTAATATGTCGGTAAAGGGAGGGGGGTTAATTTTTGTTTCTTCGTCGATTCCTAAGCTTTGTTATTGAAAATAATTAACCGAAATCACTTCCTTTTGAATCTCCACCTCGCCCTAACTAAGACAACAATTCCAAGTGGGTGTGGCACGTAGCTTCCTCGTATCCATAACCCAACTGCATAGATGATCAGATGCATAGTAGTTACTCTCAAAATATCAATCTCTAAGTACCTTCCACTACCCTCACAGGGAACCAACTAGACGTCAACCCGCACAATATCTGAATATTGTTGCAAAATGTAGAAGTTATGGCTGTTACAAGGATTTCACGTTTACGCATGCGCATAAGATACTTCCAATTTGGGGACCATGATTTTCATAGGGGACCATCATCATCCCAACTCGCATTATTCCTAAAAAATTTATCAAATCAGATGGGAAATATAGAAGTTATAGCCGTGGTGAGGATTTCACGTTTGCGCATGAGCAGCGGCTACTATCTGTCCGGGGGTAATGATTCTCATAGGGGACCATCTTCACCCCCACCCGCACAATCCCTGAAAATTTCATCAAAATAGGATGAGAAATGTAGAAGTTAAGCCTGTGGTAAGGATTTCATGACAGACATACAGACAAACACGGAACCAAAACTATTCAGTAAGGTCTGAAACGTATAACGCGAGTGGAAATTTTGATTTTGGAGAACAATTTTTTCAATCTTGAAAAGTGAAAACAAAGCGTCCGCTATCTTCGTAGACTCGGAAGCAAAATTCGACAAAAACGAACAATTTTTCCATGTGAGAGGCATAGATTCCTCCCGTGCTATCGTGATTCCGCTCTCATCAAAAGAAAAGTGCGCTTAGTAGATCGGCTACATATCTTTCACCCCAAAAATCCTCCCCAAAATTGTTATGACCTGCAGCAATGCTCAAAAATCCATTCTGTGAATTGCCGGACTCCCATCAACCCATTCATTTCCGTTAGCTGACCTAGAGAGGTTGAAGAATTACATTCCTGAAGAACATTTTTAACATTTCATGTTGGCCAAATAATAAACTGATCATATACATATTTTATGTTATGTTGTTTTATGTACATATTTTCATCAAAATATGTTTCATTCAATGAATAAAGCTGATTATTTAAATGATTTCAGTCCTGAAAAATCGATTTTTTTTTAAAGGGGGTATGTGAGAGCATTTCAAATTGCAATTTGATACACTTCCCCTTGCTGAAAAAATCTGAAAAATTCTGGAGGATTGTAGAGTATTAAACTGTATTGGAATATTTCAAAAGATGGGATGTTTTGATCGTTTTGACGACTTGGGGCAGTTTTTTGCGTTTTCCCGAAAGTTTCACAAATGACACATAACCCCTTTAAAAAAACGGGTTCAAATGTTCTTTTTTCTCTCAGAACACTCAAGCTATCGGTCTGGAATTTTGACAGCACCATCGGTATATGAGGGTAGTTCGGAAAGTAAGAGTACTGGTGCTCTCACGGGATGGGGCAATTTTTTTCCCTAAGTTAGCTGCACTGCGTTGTAGGGGGGGATCTCCTGAAGAAATTGAGAGGTCAACCACCTCGCTAGTACGAAAACTCTGGTATTGGTGAGCGTTTGCGTGAACAATGTCAATTCGAAATCCCGCCAAGTGAGAGGTGTGCGCCGCATTTTGGAGAGATTTGAAGTGGAAGGTGAGGCATTTCTGGACTCCATCGTGACAGGCGATGAAACTTTGGTAGCTCATTACACTCCTGAGACAAAAATACAATCCCCAACAGTGGCGCCATACCACCTCACCGTCGACAAAAAAAATTCAAAACCCAAATTTCGGCGAAAAAAATCATCGCTTCGGTTTTTTGGGACCGAAAAGGCATCATTTTGATCGAATATTTGCCACATGGAGAAACCATTAATGCGGAACGATACTGTGAAACCTTGAAGAAACTCAGAAGGTGTTTGAGGGAGTTGAGGATGAGATGGCTGGGACAAGCTGAATGGGGTATTTCGGTGGGTCGGAAATTCAGGTTTTTGACCTCAAATTTGGATTCAGCACCCTTGAAAACCTATATGCTACAACTTTAAGCCCAATGATACTATAACCCAATGGTACATGTACTATAACATGTGGTAGAAAAATTAATTAAAGAGATCACACATTTGAAAACGCTGCAAATTATTACACAATGGTTTATTATTTTTCTATATAGATCACTCGTCTACAAAATCACCAACCATCCAATATGAAGAAAAAAAGAAAAAAAAGAAAAAAAAATCAAAATCACCAACCATCGATCGCATTTCGGTCAGCTCTAATTTGAACGGAGATTAGGCCTCTTTTGCGATTCACACTCGTGTTTTGATTTTTTGATTTATATATATATATTTTTCAATATAAACCCTTAAATTTTCGTAGGGAGCGAACGGTTTGTCCTACAGAGCTCCGCGTGGTCTTAAAAAATTCTAAAAATTCTATAGAATCTTAAATTGAAGGAAAAACAATACCTTTATATCGAAATTTTTTGAGTTAGGGCGTTTTCAAAATTTCAAAATTGATTTTGGAACCCTTAGAAGTGACCTACATCAACCAAAATCTTCGGGGCACAACTAGACCCCAATTGGAGCCTACATACCAAATTTCATCAAAATCGGTCTATGCTAAGTGGCAAAAGTGCCGCGTACGGCGTACGGACGGCCAAATTTTTATTCGATTTTTGGATTCTACGTACCTTGAAACGTAAACCATCAAATTTTGAGGGGGTGTTAACATTTTTTTTTTCTTGGTCGATTCCAAAGGTTCATTATTGAAAATAATAAACCAAAAGGTGGGCCGCTATAAATGCACACACACTAGGCAAGAACTACGCCGCGCGCGTGTGAGTAGTATTTTGTAGTATCCAAGAGGTCCTCCAAGGGTTTCTGTGCATGGATAATTTTTTCAAAGACAGTTGGCTAGCTACGTCACACCATTCAAATCTTCAACTTTCCTTAGCTTCTCTGATTTTTTAAAAACATTTTCTCAACGAACAGACCCGATTACCGTTATTCCTGAGCCATACTCTTTTGAAAAAAAATAAATAAAAAAAATTGACCGAAATACCCCATTGCCGCAATCCGAGCTGATCAGGATACTTAACACACGGGACGAGTGGAAAACTCTGGTCGTTTATGAAAGAGCTGCCTGGGGCTATCGGAAAATGATGGTCAGTGAATTTAATTATAACTAACAATTTTCACTATTAGTTAATTTAAAATTTAAAAGCATGTTGTATAACTAGATGAAAAAAAAAATATATAACTAACTTATTTTGGTTTTTGTAATTGTAAACTAAACTATAAATAGGTATATAACTTATTATTGAACTACGTTACTTGATAAACTGTATAATTTATATATGTTAACTTTGCATCTATATAAAAATAATATGTGATATCTATCTAATAGTAATCGAATTCACTTGGGGGATGCGCAGCACGAGGTGGTGCATGACTCACAGGCTGACGGCTTACATGCCAAGCCTTACATACCTTTGTTAAGGGAATAATTTATAATTTAGCGAAATTTAAATACATCATGACATAATGTATTTAAATTTCGCTAAATTATAAGTGATCAGTAATTGAAATGAATATTTAATAAAAGGTTTTTACTACTACTACTAGGTTACTATCTTACATTTTTGGCAACAAACGAACTGAAAAGAAAAACACGCTCAACTATTTCTTTTGGCCAATTAAAAAGTGTGTTTTTTAAATTTTTGTTGAGATATTGAATTATCGAAAATTTTCTATTGATACCTTTTTGATACAGATTACGGACATTATGCACCTATGTGAACCAAGCTTTAATGTTTTCTTTCCTGTTCCATACATTATTGTGCTTAAGTATGTATCAGCGGGCACGTTCAGTTGACACGTTTTTGAGCGAAGAGGAAAGAGATGAAGTCAGTCAGTTTTCGCTTCGTTTTGCCCAAACCGAGTTTTTGCTGGAACAAACTTGACTTGTGACGTAGCCACTGGTCCTCAGCCTCCATCGATTGTTGCGGTGTTTTTTGACAGAGGCTTCACTAGTTTAAGCATTTCGTCTGCAGTAATTTTTTTTTGCTAGGGTATCCCTGGTGTTAACAGGGCCTCAGTTGATCGCCGTTCGTTCCTAGTATTTTGCGAAATTGAAGACCCAAAACTTAAAAAAACCCTGTGATGTTGGCTGTAAAGTCGGTATACGGGCGAAAGTTTTACGTGACAACGACTTTGAGTGGTAAAATAATTTTAATGTTAATATTCATTCGTATAGTAGGAAGAAGGATAAAATAAAATTCTTTGTCAAGTTGCACAGAGTAGGTATTTCCCGTAGGTAGTAGGTATTTCCCATGGGTGGGGGGGGGGAGTGAGTGCCAGGGAAGGGGGGCGGGGCGCTCCCGCTTTTGTGAGGAGGAAGGAAGGGGAGGGGCCGCCCGCCTTTAGGGAGCGCCGAGCTGCACCCCCTCCGTGAGCGGAGCGTAACGCAGTTTCTTGAAGTGTCTCCCGGTAAACCAATTTATAAGACGTTATCACGTCAAAATTTGTACCTAAATTTGAAATTTTAAAGGATTTTAGAAATTCATTTGTGTACGGCCCTAGGGCAGCGGTTCCTAACTAAATTTTTCCAAGGACCCCTTCATCAAGGTACTACAATGACGAGGACCCCCACTATCTAAAGTTACCTAAAAAGAACCAAAATATGTGAAAAAATAAATCAAACTAATGCTATAAAACTTGGGATTTATTCGTGAAAATACAGAGTATTTACAAGGTTCAAGAGACGCCGACGAGTTGGGTTCGAGAGATACTAGCAAGTTCGGTTCGAGAGTCACTGACTTATTAACTTAACATCGAAATTTTTTCTCTTTTTTTCTTTTTTCGAAACATTTTCTCGTTCTTCGTCTGTATGCGTAGGCCGTTTTAACGATCAACATTTTGACCAACGGTCCGTAACGTACGCGTAATTAACTTTCCGTGAAAACAAAGCTTTTCAATCACTTAAATGTTGCACAAAATCACACATGTAAACAACTCGGTCAGGGACCGCACTAGTACAAGCAAACTCCACTAGCACTAACTTGTCTCCAGTACTCTGTGAGCACTAGCAATAAATAACTAACAATATAGCAATAACTGACATCTCTGAAATACATAAAGCCAAACTAGAGTGTGCTAGCGTTTGTTGTCGTATGAAGCTAGACGCAGAAGTCAACGTTCAGAAGCTGCAAATAAATATTTAATTTGTATATCCTAAGGACCCCTCAGCCATACCTCGCGGACCCCCGGGGGTCCGCGGACCACCAGTTGGTAACCGCTGCCCTAGGGAATTGAAAAACTGAAATATTACCGCTGGAATCATCAAAATCGAACAATAATAAATGGGAAAAACTACTGCATAAACGGGGTTTCCCATATTTCTCTGGCAATTATTGTTCGATTTTGATGATTCCAGCGGTAATGTTTCAGTTTTTCAATTCCCAAGCCCCATGCACTAATGAATTTCTAAAATCATTTAAAATTTCAAATTTAGGTACAACTTTTCAGGTTTTTTGCGACTTCAATATCGTGAAATACTGACTAGTCCAGTCAAATTAGCAGTTAGGGTTTGCATTAATTCCGGACAAAGCGAAACTTTTATGGGTGACTTGTGGGTGCCTATGGAACATGTTTTTAGTATATTCTACTAGATTCTCCTTGTGCTAACTTTTTGGTGCCCGAAAAACCGCGATTTTTCGGCACTTGTTTCAGTTTTTTGCCTATAACTCGTACACGATGCATCCTACGGAAAATTTTACTCTTTCCTATATTAAACAGGATGAATTTCTGCGTCGAATGACCACCTGAAACGTTAAGATCGGTTCAGCCGTTTGGCCGAAATCGATCGTTGAAGTTTGGCGATTTTTCCCAAATTGGTTGAAAAATGGGTTACGCTCAAGTTTCAAGGCCTGTACATCAAAAACGGCGTATCCAACCAAAAAATGTCACATAATCAAAGTTGTAGAGAATCAAATTTTGTGTAAGAAAAGCATCCCCCCTTCCTCCCCCCTCCCACCCGCCCCTTCCAAATGATAGAATAACGAAACAACTTCTGAGTAAACGAAATTATGAGTATTGAAAACGGTGTTGCAATCAAAAAATGTCATATAATCAAAGTGAAACGTCTGTTGTTCAACTTACTAAGGCACTGAGGTACTTGTAATACTAGAAAAGGCGAAAGAAAAAAACATTCTCCTGGTCCTAACTTTTTGGTGCCCGAAAAACCGCGATTTTTCGGCACTTGATTCAGTTTTTTCGCCTATAACTCGTACACGATGCATCCTACGGAAAATGTTACTCAATCCTTTATTAAACAGGATGAATTTCTGCGTCGAATGACCACCTGAAACGTTAAGATCGGTTCAGCCGTTTGGCCGAAATCGATCGTTGAAGTTTGGCGATTTTTCCCAAATTGGTTGAAAAATGGGTTACGCTCAAGTTTCAAGGCCTGTACATCAAAAACGGCGTATCCAACCAAAAAATGTCACATAATCAAAGTTGTAGAGAATCAAATTTTGTGTAAGAAAAGCATCCCCTCTTCCTCCCCCCCCCTCCCACCCGCCCCTACCAAATGATAGAATAACGAAACAACTTCTGAGTAAACGAAATTATGAGTATTGAAAACGGTGTTGCAATCAAAAAATGTCATATAATCAAAGTGAAACGTCTGTTGTTCGACCTAAGGCACTCAAGTACTTATAATAATAGAAAAGGCAAAAGAAAAAACATCTCCTAGATTCTCCTTTTGCTCACTTTTTGGTGCCCGAAAAACCACGATTTTTCGGCACTTGTTCCAGTTTTTCGCCTATAACTCGTACACGATGCATCCTACGGAAAATTTTACTCAGTCCTTTATTAAACAGGATGAATTTCTGCGTCGACTGACCACCTTCATTTTTTAGATCGGTTCAGCCGTTTGGCCGAAATTGATCGTTGAAGTTTGGCGATGTTTCCCAAATTGGTTGATCGCCAAAACTTCAACGATCGATTTCGGCCAAACGGCTGAACCGATCTAAAAAATGAAGGTGGTCAGTCGACGCAGAAATTCATCCTGTTTAATAAAGGACTGAGTAAAATTTTCCGTAGGATGCATCGTGTACGAGTTATAGGCGAAAAACTGGAACAAGTGCCGAAAAATCGTGGTTTTTCGGGCACCAAAAAGTGAGCAAAAGGAGAATCTAGGAGATGTTTTTTCTTTTGCCTTTTCTATTATTATAAGTACTTGAGTGCCTTAGGTCGAACAACAGACGTTTCACTTTGATTATATGACATTTTTTGATTGCAACACCGTTTTCAATACTCATAATTTCGATTACTCAGAAGTTGTTTCGTTATTCTATCATTTGGAAGGGGCGGGTGGGAGGGGGGAGGAAGGGGTGATGCTTTTCTTACACAAAATTTGATTCTCTACAACTTTGATTATGTGACATTTTTTGGTTGTGTAAGTATGTTGACTTCGGATATACCTGGCAACTTGGGTACCAGTGGTGAAGGGAAAGGTTCACCTCTGCTATCAACTCGCAGGTATATCTTCGGTCTTTTTGTCCTAGAGGATCTAGGCGCTTGGGTGGTCGGGCTCACCAACTAGGTTAATGAACTCGACAGCCCAAGTGATCGCACGAGTTGTTGGGGGGTTGATTTGAAAATGAATATTGGCTGAAAAGAAACAAGACAAAAGTCGAAACACAGATAAATTATAAAGAAAGGTATTTACCTGTGAAGAATTTAGAATTAAAGATGCGTGGCGAAAAGCGTGGTGAAAAAGCGTGGCGAAATTGCGTGGCGACCTGAAGCGTTCCGTGGCGATTTATGCTGAAAGTTAAAAGCCTGAAGGGCTAAATGCAATTTGGATACACAAAGGTGCTCCTGCCTGATGGGCTTACGTGGCGGTCCTGAAGGGACTTGTCAAAACCTCGAGGCGTGGCGATGCACTAACCTCAACTATGAAATTGGTAACCAGGTATACTCTGACAAAAGGTAAACGAAAATACAAATATATGGCACTTTTATTAATTAAGAGACAATTTCAAAGTTCGTGGCGATTTGCATGAAGGTAAGTTTATAATGTGTATGAATAGTACTTTACTCAGTATGGATTCCTAATATGTCGTTACAATCCATTAATCATTTGGTATTCAAGTTCAATGCAAGGTCAGATAATCAATGGTTCAATCAGAAAGTCTACTAAAGTTCAATTTCAGATAAGCTTCGTGGCGAAATGTTGTTAATGTTATTAGGTTTGAATCTTATGACTACACGTCACTCCTAGTTCATTGGCCAATGGAATGAAATGTAAATTAGTTTGTGCACTCACGTTGGGGCCCGTAGGTATCCTTCCGATGTTGTGTGGCAGAGGTAGGTACGTGGCGACGCTGATGTCCAGGGGGTCGTACAGCGTGGCGGCGTGGGGGGAAAACTGTGGCGGTTACACGACTCACGGGCTGGGAGCTCTCGGTGGACGTTAACTGATCAGAGGTTGGAGAGGGAGTAGTGTCGTCCAGGCCTGACCCGAGGTTCCGTCTTCTCTCCCCCCTCCTCCCGCGAGGTGGTGTTGGCGGGGGCGGCGGTGATGGTGGGGGAGAAGCTCTTGCCGCTTCTCCGGCCGGAGGGGGGAGGGCGCTCAAGATGTTGGTTGGCGCCTTCTGATTGGGCCACGTTGACGTCACCTACGAGTCAGGCCGAAGGGGGTCGGTGGCGTTGACCCGGCCCCACCCTACTGGAGTAGCGTTCCTGTGGGCGGGAGCCCACACCCCCCGTCCCCCCGGGAGCCAGGGTCGTCAAAGACGACACTGGGGATGGCTAGGGGTTCGGAGGGGCGCGCCTTCTTGATGGCCTGCTCGTAGGCGTGGCGACGGCAGCCTCGGCATCGGGTGGGATTTCGGCTTTTCGAGTGGTCCTTGGCGCAGGTCGGCAGCTCCTGCCCCTTCCTATGCATTGCCTTGAGCCGCTCCCAGAACTCCTTGCAGGCAGGACAGCGGAACTTGAACATCTTGGGGGCGGGTCGAGTGCAGACTGGACAGATGATCTTTTTGCGCCGCGTGATCTTGATCTTCAACCCCGGTTTGGATGGGGGTGGGCTGCCTGCCTGCAAGATCACTTGAGGTTCGCGGATGGGAGTGGGTAGCGGCTCAGGTGGTGGTTGGCTGCTTGGGTCTTCGTCATGGTCCCAGTCCGAGTCCGCAAATATGCCGGTCCGGCTCTGAGCTCGAGGCGGAGGGCTGGATGATGGAAGGGGGATGCCACAGTCGGGGAGCTCGGGAGAGTATGATTTCGAGGAGATGGAGAGTATCATGGCCGATGGAGCTGGTGAAGGGGCCAACTCCCTCACAGCTCCTGCAGACCTCGCCGCAGGTGCCTCTGCTGGTGCCTGTGAGGGTGCCTCAGATGTCTGCGTCCGTGCCGCAGGTGGCTCTGCATCCACCTGTGCCTTGGCCCGCTTCGCCTCAGCGATGGCTTCATTCCGTTCGACTATCAGTGTCCGCCTGTCCTCCAGCCACTGCTTCTGCCGCCGGAGAAGGGCGTTCCTTTCTTGGGCAATCCTCTGGTAGGCGGGGAGCCACATGGCGATGTCCAGGGTAGTCTTCAGTGCCGCACGTCCGGTTGTTTGACGAGCGACGGGGGTGTCTCCGCACATGGTGAATCGGACGAAATTCGCAAGCGTCTCAAGGGTGGGGAAGGGGTCGCCGATGGGTTCGAGAGTTTCGACGTAGCCTTCGGGGCGATCGTTGAGTTTTTCTCTCTCTTGCTCGCAACGTCTCCGCATGAGGGCAACAGCGGGATCGGGCGTAGCAGGACCTCCACCTATCTCTAACTCAACATCCGATTCATGTGCCATATCCTACAACAAACAAAACAATACCCTATGTGACATCCTGGCCTAGGAAAAGTGACTTGCTTCAATAGGAATTCTACGTTGGTACTTCAACTTTTCATGCACGGCCGTAGTAGGACAGTGTAGCCATAAGAGGTAGGCGATCAGAAGGATCAAAGCGAAGTGTTACGACCTGAAGGGTCCAAGTCAAATTTGGTGACCTGAAGGGTCCAAGTGAAATGGGGTGACCTGAGGGGTCCAAGTGTAATTTAGACCTGAAGGGTCTGTCAGTATTGCGTGTGTATGTGTGCCCTAGTAGTCCGTCAGTGTGTCTTTTTCCCTAAGTGGAGTAGCCTATAGTCAACAGGTTTGTGCCTTGTCCTAAATGGATAACGACTAGGTGTCTCCTCAGCTTCTTCACGAAGTTTCTTGGCTGGTGGATCTTCCTTAGCTTCTTCGAACTCCTCGTCGGAAGATTCAATTGGCTCTCCATCCTCATTAATTTCTTCGGTACATCGCACCTTGTGGCGGTCAACGTTGCGATCGGCGTTGCGAGTGGCGTTGCGATCGGCGTTGCGATCGGTGTTGCGATCGGCGTTGCGATCGGTGGACTCGTCATGGTGATCGGTGTGGCGGAGTGGAGTCTCGTGGCGATCAGCACGGCTCGTTTGAGGGTCGTCCGTCCCATGATGTATTTCACTTCTTTCCGTTTCACGTTCGGTGGAGCGATCGAAATTGTGATCCGCATCCAGGTCACGATCCAGTTCCGAAGGAGTACTATGTTGGGTTGACGCCTCTCCTCGAGGTGTCCTCGGCGTGTATTCTTTCGAGCTGGTGGTGGGTACAGGTGCTGGCGCCACGGCTGCCGGTGTCGACCAACCGTAACTTTCATACCAATCTTCTTTGTTTGTTTCAGGTGTCATCGTCGTATCGAGGGGTTCTGGTGTCGCAACGTCTCGTGGATTCGACGGGGAATCGTTGGGATCAATGAACGTTTCGTCTGGTACTCCCAACACGAAAGCTGGTTTCAGGCGATTGATGTGCACAGTTTGTCTTCGTATATCCGGTAAGTCTCTAATTTCATAAGTAACGTCGGAATGTTTCTTTAATACTATCCAAGGACCGCTCCATGGGCTCCAAAACTTCTTCACAACTCCGGGTGGCGGTTGCATGTCCTTTAGATATACGGCGTCGCCTCCCTCGAAGGCCCTCAAAGTTCGTCGTGAGTTGATAGCTTCGCTACGCCGCCGCCACGCCTCTTGAAGGCTTTGGTGAGTGGCGTCGCGTGCGATCCTCAGATTTCTCATCGTGGTGGTCTCATCGGCACGGGGTTTCAAGCTTTGCAGTGTTTCGTTGGGCATTCGCAATTCACGACCGAAGGTGAGAAAATTCGGACTGAATCCCGTGCTTTTGTGCGGAGTCGAGCGATATGCTGCAAGCGCAATGGGGAGCATACTTTCCCATTCTTTCGTTTTCTTGGATATTTTCGCTAAGATGTTAGCTAGCGTTCGGTGGAATCTTTCACAGACTCCGTTACTCTCCGGATGATAAGCTGTGGTAAAAATCTGTCTTATGCCCCAATTTTTGCATAGTTCTCGTGTTGATCCGGCCGTAAAAGCGGTACCACGGTCCGAGACCAACCTTTCGGGAACACCGTGTGTCGGAATGTATTTGTTCGCAAGATTTCGGGCGACGGTTCCAGCCGTGCAATCTGAGGTAATATACGCCTCCGCGTATTTCGTGAAATGATCCACGGCGGTGAGTATATACTTAGTCGTATTTCCGTTTGAGATGGGGCCGACGAAATCTATGCCGACGATCTGTCCGGGACGTTCGGGAAGCAACGGCCTTTGGATAGGATTCCGAAGTCCGGACGGTGTATTTCGTCGCGCACAGGTTTCGCAACGTTGAAGATTCTCTCGAACATCTTTCGCGAGTCCGGGCCACGTTCCAAGTCTTCGTACGAGTTTTTCTGTGACTTCAGCTCCTGGGTGTCCTGCCCATTCGTTCTTATGACAGCGATCAATCAACCATTCTCGTAGCGAAGTTGGAATTAGTGGTACCCATTCGTGTTTTCCGTCTTGACGGACGCGTGTCTCCCATACGCCGTTTGTGTTGCGTAAATTCTCGTGTTTTCTATCGAGAACGAGGGCTTGAATCCAGTTGTCCAAATCTTGAGCAGCAATCATGAGTTCTCGCGGAAATTCGAGGGTTACAATCGCAACGTCGCCTCTACTTAAACCGTCGGCGTGTCCCATTTGTGTACCTGGTCTATATCGGGGTATGAAGTCGTATTCCGCTAGGCGTAATATCCAGCGTCCGATGCGCGAAGTCGGGTCACGAAGATGCATGGCGGCGGTAAGAGCCATGTGGTCGGTCTGAAGTTCGAACGTTTGTCCGAGCAGGTATTCCTGGAAATGTCGGACCGCCCACACAACCGCTAAAAGCTCTCGTTCGGTGACCGAGTACCTGGTTTCGGCCGGGTTCAACTTGCGACTCGCATAAGCT
Source organism: Apolygus lucorum (assembly GCA_009739505.2). Lineage (NCBI taxonomy): Eukaryota > Metazoa > Arthropoda > Insecta > Hemiptera > Miridae > Apolygus > Apolygus lucorum. The sequence continues at coordinate 4,768,925 of CM019174.2, read as the reverse complement.
ACGGGCCTCTCTTCCCCATCAAAATTTTGCGAGAGGACGGCTCCCAAGGCGAAGCCGGATGCATCGGTTGCGAGGATAAACGGTTTCGTCAGGTCGGGGTAAGCGAGGATGGGTTCGCTGGTCAGTTTGTCCTTGAGTTCATCGAACGCCCTTTGTTGTCTCTCGGTCCACTCGAAGGGATTAGTCTTCTTCAATAGCTCGGTCAACGGAACAACAATCTCGGAGAATTTAGGGATGAACCTCCGGTAGAAACTGGCGAGACCCAAAAAGGATTGCAATTTCACCATTGAGGTAGGTATCGGAAACTCCTTAATGGCTCTTGTTTTCTCCGGTTCCGTGAGAATTCCGTCTGTGGTGATGCGGTGTCCTAAGAATCGCACTTCGTTCTTGAGAAAGTCGCATTTAGCGACGTTTACTTGTAGTCGAGCTTCTGATAGACGTGTGAAAACCTGGTTGAGCTTCTCGAGATGTTCTTCCCGCGTGGCGGAAAACACAATTATATCGTCGAGGTAGACGAGACAGTTGTTTCCGAGAATACCATCGAGCGCGTCATTCATCGCGCGTTGAAACGTGGCGGGTGCGTTCTTCAACCCGAAGGGCATTTTTTCATATTGGAAATGGCGTCCAAGAACGGAGAAAGCAGTTCTTTCCTTTGAGTCGGCATGTACCGGAATTTGATGATACCCAGCTATAAGATCGATCGTGGAGAACCATTTGCACTGTCCAAGCATGGCGAGTGTTTCTTGTAGTCGCGGAAGGGGGTATGCGTCTCCTTTGGTGATTTTGTTAAGTTGACGGAAGTCGGTACAAAAACGCCAAAGCTGCTTTTCCCCCGGCGGCGTCTTCTTTTTGACTAATAAGACGGGCGCGCTCCACGGACTAGTGGACGGGCTAATTACTCCAGACTCGAGCATGTCTTTAAGCTGTGTCTCGACAACTTCTCTAAGGGCGTGAGGAACCGGATAAGGTTTTTGTTGAGTAACGGTGGGTTGAGTAAGGATTATCTCATGGGATACATTTAAATTGCACCCCTCCCCCGTAGGTGGCTTGAACAAGTCCCTGAATGTATTCAACAAATTCCTCGTCGGTTCTGCGTCCGCTTCGTTCAGATGTTTCAATTTGTCATTGAGAACGGTGTCAAATTCGGGTAATGGCGGATCCCATTGGTCAGTGGGGACCTCTTCCCATTCCTCATTTTCTTTGTCATCTTGCGGGGTGTTGGTTAGCCCCATTTTTTCATCGTTTTGAACATTTTCGTCGTTTTTCGGGCTTCGGTCAGCGTGTGCTCCCTCAATTTGCATCAGTGATTTGAGGTGCTGCGTGACGATTTTCTCAATCTGCATGTCGGGTGTATTTTCACTTTTCTTTTCTTCTTTCAACATCATTAGTGTGTCGAGATCTGTATCCATTTTTTCGGGCGTGGCGACCACCGTGGCGACGTGGCGATTTGGCGTGGCGACCACCGTGTTGTCATGTTGTTGCGGTGTAACCAGCACGGTATCGTTGAGTCGCTGTGGCGTGGCGATGATCATGTTTTCGTGTCGATCGGGCGTGGCGTTAAAGCTCCGTATCATCGTGGCGACAGGCGCGTCGAGTTTTCGGATGGCCCTCTCGACAGCTGCATCAATGTATTGGTCGAGCGACAAATTTTCAGAATTTTCGAAGCTTGTATCGGATCGAATTGGCGTCGCTTGTTCATGCGTGGTTGGTTCTTCATCACCATAAACGGTCACCATGTCCTCAAAACGTACTCTTCTTGGTTCTTCGGGGACTCTTTCGGGGTTTCTAGGCGTCTGTTTTTCATTAGGGGTTTCGTGGCGAGATGCGTGGTCGTACAGATTGACGGGTGCGTCTATCGGCGTGGTGACGCCACCATAATTCCTACTCCAAAATTTCATACTTCCGATTCCGCTGATGTTTGTGGCGGGCGTGGTCGGCGTACTCATGGCGTCAGTATGCGCGTGGCGAACAGGCGTCGCTTGTTCGTCAACTTGGGGAGTGGCTGTTGCTCCCGAAAGGGTACTAGGGATGGGTGCGCTTGTGTCAAAATGTGGTTGTTGACTACCAAGCGTCCCGTTTTCCCGCCAATCCGGTCGCAACACCACCCCCACGCTATACGGCTCGTCGAGTAGGTCGACAGGAGTATATGGTCGTGCTTTCTCCTCCAGTGCGTGAAATTTCATGGTTGGACCCGTGGTAAAGGTAATTGGTACGCGTCTCAAGACGTCAAGTCCTAGCAAATCGAGTGTGGCGCTTTTTCTCGCGAACACGAGGAAGGTGTGTTCGAAAGTGCAACCACCGAGTCGCGTGACGAGGCGTTGTTCCCCTGCGAAGTGTAGCGGCATCCCGTCCGCGCCCCACGCGACAGTGCGCGTCGGAAGCAGTTTGATCCCTTTTACGGGAGAAGACAATACCGAAAGCGTGGCGCCGGTATCAACGATCATGTCGCGATCTTCGGGGCCTAGTCCAACGGTTATCTTCATTGTGCGTGACATGGGGGCTTCCACGGCGGGGATGTGGTTCTCTTCGGCGGGTTTCTTGTAGCGTACAACTTCCATTGTGTGTGCTGGTGCCATCACGGGTTGCGATACGGGGAGTAGGCGTTTCTTTTTGTAGCAATCTTGTTCCAAGTGCTCTCTCATTCCACAAAAATCGCAAAAAATTGTTTTATGTGGACTAAAGGGACAGTTCACGGGAAAATGTGTTCGATCGGCGCAAAACATGCAGGGATAACGCGGAGTCGGCTTTTCCTCGTTTCGTGGTTCATTTTGTTTGTCCCGGCGGTGATCTTCTTCTTTGTGGCGGTTATATTTCTGCGTGTTGTCATCTTTGCGTGGGCATCCGGCGGCGAAGTGATCGTGGCCACCGCAGTTATAGCACCGACGATCATTCGTGACGGCCGCTAGATCCCATCTTTCTTCTAAATCGGTCGTGTCATCGAGGGTTTCCTCGAGTTCTTCGGCTTTGCTTAGAGTGTCTTGGATACATCTCGGTCGGTTCGTGATTAGGAGGGCACTCATGTTTTTTCCGACGCCTCGGATGAAAGCGTCCATCGTCTTCTTCTCCACCCAATCGTTTCGTTCGTGGCGTCGCAGACGCGCTCCTTCTTCCATCACAGCGCAGCGCGCCAAGCCTCTCACGCGGTCAGCGAACTGCCGAAGCGTCTCCGTCGCGTTGCGCTTTACTGTCCATAGTGAAGCGGCCGCATGTTGGGGGTTTTCTTTTTGGAACCACCGCAACATGTCCTCCCTGACGATTTCGTAGGCGTTGTCAACGTCCATGGCGTCATCACGGTCAATCAAAAACTGCTTCGCGATCCCGCGTGTTTTTGTGCGCAGTATTCGATAACGTTGTTGAGAGGTTAAGCCCGCGGTCACTAGGTCAAAATTTGCAAAGAACGAAACTACACTGAGTGCGCCTGAAGCGTCTGGGTCCCATGGTTCAAGTTCTAGAAATACTGAGCGCGGTAAGTCCCCGCGTTCACCCTCGTGTGTGGCTGTGTTATAACGCTGAAGGAGTATATTCATCTCCCTCATCGTTTGTGTCATGGCTTCTACTGCTTCGGGACCGACGGAGGAGTGTGTACCTTCTCCTCGGTCGCTTGCTCCCGACAAATTTAGAGACATTTTGTCGGTTCGTTAGAAAGAAGTGTAGGTGAATGTGTTGAAGTTTAACTACTACCACTAGGGTGAAAAATCTGTCTGCGTCTGTGTCGGTCTTATTGAAGAAAAAACAGGTTACTACTGGAATTTTGAAGAATTTTCGTGGCGATCGTGGCGATCGTGGCGATCGAGATAGGAGGCTGCGTTTACGTCACTTTTCCTATAATTACAATAAACGGATGCACATCCTACCTAACAGTATACCTGGTTAGACTATGTGTTTCGCTTTATTTAAATTTGAATTTATGACTCTAAATTTTGAAAACAACTCGTGGCGATACAAAAACTTACGATTTAATTTGTGGGTCCGTGTGAGGCTAACTCACACAAAAATCCCGCTAGCTGCCACCAGTTTGTAAGTATGTTGACTTCGGATATACCTGGCAACTTGGGTACCAGTGGTGAAGGGAAAGGTTCACCTCTGCTATCAACTCGCAGGTATATCTTCGGTCTTTTTGTCCTAGAGGATCTAGGCGCTTGGGTGGTCGGGCTCACCAACTAGGTTAATGAACTCGACAGCCCAAGTGATCGCACGAGTTGTTGGGGGGTTGATTTGAAAATGAATATTGGCTGAAAAGAAAACAAGACAAAAGTCGAAACACAGATAAATTATAAAGAAAGGTATTTACCTGTGAAGAATTTAGAATTAAAGATGCGTGGCGAAAAGCGTGGTGAAAAAGCGTGGCGAAATTGCGTGGCGACCTGAAGCGTTCCGTGGCGATTTATGCTGAAAGTTAAAAGCCTGAAGGGCTAAATGCAATTTGGATACACAAAGGTGCTCCTGCCTGATGGGCTTACGTGGCGGTCCTGAAGGGACTTGTCAAAACCTCGAGGCGTGGCGATGCACTAACCTCAACTATTAAATTGGTAACCAGGTATACTCTGACAAAAGGTAAACGAAAATACAAATATATGGCACTTTTATTAATTAAGAGACAATTTCAAAGTTCGTGGCGATTTGCATGAAGGTAAGTTTATAATGTGTATGAATAGTACTTTACTCAGTATGGATTCCTAATATGTCGTTACAATCCATTAATCATTTGGTATTCAAGTTCAATGCAAGGTCAGATAATCAATGGTTCAATCAGAAAGTCTACTAAAGTTCAATTTCAGATAAGCTTCGTGGCGAAATGTTGTTAATGTTATTAGGTTTGAATCTTATGACTACACGTCACTCCTAGTTCATTGGCCAATGGAATGAAATGTAAATTAGTTTGTGCACTCACGTTGGGGCCCGTAGGTATCCTTCCGATGTTGTGTGGCAGAGGTAGGTACGTGGCGACGCTGATGTCCAGGGGGTCGTACAGCGTGGCGGCGTGGGGGGAAAACTGTGGCGGTTACACGACTCACGGGCTGGGAGCTCTCGGTGGACGTTAACTGATCAGAGGTTGGAGAGGGAGTAGTGTCGTCCAGGCCTGACCCGAGGTTCCGTCTTCTCTCCCCCCTCCTCCCGCGAGGTGGTGTTGGCGGGGGCGGCGGTGATGGTGGGGGAGAAGCTCTTGCCGCTTCTCCGGCCGGAGGGGGGAGGGCGCTCAAGATGTTGGTTGGCGCCTTCTGATTGGGCCACGTTGACGTCACCTACGAGTCAGGCCGAAGGGGGTCGGTGGCGTTAACCCGGCCCCACCCTACTGGAGTAGCGTTCCTGTGGGCGGGAGCCCACAGTTGGATACGCCGTTTTTGATGTACAGGCCTTGAAACTTGAGCGTAACCCATTTTTCAACCAATTTGGGAAAAATCGCCAAACTTCAACGATCGATTTCGGCCAAACGGCTGAACCGATCTTAACGTTTCAGGTGGTCATTCGACGCAGAAATTCATCCTGTTTAATATAGGAAAGAGTAAAATTTTCCGTAGGATGCATCGTGTACGAGTTATAGGCAAAAAACTGAAACAAGTGCCGAAAAATCGCGGTTTTTCGGGCACCAAAAAGTTAGCACAAGGAGAATCTAGTAGAATATACTAAAAACATGTTCCATAGGCACCCACAAGTCACCCATAAAAGTTTCGCTTTGTCCGGAATTAATGCAAACCCCCCCCCCCCCTTTTTTGGCTAATTTGACTGGACTAGACCCAGAATGAGGAACGAACAGCGACTGACTGAGACCCCCTTAAACGACTAGGCGGTATCCGTAGAGGAGGTGGCAACTCCCGAAAGGCGGTAAAAGTAGGATACTTGATACTTGGCTCATGGAAGAAATATTAGGAAGAATCACACCATAGGGGAATCTGTGACGCTTACTGCAGTGGCGCCACCTCTGGAAGCGAAAATGAACTATCAGCTTAGGTGGCTGATCGCAAGAGTGTGTGAATTGGGAGGGAGAGTAAAACGCAAACGCGAAAGTGACCAAAAGATGCCATTTCTATAGTGTCCTTACCTTCTTGCGAATCGTCTCAGCCTTTTTTTGCACTACGATTTTTCGTTAAGTTCTTTTTAGTCAGTTTCGTTAATTTTTATTAATATCTTTATCTAGTTTCGATTTTCTACATAATATTGTAGTAAACTTTCAAGTCACGTCCATCAGGCGTTTTCACCCAGGTGCCATAAGGTGGGAATATGTGTGCGCCTGGGCAGGAAAAACTGTTAATTGTTATTTTTAATCTTAGGTAGACCTCATTCTGAGAATTTTTGTACCAACCGCGACCTTCTAGCGTGTGTAAATCTTTTCCTACGAATTTTTAAAGTTTCGACCGTTTATGACGTCACAGTGGGCTGGGGGGTCCCGCCCAGGCGAGAGGGGCGCATGACGTCATAAACGGTGGAAACTTTGAAAAATCATAGAAATAGATCTACTCACGCTAGAAGGTCGCAGTTGGTGCCAAAATTCTCAGGATGTAGTCAATTTTCGATTAAAAATCTAAAAAAAATCAAGGCGCACCCCCCATTGCTAAGTGCATCGTAAAATCAACATTGAATAAAAACATAAATTTGCCGTTGTGCTCAATGGAACAGGAAAAGAAGTTTGCGTATTTATATATTAAATGTAGAATATTTTGGGCTGTTCGAATTATGAACAATGCTGTGGCCGATCCAAACTGTGAAAGAAAAATAACTTTAAAGAAGCTATTAAAACTTAATTAAATATTATTATTTGCCACAATGTTTTTTCTCTGTGTTCATACCTTCCCCCTTCGTCCGATTTTGTAACTAATAGTAAAGAACAATAATTTTAGCTTCTTAGTCAATATGGCTAAAGCACCATTCATGAAGTATAAAGCCGTGCTTTGTGACAAACATCTCAGTATACCAGCTCGTTTGCGCTTCCTTCAATGTTATGTATGGTCGGTTTTTTTGTACGGGGTTGAAGCATGGACATTGAAGGCTTCCCATTTGAACCGAATCGAGGCTTTTGAAATGTGGTGTTACCGGCGAATGCAGCGTATTTCATGGGTTCGTAGGATGACCAACGAAAATGTTCTGCAATTGATGAATACCGATCGAAAACTTCTAACAATTGTTAGAAGGAGAAAGGTTTCATACGTTGGTCACCTACTCCGTGGTGAGAAATACTCATTGCTGCAGCTGGTGTTTGAAGGAAAGATCGAGGGAAAGAGAAGTATTGGGCGACGGAAGACCTCGTGGTACAGCAACATTTTACAATGGACAGGACTCAAGTATCACGATTTGAAAAATAAAGCATTGAATAGAGATGAATTCCGACAAATTGTCGCTAACCTCTGACTTCAGAGAAAGCACTAAAAGAAGTCAATATGATCTGATTGTTTGGTTCAAGTTTCGTAGGTACCTACCCACATTGGTCATTTTTTCATGAAAAAAAACCGACATTTTCAACAAAGTAGGTGACTACCTGTAGTCAGAAATAGTTCCAGTTTGGTACCTTGCATTTCCCAACAAGCGAATTTAAAAAAAAAAAGCTTAATTATATTTTGGCCAATTAAAGTAATACAGTGTTTTTTGTAAGAACCGAATATAAATTTATCTACTCGTACATCAAGATTATTGAGAATTTGACGTGATATAACTCAGTTGATATAACTCTTTTTTCTTGAATATCATTGTTGTTGGAACATACAGCAGGGAAGTGAGGATGTCCAAGCGAGCTAAAGCGTTGTTGCTTCGTCTACAAGGTCAGTACAGTAATGCCGGGTCTTGGGTAAAAATCCCTGCGCTCCTAGAATTTTTTTGGAAAGTCGAGCCGTTGTCCGCATTTATTTGAATTTTCGGTCATGAGGGCGTCTACAACTCTATCTATCGGCGTCCTCTAATACTACAAGCTGAGAACTTCTCTTACGCTTCGCCAGATCGCAGCAGTAGAGGGGGATTTTTCCCAGCACACTTTTTAACCTCGAGTGACACTTCCATGCTTGGCTTGTTAAACTTCATTCTAGGGCCCTATAGTAGGATTTGACTTGAAATTCCAGAATCTACAACTGAGGCAAATTCCCCATTTGTGTAGTATTGTGACTTAATAAATGAATTTCCAAACCTTCCATTGGGCGTGATCATGTAGATGCTGGGAGGTTTGAAGGGGAACTCCCTTGGAAACACGAGCTTCCCATGGTAGATGCCTCCTTGGTACGGCGAGCGATCTGGTCCAAACATGACGTAGTGCCTGGAGATGGGAATCAAAGGTAAATAATTACGGTAAACACGAAAAAAAACGCTGCAAATCATTGCTCAAAGGTTTATTATTTTCTGTATAAATCACCCTTCTGTATAGATCACTGGTTCTCCATCAATAGCACCTACCACCATCTGTATTCTCCCTTGACCTTCCCTCTCAAATTTCAGCTCCTGCGTTCAATAGGATTGAAAATGGCTTCGGAGCTCACTCAGCTGATCAGTGATCTGAAGAGTGAAGAAGATCTCCTCGAATGCTGAAGACGCCTGGAAGAGCACTTCCATTCAATAGGATTGAAAATGGCTTCGGAGCTCACTTAGCTGATCAGTGATCTGAGGAGTGAAGAAGATTCCTCGAATGCTGGAGACGCCTGGAAGAGCACTTTCATTCAATAGGATTGAAAATGGCTTCGGAGCTCACTCAGCTGATCAGTGATCTGAAGAATGAAGAAGCTTTTGAGCAATGATTTGCAGCGTTTTTTACCCACCAACATTTTTTTTACCTACCAACTTTTTTTTACCTACCAGCTAGGTACTACCTACCACACCATACTGGCTTCACACCTTCACAATCAAGTTTATTAGAAAGAACTAAACGCTTCACACTCGATTGGAAAAATAGAAAGCTTGATATGGAAATTTGATTACTGGTTACGCAGAAGGCAAAACTGTATACAAATCGAAGAAATGAACAGCGATCGCATTTTAGTCCGATAAAATTTGAATGGAGATTAGACCTCTTTTGCGATTCACACTCATGATTCTATTTTATCGAAGGAAAACCTTCAAGTACTCGTAGGGACCGAACGGTTTGTCCTACAGAGCTCCGGGTGGTCTCAAAAATTTTTAAAAATTCAATACTATTTAAAATTGGTGAAAAAACGATACCTTAATTTCGAGAGTTTTCGAGCTAGGGCACTCTTGAAAATTTCAACCCTTAATTTTCACCCCTTAGAAGTGACTGACATCAACCAAAAGCTTCGCGGCACAACTAGACCCCAAATGGAGCCCATATACCAAATTTGAACCAAATCGGTCCAGTGTTGCTAAGAAAAGTGCCACGGACGGCGGACGGACATTGCAAATTTGGATTCTACGCACCTTGAAACGTAAAGTGACAAAGTTTGAGGGGGGGGTTATAAAAATTTTTTGCGATACGATCACATAGGCTTATTATTAGAAATAATAAACCAAAAACAAAGGTACAGGTAAGGATAGTTCAGGTGGGCTCGAAGGAGAGGAGCGACGCTCTAACTGAGCTTCCAATGGTGCCAACCACCCAATGGTATGAATGACCTTCAATAAAGTCCGAGAAACATAACGAGAAATATTTTACGCCTTCAAAGATAACATGTAGGTAATATCGTCACCAATATGGCACTTTAGATTTTTTTTTAGTCACTCAAAAACTAACGAATCAGCGATTTAACAAGTTTTTAGCAGAACAACATTAAAGCTTGACTCAACCTAAACAATCCATTTCAAGCTATTTGTTTAAAATGGAAACTACTCGTACGTACCTACGTACAGAAGATAATCCATTGGAAATTTTCTGAATTTGACTAATGTTGAGCGACATGGAACAGCGAAACACAACACAGCGAGTGATGTTTTGTTTCGATAACTAAGCTATTGACACTTGGATGATTACTGGAACACTAAGTAAGTTTATTCAGGACTATTTGTTGGAAATGACCCGAATGGAGATTCGTAAATTACTAACAGGCTGTAGTTGGGAACTGGTGCAAGATACTGAGACAGGATTTTGACAGTTGGTAGGCTTTGCCGGTACCATTATCAGGGCCATTAGAACAAACATTGGTGAAATGCGCCGATTCGATAGTTCTCTGGAGTGAAAAAACGTCTGCCAAGTGGATGTGGCACATAGCTTCCTTAACCCGATTGTATAGAAGATCCGAGACATGGTAGTTAATCTCAAAACATTATTCTCAAAGTACCTTCCACTAACCTCATAGGGGAACATCTACATAATACGCATGATCCATGGAAATTTCGGAATCGGATGAGAAAAATGTAGAAGTTATGTCTGTTACAAGAAAATACACGTTTGCGCATGCGCAGTGGCTACTGTCAGTCCGGGGGTAATAGTTTTCATAAGGTTTGTTCCAGCGCCCCTCAGTTCATGAACTTTCTTACACCCAACCTGCGCACAACCCGCGCGCATGTTGAGTTCTTGAACTGATGCGTTCCAGCGGCGCCGAGTTTGAGAACTCGCAAACATAAACAGCGTTCCAGCGCTTCCAGTTCATGAACTTTTTGTACCTGGGTTCATGAACTTTCTGCCCTCATCAAAGGCAGGGTTGTGAACTCGAACTGAAGGGTAGCCTGAGCCGTTCACGTGAAACCTACTAATTTTTCATTTGTTGACCAGTTTTCACGCTAATCACTTGCCTCCACTCTTACTTTCTTTTCGTTTTGCTGAGCCCCTCTTTCTCGAAGAGCGGGTCGTCTCTAGGAATGAAGTGTTTTTCGAATGAAGTGTGAATTTTTGGAAATTACTTATGTTCTAACAGAAGCCATTTTCGATCGACTCTTTCTTTTTTCACAAATACACGATTATTCCATCACTGCAGTGAGCTTTGTCTGTTTATTCGGAGAGTGTGTCAAGGAAGTTCACATCATCCCTCTCTTCTGCAAACTATTTACCGTAAAATGGGGTGATTGATTACTCACGTGACATGGGCAAAAGTTGATTTGACTACCATAGTGAGTTGCTGCGTTTAAATCGAAAGCTATTTCGAGAAAATTGAAGCTTTTTACAAGAAAATTGAATGTTTTACACAGAGTCCGGTCACCCGTCGATCTCAAGATGACTTCACGATTTTGGTATCATTTCTTCAGTAATTTTTCACTCTGAATTCAATGGCGATATTTTCGAATAATTCTGACTGCTAGAAAGTGAATTTTTGAAGAAATAGTGGAAGCTGATCAATGAAATGAACCTCCGAACTCCAGGTATGAACTCTGCAATGTTTTTTCTACTGAAACAATGTTTTTTGAGTCCCATAAGATTGAATTGTAACGTAACACAAATAAGATGATCTTGTTATTGAGTAGAAAGGTGTTACTTTATGCTCAGCACCTTATATACGAATAATGCGTATTTTTTGAACGAAAAATGAAGGATTTCATCGAAATAACCACTATCTTGCAGTCAAGAAGTATCACCATTGGATTCAGCATGAAGTTACGTGTAATTCCTATGCATAGGAAATTAAGGATACCAAAAACTTGTCAGTTCATCTTGAGATCGAGGGTGACCATGATAAACCACGTATAACACTCGATTTTTTTTTTTAGTAAAACACACGTTTTTTTTTGGCACTAAAACTTGATTTAGGTACCTACTCTTCCAGTATGAATTTAAAAAGAAAAATTGATAGACCATTGGAAAACTGAGCATGTTTTTTCGAAGAGCGCCCATCGAAATAGGCAGGGATTCAGAGTAAAAACTTTGAAGTTTGCTTTTTGACTTGATTTTTTTAAACATGTTTTATTGCTAAAAGATTTCGGTTTCGCAGTTTTTAGCTTGGAAATTTAACGCTCTTTTTAACAACATCCTCAAATTTGAGTTTACTTGATAAATATCCGGAGTTACAACAGTTTTATTGACGTAAGTCAGTAAACAAGAAAAAAATCTTTATATTGAGAAAACTTGAAAACCCAACCTTCGATTGTTTGAAAAAGTCGGAAATGAACGTTAAAATCATCGAAACTTATCGTTTTACTCGAGAGAAAAGACCACTTCAGGAGTGAAAAAGTTAGACAAGGACTAGTTGTCGTCGTTTGAAGTGGAATTTTGTAAAATTTTATCGAAAATAAGGACACGTTAAGGGAATATCAAGTAATTACCTACCCACCTGGTTTATTGGTTCATCTAACAGAAAACAACCAGTGCTAACAGAAAATTGGTCACATAAGACGAAGCTTTAAGGGTTTCATTATTATGTTGTTCTCTGGTTTGCAGCAATAATCTCGAAAATTGAGGTGACAACTCGCAAGATGAAAAAACAATCTTGAAATAGTAATGAAGTTGTCACAAGTGCGAATGACAGTGGAACGCAGTCCACCATATGTGCTCAACCTGTAACCCGATTGTCAGCTCCAAGACAACGACAAAACCGGGTCGGACTAATTTGAAGACCGAGAAGACTGGAAGACTGGAAGACCCAAGGTCAAATGACTGATAACACGGACAAAAATAAAAGTCCGTAGACGATTTACCGAAATTCGCGATTTTTGACCTTATTATATAGACTGATGTATATTTACATGCAGAAATCAATGTAAATAAAGATTTTCTTGACCATACGTACTTTTATCAAATCACTCCTTCAACATAGAACACCAGTCTTCAAAATCAGGCTTGCTGTATGAGGACAAATTTTGTCCGTAGATTTACTTTTTCCTCCATTTTGTGCATATTTAGCTGTGTATCATGAATTAACCTCTTCCAAAACCAAGTACTGACTTCTCTCAATATACCTGATGGTTTCAATTCTCTTTTTCTCATTATTTTAAGCCGTACGAGGCAAAGAAGACCCAAGGTCAACCACAGAAAAAAATAAAATTCTGTGGTGGACTCATCAACTATTTACCTACTGTTCTAATGGCATATTTAGCTGTGTAACCCCTTCCAAAACAAAGTAATTACTTCTCTTAATATACCTGATAGTTTAAATTCTCTTTTTCTCATTATTTAAAGCCGTACGAGGCATAAAACTCCAGTCTTCAAAATCAGGCTTGCTGTATGAGGACAAATTTTTGTCCGTAGATTTAGTTATTCCTCCTTTTTGTGCATATTTAGCCGTGTATCATGAATTAACTTCTTCAAAATCAAGTACTGACTTCTCTCAATGTACCTGATGGTTTCAATTCTCTTTTCTCATTATTTTAAGCCGTACGAGGCAAAGAAGACCCAAGGTCAACCTCGGAATAAACTAAAAGTCCGTAGCTGACTTATCAACTATTTACCTACTGTTCTATGGGCATATTTAGCTGTGTAACCCCTTCCAAAACAAAGTAATTACTTCTCTTAATATACCTGATAGTTTAAATTCTCTTTTTCTCATTATTTAAAGCCGTACGAGGCATAAAACTCCAGTCTTCAAAATCAGGCTTGCTGTATGAGGACAAATTTTGTCCGTAGATTTAGTTATTCCTCCTTTTGTGCATATTTAGCCGTGTATCATGAATTAACTTCTTCTAAAACCAAGTACTGACTTCTTTCAATATACCTGATGGTTTCAATTATCTTTTTTCTCAGTATTTTAAGCCGTACGAGGCAAAGAAGACCCAAGGTCAACCTCGGAATAAACTAAAAGTCCGTAGCTGACTTATCAACTATTTACCTACTGTTCTATGGGCATATTTAGCTGTGTAACCCCTTCCAAAACAAAGTAATTACTTCTCTTAATATACCTGATAGTTTTAAATTCTCTTTTTCTCATTATTTAAAGCCGTACGAGGCATAAACTCCAGTCCTTCAAAATCAGGCTGCTGTCTGAGGACAAATTTTGTCCGTAGATTTAGTTATTCCTCCTTTTTGTGCATATTCAGCCGTGTATCATGAATTAACCTCTTCCAAAACCAAGTACTGACTTCTCTCGATATACCTGAAGGTTTCAATTCTCTTTTTCTCATTATTTTAAGCCGTACGAGGCAAAGAAGACCCCAGGTCAACCACAGAAAAAATAAAATTCCGTGGTGGACTCATCAACTATTTACCTACTGTTCTACTGGCATATTTAGCTGTGTAACCCCCTTCCAAAAACAAAGTAATTACTTCTCTTAATATACCTGATAGTGTTAAATTCTCTTTTTCTCATTTAAAGCCGTACGAGGCATAAACTCCAGTCTTCAAAATCAGGCTTGCTGTATGAGGACAAATTTTGTCCGTAGATTTAGTTATTCCTCCTTTTTGTGCATATTTAGCCGTGTATCATGAATTAACTTCATCCAAAACCAAGTACTGACTTCTCTCAATATACCTGATGGTTTCAATTCTCTTTTTCTCATTATTTTAAGCCGTACGAGGCAAAGAAGACCCAAGGTCAACCACAGAAAAAAATAAAATTCCGTGGTGGACTCATCAACTATTTACCTACTGTTCTATGGGCATATTTAGCTGTGTAACCCCTTCCAAAACAAAGTAATTACTTCTCTTAATATACCTGATAGTTTAAATTCTCTTTTTCTCATTATTTAAAGCCGTACGAGGCATAAAACTCCAGTCTTCAAAATCAGGCTTGCTGTATGAGGACAAATTTTGTCCGTAGATTTAGTTATTCCTCCTTTTTGTGCATATTTAGCCGTGTATCATGAATTAACTTCTTCCAAAATCAAGTACTGACTTCTCTCAATGTACCTGATGGTTTCAATTCTCTTTTTCTCATTATTTTAAGCCGTACGAGGCAAAGAAGACCCAAGGTCAACCTCGGAATAAACTAAAAGTCCGTAGCTGACTTATCAACTATTTACCTACTGTTCTATGGGCATATTTAGCTGTGCAACCCCTTACAAAACAAAGTAATTACTTCTCTTATTATACCTGATAGTTTGAATTCTCTTTTTCTCATTATTTAAAGCCATACGAGGCATAAAACTCCAGTCTTCAAAATCAGGCTTGCTGTATGAGGACAAATTTTGTCCGTAGATTTAGTTATTCCTCCTTTTTGTGCATATTTAGCCGTGTATCATGAATTAACTTCTTCTAAAACCAAGTACTGACTTCTTTCAATATACCTGATGGTTTCAATTATCTTTTTCTCATTATTTTAAGCCGTACGAGGCAAAGAAGACCCAAGGTCAACCAGAGAAAAAAATAAAAGTCCGTAGCAGTCTTATCAACTATTTACCTACTGTTCTATGGGCATATTTAGCTGTGTAACCCCTTCCAAAACAAAGTAATTACTTCTCTTAATATACCTGATAGTTTAAATTCTCTTTTTCTCATTATTTAAAGCCGTACGAGGCATATAAACTCCAGTCTTCAAAATCCGGCGTTGCTGTATGAGGACAAATTTTGTCCGTAGTTTATTTAGTTCCTCCTTTTTGTGCATATTTTAGCCGTGTATCAGAATTAACTTCTTCCAAAACCAAGTACTGACTTCTCTCAATATACCTGATGGTTTCAATTATCTTTTTCTTATTATTTTAAGCCGTACGAGGCAAAGAAGACCCAAGGTCAACCTCGGAATAAAACTAAAAGTCGTAGCTGACTTATCCAACTATTTACCTACTGTTCTATGGGCATATTTAGCTGTGTAACCCCTTCCAAAACAAAGTAATTACTTCTCTTAATATACCTGATAGTTTAAATTCTCTTTTTCTCATTATTTAAAGCCGTACGAGGCATAAAACTCCAGTCTTCAAAATCAGGCTTGCTGTATGAGGACAAATTTTGTCCGTCGATTTAGTTATTCCTCCTTTTTGTGCATATTTAGCCGTGTATCATGAATTAACTTCTTCTAAAACCAAGTACTGACTTCTTTCAATATACCTGATGGTTTCAATTCTCTTTTTCTCATTATTTTAAGCCGTACGAGGCAAAGAAGACCCAAGGTCAACCAGAGAAAAAAAATTAAAGTCCTTAGCAGACTTATCAACTATTTACCTACTGTTCTATGGGCATATTTAGCTGTGCAACCCCTTACAAAACAAAGTAATTACTTCTCTTATTATACAGGATAGTTTAAATTCTCTTTTTCTCATTATTTAAAGCCTTACGAGGCATAAAACACCAGTCTTCAAAATCAGGCTTGCTGTATGAGGACAAATTTTGTCCGTAGATTTAGTTATTCCTCCTTTTTGTGCATATTTAGCCGTGTATCATGAATTAACTTCTTCTAAAACCAAGTACTGACTTCTTTCAATATACCTGATGGTTTCAATTCTCTTTTTCTCATTATTTCAAGCCGTACGAGGCAAAGAAGACCCAAGGTCAACCAGAGAAAAAATCAAAAGTCCGTAGCAGTCTTATCAACTATTTACCTACTGTTTCTATGGGCATATTAGCTGTGTAACCCCTTCCAAAACAAAGTAATTACTTCTCTTAATATACCTGATAGTTTTTAATTCTCTTTTTCTCATTATTTAAAGCCGTACGAGGCATAAAACTCCAGTCTTCAAAATCAGGCTTGCTGTATGAGGACAAATTTTGTCCGTAGATTTAGTTATTCCTCCTTTTTGTGCATATTTAGCCGTGTATCATGAATTAACTTCACCCAAAATCAAGTACTGACTTCTCTCAATGTACCTGATGGTTTCAATTCTCTTTTTCTCATTATTTTAAGCCGTACGAGGCAAAGAAGACCCAAGGTCAACCTCGGAATAAACTAAAAGTCCGTAGCTGACTTATCAACTATTTACCTACTGTTCTATGGGCATATTTAGCTGTGTAACCCCTTCCAAAACAAAGTAATTACTTCTCTTAATATACCTGATAGTTTAAATTCTCTTTTTCTCATTATTTAAAGCCGTACGAGGCATAAAACTCCAGTCTTCAAAATCAGGCTTGCTGTATGAGGACAAATTTTGTCCGTAGATTTAGTTATTCCTCCTTTTTGTGCATATTTAGCCGTGTATCATGAATTAACTTCTTCTAAAACCAAGTACTGACTTCTTTCAATATACCTGATGGTTTCAATTCTCTTTTTCTCATTATTTTAAGCCGTACGAGGCAAAGAAGACCCAAGGTCAACCAGAGAAAAAAAATAAAAGTCCTTAGCAGACTTATCAACTATTTACCTACTGTTCTATGGGCATATTTAGCTGTGCAACCCCTTACAAAACAAAGTAATTACTTCTCTTATTATACAGGATAGTTTAAATTCTCTTTTTCTCATTATTTAAAGCCGTACGAGGCATAAAACTCCAGTCTTCAAAATCAGGCTTGCTGTATGAGGACAAATTTTGTCCGTAGATTAGTTATTCTCCTTTTTGTGCATATTTAGCCGTGTATCATGAATTAACTTCTTCTAAACCAAGTACTGACTTCTTCAATATACCTGATGGTTTCAATTATCTTTTTCTCATTATTTTAAGCCGTACGAGGCAAAGAAGACCCAAGGTCAACCTCGGAATAAACTAAAAGTCCGTAGCTGACTTATCAACTATTTACCTACTGTTCTATGGGCATATTTAGCTGTGTAACCCCTTCCAAACAAAGTAATTACTCTCTTAATATACCTGATAGTTTTAAATTCTCTTTTTCTCATTATTTAAAGCCGTACGAGGCATAAAACTCCAGTCTTCAAAATCAGGCTTGCTGTATGAGGACAAATTTTGTCCGTAGATTTAGTTATTCCTTCCTTTTTGTGCATATTTAAGCCGTGTTATCATGAATTAACTTCTTCTAAA
>CM019174.2:4682325-4751200 GCA_009739505.2 Apolygus lucorum | reverse complement strand
TAGTACTTGGATGGGTGACCGCCTGGGAACACCGCGTGCTGTAGGCATCTTTTTTTGCTCTAAATTGTTACAGAATGTGCTAAATTACAATTTTTAGCACTCAATTTGGTCGAAAATTGTATTTTGGAGTATTAAAGTGTTGGTAGGTCAACTATGTCGAATTTAACTGCTATTGGCATACCATTTGGCTGGAAGTATGTTGTCACGAAGGAATGAGCCAAAGATTCCAATTTTTCTTACAATTTTCATGCATTAGGTAGGTAATAGTTGGTATGACGAGATGGATGAGTCAACGAGAATTGTGCAATCTCTCACTAACATTAAATTCCTGGAGGAGAATTGAACCTGAGACTCGGATTCAGCTCCCTGAAGAATATTCTTCGTCGAAATCTATACCGTTTTGGTTCGTTATAGCGTCGGAATAAATGAGCAAAATTGTGCATTTTTGAAAAAAAGCATTGAATTGATTCATAGTATTTCAGTATAGGCGGTTTATGTCACTGCTGTATTCATCTTGGATCGCAATTATGATGGTTTTACCGTGTTCAGGTGGATTGTTACTATCATAAATTCAACTCGAGTTCCTCGGGGATTAGCATAGTGCTCGTCTACGGCCATACCACGCAGAACAAACCGGTTCTCGTCCGATCACCGAAGTCAAGCTGCGTCGGGCGTGGTTATACTTGGATGGGTGACCGCCTGGAACACCGCGTGCTGTAGGCATCTTTTTTTGCTAAATTTGTTACAGAATGTGCTAAATTACAATTTTTAGCACTCAATTGGTCGAAAACTTGTATTTTGGAGTATTAAGTTGTTGGTAGGTCACTATGTCGAATTTAACTGCTATTGGCATACCATTTGGCCTGGAAGTATGTTGTCACGAAGGGAATGAGCCAAAGATTCCAATTTTCTTACAATTTCATGCATTAGGTAGGTAATAGTTGGTATGACGAGATGGATGAGTCAACGAGAATTGTGCAATCTCTCACTAACATTAAATTCCTGGAGGAGAATGAACCTGAGACTCGGATTCAGCTCCCTGAAGAATATTCTTCGTCGAAATCTATACCGTTTTGGTTCGTATAGCGTCGGAATAAATGAGCAAAATTGTGCATTTTGAAAAAAAGCATTGAAGATTCATAGTATTTCAGTATAGGCGGGTTTATGTCACTGCTGTATTCATCTTGGATCGCAATTATGATGGTTTTACCGTGTTAGGTGGGTTGATTTTACTATCATAAATTCAACTCGAGTTCCTCGGGGTAGCATAGTGCTCGTCTACGGCCATACCACGCGCAGAACAAACGGTTCTCGTCCGATCACCGAAGTCAAGCTGCGTCGGGCGTGGTTAGTACTTGGATGGGTGACCGCCTGGGAACACCGCGTGCTGTAGGCATCTTTTTTGCTCTAAATTTGTTACAGAATGTGCTAAATTACAATTTTTAGCACTCAATTTGGTCGAAAACTTGTATTTTGGAGTATTAAAGTTGTTGGTAGGTCAACTATGTCGAATTTAACTGCTATTGGCATACCATTTGGCCTGGAAGTCTGTTGTCACGAAGGAATGAGCCATAGATTCCAATTTTTCTTACAATTTTCATGCATTAGGTAGGTAATAGTTGGTATGACGAGATGGATGAGTCAACGAGAATTGTGCAATCTCTCACTAACATTAAATTCCGAGGAGAATTGAACCTGAGACTCGGATTCAGCTCCCTGAAGAATATTCTTCGTCGAAATCTATACCGTTTGGTTCGTATAGCGTCGGAATAAATGAGCAAAATTGTGCATTTTGAAAAAAAGCATTGAATTGATTCATAGTATTGTCAGTATAGGCGGTTTTATGTCACTGCTGTATTCATCTTGGATCGCAATTATGATGGTTTTACTGTGTTCAGGTGGATTGTTACTATCATAAATTCAACTCGAGTTCCTCGGGGATTAGCATAGTGCTCGTCTACGGCCATACCACGCAGAACAAACCGGTTCTCGTCCGATCACCGAAGTCAAGCTGCGTCGGGCGTGGTTAGTACTTGGATGGGTGACCGCCTGGAACACCGCGTGCTGTAGGCATCTTTTTTTGCTCTAAATTTGTTACAGAATGTGCTAAAATTACAATTTTTAGCACTCAATTTGGTCGAAAACTTGTATTTTGGAGTATTAAAGTGTTGGGTAGGTCAACTATGTCGAATTTAACTGCTATTGGCATACCATTTGGCCTGGAAGTATGTTTGTCACGAAGGAATGAGCCAAAGATTCCAATTTTTCTTACAATTTTCATGCATTAGGTAGGTAATAGTTGGTATGACGAGATGGATGAGTCAACGAGAATTGTGCAATCTCTCACTAACATTAAATCCTGGAGGAGAATTGAACCTGAGACTCGGATTCAGCTCCCTGAAGATATTCTTCGTCGAAATCTATACCGTTTGGTTCGTATAGCGTCGGAATAAATGAGCAAAATTGTGCATTTTTGAAAAAAAGCATTGAATTGATTCATAGTATTGTCAGTATAGGCGGTTTTATGTCACTGCTGTATTCATCTTGGATCGCAATTATGATGGTTTTACCGTGTTCAGGTGGATTGTTACTATCATAAATTCAACTCGAGTTCCTCGGGGATTAGCATAGTGCTCGTCTACGGCCATACCACGCAGAACAAACCGGTTCTCGTCCGATCACCGAAGTCAAGCTTTGACAATATTTATTGGAAATTAAAAATTACAAAAATAAATTCACGTACTTCAAGAAAATAATAAATAGTATAAATTAAATTCACACTTCCAGCTTGAATGCTCAGGTCCAGATTTCCACCCTGGACAAAGAAAATATGATCCCGTTTTACTTGGGATCATATCGAATGGTGGGGTCCTCACGGTGATTGTGTGGGGCCCTCCACTCGCGAGTTGGTAGCTTCTCAGTCTTGTCATCTTCTTCATTCTTCTTCGTTCGTTTCTTCATTTTTTATTGTTTTAGGTTCGTCGATCTCGGCGTCCATTGATAGACTTGGTGAAGGCACTCCAAATGAATCCTCCACCCAGTAACACTCTTTCAGATGCCCATCCAGGATGTATTCTGGCACACCAAGACTCATTAGTCGTGCCGCAGATTTTTTGGCCATACTCCTCGCCATGTCAGGATCGCCGGTATCACCTCAATAGCTCCCACAGATCTTTCTGTTAGAGCAGATACAGCCTCCAAAACGCACGGGATGGAATACTTGGTCTTCTTTTCGCAGTACATCTCTTCAAGTGTCCTTCTTCCTGAACCAGATACCACCTTCACGTCGATGATGGCCACCGAACCAGATGCAGGGCAAAACAATCAAATCTGGCCGGTATCCTCGCCCTTCCAAACTGAAGTGGGGTTCGCCATAGGTCGTCCAACCTCGCTTTTCTGCGCATGTTTTCAGCAGCTCACAGATGTTATTGTGTCTGGCATGCCTAGGTAGATCCACCACAGGGCAAAGTTGCAAAACATGAGCTGCAGTCTCTCTAGCATGGCATCCTGCTCTGCAGGTTACCGGCTCAGTCCTTCTCCTGCCTCTGGTCATGCGCATCTGTGAGGGAAGAGAACCTGAGTGTACTCGCACCATTCTGCGGCCTTTCCATGAAGGCGAGGTCATGTGAGCAGATCTCAACCATTCTGTGCTCGCCCTCACTTCTCGAGATCTCTTCAGGTCAGCACCATCAGTGGTGGAGTGCATCAGCTCTGCTCGCTTCATTCTTCGTTCCAGAGACGTCTCCGAGTTGATGTCCACACCTACACCAAATAGGCATTCTTCTGCTTTGGCCATTCTTGCTTTTCGCAGAGTTGGTGTCAAGGTCTCCATCCTCATCAGCCCGAGTCCCCCATCTCCTACTGGTCCATACATATATGCATTAGCAGAGTCGCCAGGTAGCCAGAACCATTTTCTCACAAGCTTACGGATTGCTATATCCAGGTCACGCAGTGTTTTCGTTTTGGACCTTCCTAGGACAGCCGAGTGGACCAACCCTGGCAAGAAATGAGAGCGAATCACTTCAAGCTTCTGCAGCACAGTTAAGGGAGCCCTGTCAACTGCCCTCACTGTTTTCAGTGCATCTGCTGCAGTCCACTCAACCACTCCTCGAACCCCAAATTTGAGACCCAGATACGTCCAAGTACTGTTGTATCTGGCTGTTGGCAACCTTCCCCTTGATGATGCCACGTGAAAACCCTCCTGCGGTATCACCAAGCGACCTGACCTTGGCAGCAAAGGCATGTAAAGTGACTTTCACTGTTCAGTCTCAGTCCCATTTCCGAAGCTGCTTCCTCAAATGCCTTCATAAGTGCCATTATACCTGCCTTCGAATTGCTATCAAAACAACATCATCGGCAAAGGCCATGTTTGACACTCTTTGCCCTGCAACTGTGTAACCAATCCGGTCAGGCAAAGCCAACAAAATGTGGTCATCAGGCTGTTGACAGGACGGATGAGAGCGGATCACCCTGGCGTACCCCACTCGTCACTCTTATTGGGTCACTTCCAGCAATGGATGTTCTTCCTTCATCGAGGTGTTGATTGTATGTAATTCACCAAGACTGGCGGCCAACCCCTACTTCTCATAAGCAGCACCAGGGCAGACTGATTTGCTGAGTCATATGCCTTTTCCATGTCAAGGTAACACATATGCAGTTCCCGCTTCTTTTCTGTGAGCCTCTTTCATGATCCTGTCCAGGAGGTACACCGATTGTCTATGCCATCAACACCTCTTCTCAAGCCCCCGTTGCCCCTTTGCATGTACCACGCACTGTTCCAAATCTTTGCCCTAGAATTCTGTGGAATTGTCGGGTTATGACTGAAGCAACTGTGATTGGTCTATAGTCAGCAGGCGATGCAGGTGTGATCTGCTTCGGATCAGCGTAGTCCTGGCAGGAGCAACTCAGCCGGCATCGTTCCTCTCCACATAATTAGATTGTAGAATAGGCGCCTGTGCTGAACTCCAATTGGCTTTCCATTTGTCAGCCGATACTCCATCAGGTCCACCTACTGTCCGCCCCAAGTTAGTGTCTTTCACTTCCATTGCTGTGATTGGCTTCCACATTTCTTCAAATGATTTATCCTTGGGATGTCTAAAGTGGCCCACCTGACCACGGTTTGTGGGTCAGTTGACCACTTCTCTTTCCAATAGTTTGCCATCTGAAACCCTAGAATGTATCACCCTTCCTCTCTACCTCGACCCATCGCCTCCTCAACTGCTGCACGCCGATCGTCTCTCCATAGTTCTTCTGCATTCTTGCCATGAACATTGCTGCCGATCTCTTTGTGGGTTTCTTTGGGATCGCAATACTGACCCCTGATCAGTTTGAGTTTGGTGGCATCTGATGCATTTGATCTTCCGTTGTTAGGCTCTCAACCCATGCCAACAAAGCAGTCACCGGTCCGAACCAGAAAGGGCCATCAAAGCAGCATCCTCCAACATACGGCTACCATCTGAGTAGCTAGATTCCTTTTTTGCCGCAAGCATTGCCTCTCCTGATTTCAGCTTCTAGCTCAATGAGTTCTCCATTCACCAATCTGTTGTTCTTCTGTGGACCCTTCTTCCTGCCTATTCTCCTCATCCTCATCAACCAAAGCTAGAGTTTTCCCTTATTAGTCTGTATGGAGCTCGTGAGCGTGTTGACTTAACCATATCTTTAGTTCTGCCAGGCATATCTCGGTCAATTTAGAAACTAGTTGTCTTTGAGGAACCCCCCGTTGCAACCAGCTCTAGCTCTTTAATTGCCATTATCTTCAGCTCTTCTTCCGACCAGAACACATTTCTCGAGGGGTCCCACTCTGTCCTCACTCAAACGTGCTGGTGATGAGCATGCCTCAGATGCTGTGTAAGTCCCACCTTTGTTGTGAACGTCCTGGAACATTCCATACAGTTGAATTGGTTAGCAGCCATAGTCAGTTATAGAGATCATCTGTTCACGGGCCCTCCGATAAGCCCAACACTCTGTAGATACGACTGAGTGCTTTGCATCTTTACCTGCATCTTTGCACGCACTGCAATTAAGCTGCTCAGATTCCACTGTACATTCAGCTATTTTGTGCCCACGTCCTCCACATCTGAGGCAGCAACTGCTCCCCCTCTGGACAATTGGAACAATTCTTCGCCACATGTCCGAGTCTAGCACATCTGAAGCATCTGAGAACCTCGACAAACTCAACAACTCTGCATCGCTGCCAGGCAACGAATATATGCCCAGTTGCGTTCATTCTTGCAAAAAGCTTTGGGGCAACTTCAATTATAAAATCCTGAGTCTTTGACTTACTTTTTTGACTTTACGGATCAGAGAGATGTTCCTTCCAAATTCTTCCCTATCAATATCCTCCAGATTCTGCTTCCATAAGGCTTCAACAAATGCTGCATCATTTATACTCTCATCGACACCATAGACAATTGCCCTCGGACGTCTTTTTGCCAGAAACTGTGCTTCAAGCCCCGCCATTCCAGCATCTACATCTGCCATAACTCGGTGTGCATCACCCCTGGATGGCATCTCAATGACAACCTCTTTACCTCTACGTAGGCGAACACTTGATATGTTCCACTTCTTTTGAACCGGATCAATCTTGGATTGAAGAACTTTCCTGACCTTTTCTGCAGTGTCCAGACCCTCAACACCTTCTTTAGGTCGAACCACCACAAGCGTCTTGGGTTTAGGCTGGCCCCCACGGGCTACAGCATCCGAGTAGGAAGAAGGCATATTTACCGCAGATGAACTTCCATTCCTATCATCCAGTCTGCTTTCAATTGAATTCAATCTACTCGCAGTTTCCGTCAAAATAGCCTTAAGATCCACTGTCATAGCAGCGGCCGCTGATTCATCTGCTTGTCTGAGCGCAGCTTCTAACTGGTTGACTCTAGTCTCAAGTTGCATCATCTGACGAGCCAACTTCTTTATGAAGTCTGTCACTGGTTGCAGCACTCCTTGGCAACAGTAGTTGAGAGCCTGGTGGATTTTGCCTGATCCACAAATTTATTTGCCTGATCAGCCCATGCTTCCAGAAGCTCCACAGCCATCATGGAAGATTTAACAGCTCCCAAATCTGCCAGGACATCAGATTGTACGTCAGAAGCCATCCTGATCAGATACAAACAGGTGAGCTGTCAAAGGAAAGACAACAACACCTCCAGCTGTCACCCAATATCAGCTGATGTTTTGTAAACACAACCCCAGGTGATAAGGAACTTAACAGACCAGAGGATTACAATATCTAATCTCTTATGACAGATAAGATCAGGGGAACCAGACTACATGACATGAAAAGGACACCAACTGAATCCTGAAATTCTAATCTCTTGTTGTCACAGATAAGATAAGCACCTGTCAGGGGAACCAGATTACAAGATGTGAATAACAGACCAACCAATTCCTGTCCTTCACTTTCCACCTAACTCAGACCACCCAATTGGGCAAAAACGCGTTAAAAAAACGCGAAATTCCAAAATTAAACAATACAGGGCCGTTCCAGATAGTCAAGTCAATATCCAAGCCAAAATCACGAACCAAATCTTAACAAAACCGACGAATTATACACTTGAAAAGAGAGATGACACAGAGAGATGTTAACTGATTGACTCCTACAACTGAACTCAAAATTGATTCATAGTATTGTCAGTATAGGCGGTTTTATGTCACTGCTGTATTCATCTTGGATCGCAATTATGATGGTTTTACCGTGTTCAGGTGGATTGTTACTATCATAAATTCAACTCGAGTTCCTCGGGGATTAGCATAGTGCTCGTCTACGGCCATACCACGCAGAACAAACCGGTTCTCGTCCGATCACCGAAGTCAAGCTGCGTCGGGCGTGGTTAGTACTTGGATGGGTGACCGCCTGGGAACACCGCGTGCTGTAGGCATCTTTTTTTGCTCTAAATTTGTTACAGAATGTGCTAAATTACAATTTTTAGCACTCAATTTGGTCGAAAACTTGTATTTTGGAGTATTAAAGTTGTTGGTAGGTCAACTATGTCGAATTTAACTGCTATTGGCATACCATTTGGCCTGGAAGTATGTTGTCACGAAGGAATGAGCCAAAGATTCCAATTTTTCTTACAATTTTCATGCATTAGGTAGGTAATAGTTGGTATGACGAGATGGATGAGTCAACGAGAATTGTGCAATCTCTCACTAACATTAAATTCCTGGAGGAGAATTGAACCTGAGACTCGGATTCAGCTCCCTGAAGAATATTCTTCGTCGAAATCTATACCGTTTTGGTTCGTATAGCGTCGGAATAAATGAGCAAAATTGTGCATTTTTGAAAAAAAAGCATTGAATTGATTCATAGTATTGTCAGTATAGGCGGTTTTATGTCACTGCTGTATTCATCTTGGATCGCAATTATGATGGTTTTACCGTGTTCAGGTGGATTGTTACTATCATAAATTCAACTCGAGTTCCTCGGGGATTAGCATAGTGCTCGTCTACGGCCATACCACGCAGAACAAACCGGTTCTCGTCCGATCACCGAAGTCAAGCTGCGTCGGGCGTGGTTAGTACTTGGATGGGTGACCGCCTGGGAACACCGCGTGCTGTAGGCATCTTTTTTTGCTCTAAATTTGTTACAGAATGTGCTAAATTACAATTTTTAGCACTCAATTTGGTCGAAAACTTGTATTTTGGAGTAGTTGTTGGTAGGTCAACTATGTCGAATTTAACTGCTATTGGCATACCATTTGGCCTGGAAGTACGTTGTCACGAAGGAATGAGCCAAAGATTCCAATTTTTCTTACAATTTTCATGCATTAGGTTGGTAATAGTTGGTATGACGAGATGGATGAGTCAACGAGAATTGTGCAATCTCTCACTAACATTAAATTCCTGGAGGAGAATTGAACCTGAGAATCGGATTCAGTTTCCTGCAGAAAATGATCCAAAAATTACAATTATACTTACAACAATTTTATGCTTTACTTCATAGTTGGTATGTCGTGATCTAAGAGTACTATCTAAGTGGCACTATATAAGGACCATTCAACTTTCAAGTTCATTTCCAACATTGACATACCATAGTTTCCTGTACGTTAATGTTGAATTTTTTATTCCAGCGAGCTGAAGCTTCAGCCGAGAGAGCACAAACTTTGAATCATCAAGTCGAACTACACGTAGAAACAACTAACGTATCCGACGTCGATGAATCTTTTTTCAAGAATCGGTTCGTTCTCTTATTTTTCATTATGTTTAGAGCGCATGAATTTCTGTCTATTTCCACGAAAATATATGATTTATCAAGTTGAATTGATATTGAAGGTTGGTGAATTGGCCGATAAATTGTAGGGCACACCCGATCTGATTCTAGGAGTGGAATGGGATTCTAGGAGGCCGACATATGGGAAAACTATGCAGGGTGTCCCATATGTTATCAACCAAACTTCGGGAGTAGTTTCTACAACTAATTTGCAACAAAAGGTGTCTCAAAGCAATTTTCTTTTAACCCCTTTAAAATCCGACTGATTTCACTAGTAAGATTTTTTTCGTGTTTTCGACCTTACACCATTCAAACAGTCGTCACTCCCTAACATTGGACTCAAAAATTGAAAATAGGGATATCGTTGGAAAGAGCGTAACATTTCTCAATACATGAGCTATTGACCAGTCGAGAAAAACAAAACGCTAGAGTAGTATTTTCACCTAAAACTTGAAAAATAGTCAATTTTTGTTTTTGGTGAAAATGTTGATGATTTTTCCTCATTGAAACAAGGTATTTGCCAGAGGGGCTCAAAAGCTTAAAAACTGCTCCATTTCATCAGCTTTCCAACGGTCACCCAATTTTTAGTTTTACTGTGGAATTAGAGGGAGAAAATGGTGTTTCAATGCGAAAAAACGTGTATTTTTTCAACGAAATCGACGGTTTGACTTGAGGACGTGGTGCTTGGGTGGAGGGGCGGCGGAGCAGACCCTTGAATCCGTTTTTTCGCATTGAAACACCATTTTCTCCCTCTAATTCCACAGTGAAACTAAAAATTGGGCGACCGTTGAAAAGCTGATAAAATGGAGAAGTTTTTAAACTTTTGAGCCTCTCTGGCAAATAACTAGTTTCTATGGGGAAAAATCATCAAAATTTTTTGAAAAAATACAGAAATTGACAAATTTTAAAGGTTCAGGTAAAAAAACTACTCTAGCGTTCATTTTTTCTCAATTTTTCAACGGCTCATTTATTGAGAAATTTCACGGTCTTTCCAACGGTATCCTTATTTTTATTTTTTGAGTGCAATTTAAGGGAGTTATGACCGTTTTAAAGGTGTAAGGTCGAAAACACGAAAAAAATCTTAAAAGTCAAAACATATTGTTTAGTAATGCATGCATTCCAGGGGATGTCCCATTGGATAAGCATTAGATCAGTTGAACCAGTTGTTAAGTGATAAAACTGTTTCACTCGATGTAATTTATTTATTACTTTAGGCAAGAAATACTGACCCCCCCCCCCCCCCCAACATTATCCACCTTAACATTTCTAGCGGCATAGGAGCCTCGAATCTGAAGAGCATTTTAAAATCCATGATCTACGATACCCAACATGCGAATTCGAGTCCCCCCCCCCCCACCACCACCCCAACGCCAACAATGGTGCCAGTCTGGCACCAAAGCGGAAATACGTCGTAACATTGAACTTTCATCTGTTAGTTTGGGTAGCCAGTCCGTCGAAGTTCACATCCGTATTCAAGGTGAAACACAAAAAAAAAAAAAAAAAAACACGAAGTAAGCGGTTTATGGCATCATGGCACCATGTCCTGGCACCATGGTGGCACCACTATTAGTTCCATGGTTGTGCAGAGAATAATTCATGCAAATCCGGAGGTATAACGAGAATTTTTCCTCAATTTCAAAGCTTGGGTAAAATTAGTAAGCAGTAAAGGAACCGAAATATTGAAAAATCGGATTTTTTGTGAATATTATTCCCCACTCACCCCCTCCCCTTGCGAATTTTGGTACTCTGGTAAAATCATGTACAACTCGGAAGTTATTTGAGTCAAACAAAAAAAGAAACACGCAAATCAGTTGGAAATTGAGGCCTGGGCAGAGTTTACAAGATCATGCACGCAAACGCACGTTTTTTAAGCATTAACCCCCCTTTCCTCCTCTTAAAAGCAAAATCCAAAATTCCGGCGCCGTAGTGCACAACTAGATAGTATTCCGCGTCAAACGAAAAAAGAACCACGAAAATCGTTTGAGAACTAAGGCCTGGGCAGAGTACACAAGATTATGCCCAAAAACGCACGTTTTTCGAGCATTAACCCCCCCTTTCCCCCCCTTAAAAGGCAAAATTCGAAATTCCGGCGACGTAGTGCACAACTAGATAGTTATCCGCGACGAACAAAAAAAGAACCAGGAAAATCGGTTGAGAACTAAGGGCTGTGCAGAGTACACAAGATTTTGCCCAAAAACGCACGTTTTTCGAGCATTAACCCCCCCTTTCCCCCCCTTAAAAGGCAAAATTCGAAATTCCGGCGACGTAGTGCACAACTAGATAGTTATCCGCGACGAACAAAAAAAGAACCAGGAAAATCGGTTGAGAACTAAGGGCTGTGCAGAGTACACAAGATTTTGCCCAAAAACGCACGTTTTTCGAGCATTAACCCCCCCTTTTCCCCCTTAAAAGGCAAAATTCGAAATTCCGGCGACGTAGTGCACAACTAGATAGTTATCCGCGACGAACAAAAAAAGAACCAGGAAAATCGGTTGAGAACTAAGGGCTGTGCAGAGTACACAAGATTTTGCCCAAAAACGCACGTTTTTCGAGCATTAACCCCCCCTTTCCCCCCCTTAAAAGGCAAAATTCGAAATTCCGGCGACGTAGTGCACAACTAGATAGTTATCCGCGACGAACAAAAAAAGAACCAGGAAAATCGGTTGAGAACTAAGGGCTGTGCAGAGTACACAAGATTTTGCCCAAAAACGCACGTTTTTCGAGCATTAACCCCCCCTTTCCCCCCCTTAAAAGGCAAAATTCGAAATTCCGGCGACGTAGTGCACAACTAGATAGTATTCCGCGTCAAACGAAAAAAGAACCACGAAAATCGTTTGAGAACTAAGGCCTGTGCAGAGTACACAAGATTATGCCCAAAAACGCACGTTTTTCGAGCATTAACCCCCCCTTTCCCCCCCTTAAAAGGCAAAATTCGAAATTCCGGCGACGTAGTGCACAACTAGATAGTTATCCGCGACGAACAAAAAAAGAACCAGGAAAATCGGTTGAGAACTAAGGCCTGTGCAGAGTACACAAGATTTTGTTACACACACACACACACACAGACATACACCTATGGTTTTTTTTCGCGGATTTGGATTCAGAATGGTCTGAAACGGATTACTGTGTGGTTATTTTTTTCTTCTGTTGAGTGTTGTCCTCCTTCACCCCTAGATCGATCGCATAAGGACGCCCAAGTCTTACTGTGGGACGTCCTAAAAAGTCGGATTTTAAGGGGGTTAAAAAATTGCTAAGAGAAATTTTTTGTTGCAAATTAGTTGTAGAATCGACTTCCAAAGTTTGGTGGATAACATATGGGACACCCTGTCCCATACGCCCTGTCCTATACGTACGGTCTGGGAGCCGCCATGGTGGGTGGTTCTGGCCCCTTGCTTGGTTCCGCTGTATCTTTTTATTTTCTTCTTCGCTTGTTTTTTTGTGTCACTTCATTCATTTCCCATTGTTTTTTGCAAATTTTGATTATTGTTAATTGACTCTGATTTACATGGCAAATAAATATAAAAAACATTAATTGATTCTGGACGTGAGTGGAAGCTCACAATAGTATCTGCCTTTGTCTGATTGGCTACCCTTTTTATGATTAAACTTTAACTTCATTTCACCTGCCTGTAAGCTGTGTATTTTACAGATAATGTCAAAATCTATTCAACTGTTTAACTCTATACCCGTCTAGAAATGGACTACATTATCATTTCTTACCTTTTTATTGTCAATCATTGTCATATTGTATTAGAAATGTCTCAAAATCATCCTTCAATCACGCAATTCTTTTTCCATTTCCTCCATTACAGGTGGGACGTTGTGGTTGCTGCCAATTTGAAACCTAAAGAAATCTTCAAAGTGAATCTCATATGCCGGAAATTGCGAATCAAATTCTTCGCGACAAACGTTTTTGGAATGTTCGGCTACTTTTTTTCCGACCTATTGGACAAGCATGTTTTTCGGAAGTAAGTTTGGATCTTTGAACTTTTCCTCTTTAAATCTTCAAGTGATCGTAACAAAAGGAAAGAATTAAGGGGGTCTCAGTCGGTCGCCGTTCCTTCCTCGTTTCGGGTTAGTCTAATCTCTTACGATGTTACTCTTACGACGCTTCAAGTGTCAAAGTTGTACCTAAACTTGAAATTTTCAAAATTCAGTACATCTACACAGGAAATTAAAAAGCTAAAAATTGCCGCTGGAATCATCAAAATCGAACAATAAAAAGTACATTAAATTGAGGGTGAGACAAATGAAGTCCTGTGTTCTTTGTAACAGCTTTCATTCTGGGGAGCTTTCAACAACCCTCTGGTTGTTATCATTAGCCCTACAACAACATAGTTGGAAATGTGACATAGTATAAGACGTAAAACTGTTATTAATTTTCGAGAAGGGCTTTAGATGGATGTGTGGTTATAAAAATTCTATGGACAATGGTGGAAAATGAAGAGTGAGCTAGAAAATTAAGGAAAATTCGACTTTCCAAACAGCAAAAATGTAGAGTCCTTGTGGGGGGCACAACCAGACAACTACTGCAGGTGAAAAACAAAATGGTGGTGTTATCTGGTGTTAGGTGTCTGGTTGTGCCCCCCACAAGGACTCTACTTTTTTGCTGTTTGGTAAGTCGAATTTTCCTTAATTTTCTAGCTCACTCTTCATTTTCCACCATTGTCCAAAGAATTTGTATAACCACAAATCCATCTAAAGCCATTCTCCAAAATTAATAACAGTTGTATGTCTTATACTATGTCACATTTCCAACTCTGTTGTTGTAGGGCTGATGATAACAAACAGAGGGTTGTTGAAAGCTCCCCAGAATGAAAGCTGTCACAAAGGACACAGGACTTCATTTGTCTCACCCTCAATTTATTTGAAAAAAGGATAGTCCTACCCGAGAATATATGAATAGAAAGTACAGTAAACTACAATTTCAGATTGGTTTTTCGTCCAACTGCCATGAGGCGGCGAGCCTCGGATGCACAAAAACACGCCTCAGCAGCGAGATTTGAACACACGACCTCCCGTAGTAGTCGGTTTTTTTCTGGCAGCCAAAGAATGCGCCCACGAGCTACCGCAGCCTTACTGGACCCCCTAAATCGAACAATAATTGCCAGAGAAACCCCTTTTATTCACTGACTGAATAAACTGCCTAATTGGATTCGAGATTTTGAGTACTTAACAGGGTCACTACAAACCGGCTCCTTTACTGGGGATATAAAAAAGCAATGAAAGGCAATGAGTTCAAAACTTTGTGACTCGAGCTCTCATAATTTTTTACATCATAAAACTAGTAATTAATTGAAGAAAAAAAACTCGGTGCTTCGCGTCTCGTCAGGGGGCGAGCCCACCTGGACCCCCCCCCCCCCCCCCCCAGATGCTATCTACTTAAAGCCTACAGCGTAAATGATAAAAACATGGAACATGTTTTAGCCAAATTCAGTGCAGAACCTTTAGTCGTTGGTGGGTATAATACAAAAGTTATATTATCCCTAGCAACATATCTAAAATGCATTAAGAAAACCGGAGTGTCGAAAAGGCCGCGACTAGTAGAGATCACCCTCTCAGCGTAACGTTTTTTGGGTATTTACTCCAGGACAATTACATGTTCCATGTTGAAAAAAAAACATTAAACCCTTATTGCTGCACGTACAAATACAGTGGAACCTGGCTTAGTGAGTCATCGGGGCACTGAGAATCCTCTGGTAGTGAGAAAAAAGTGCGTTGCTCTTCGTTATCAGCCCAAAATCCTTGGATAGTGAGAATAATTTTACCTCTGGTAGTGAGAGTCTTCTCCCCAAACCTCTGCTACTGAGACCAGGGACATTCTGATACTTTTAGTATCAGGTTTCTGTTTGCCTTTCCATTGAGTAGGGGGCCGGCGTGGCTATGGTCGTTGGTGAGTCCTTGTTGGGGCGGTGGACTTAGGACCGACTTCTGCGGGGATCGTGGGTTCAAGTCTCTTTGCCAGCAGCGTGCGTTTTTCGGGGGCCGGGGCTCTCATCGCCCCTCTCGTAACAACCCGGGGCGGTGAGGTATTGGAAAGCCATGAGCAAAACAACAAACAGAACAAATTCTGATCTTCCCTTTGGAGGACAGCTGATGAGGTCCGCGACGTCAGGAATGGCAGTTGGACCATCCAACCTGAAATGGTTGTTTACTTTACTTACTTTTTCCATCGAGTACTGCTGATACACCTGCACCTTCCAGCCAGGACGCAATAAAAAGTAAAAAAAGTAAACAACCATTTCAGGTTGGATTTTCGTCCAACTACCATTCCTGGCGTCGCGGACTTCATCAGCTGTCTCCTAAAGGTCGGCTTTCCTACACGCGTCTGGCCGCAGCGGCTGCGGCTCGCGATCACATTGAGCCGCAGAGCTTGCAGCTGCCGCAGGGGGGTATCTTTCCTACACGCGTCTGGACGCAACGGCCATGCGGCTCAAGCATTCAGTAGTGTTCAGAATGTCAAGAAAGAAGGGTCTATTGGCTTGGTGGATTGTGGAAGAGGAGGAAAGGGTGATTATGGGAGGAATGAGGAGAGAAGAAGATAGTTTGTTTGGATACTCACGACTTTTTTAGAACTACATAAATAAACCAATGTTTATTGTATTAACGATGTGAGCCCCGGCTCACGGTTGAAATTCCAAAGTGAGAGGGGCTGAGGAACTCCATCACCCTCCCTTCCTGCAGTGGGACCAGAGGGGGCGGGCTAGTACCATCCCCGCTCCCGGACGCCAACCACCAACTACGGCGTCCACCACCAGAAGCGCTCAAGGCGCGTTGACGTCATGTTCCACCAATGACGGCCGTCCATTCTCACCCTGCCGGACGCCTGGAGCCTGAGGGTGGGGACGCCAAATGAAATCTGAGTGTAGCAGCGTGGGGCGGCCATAACCCCTTTTGTCTTTGACGCGAACCTTTGATGCTATCAGTCCACTTCCCCAGCCCCCAGTTGAACGTTTATCGTTTCCCCTCTGATGCTTTCAACTTAAATCCCCCTCAATTCAAGTCCGCAGCGAGTTACTATACCCACGAGTCTTGTTGAGCCTATCCCCTTGTCGCCTTCAGCTGGAAAAGACCTTGGATCTCCAGTTGAACGTTCTCCAGATCTTCTCTTCACAACACCATCCAGGATTTCCTTCGGGCCCCGACGATGTGAGTGCAAAAACTAAACCTAATTCAATTGGCCAATTTGTTAGGTGTTCAAATTGTGTAAAGTTAGTCATCGGTTTCGAGAAAGTATAAACATTTCGAGTCAAGTCAGTAGAGTAAAAGTAAAACTATTTTGTATTGTAAATTCGCTAACTAAATTGTCTAAATTCACAGTAAGAGGAAGGAGGAGAAAGATAACGCCCTGTTTGTTACAATATTTCATTTTATTTCATGCATATTTTGTCACATGTACATGTTTTGCTTCGAGTCAACCTTGCAACAATTTAATCTCATTAAAAGTTCCTATTAGTTGTAAAATTGCATTTCTCTTTTAATCTACCTAAATTCCGTAACAGACAGGTTGAACGTGCACAACTTTAGAGTTCGTGCACAGCTACAAATTTCGTGCACTTGGCTTCACCTCGTGCACCATTACACTTTCGTGCACTACACTCATTTCGTGCATTGCACATTTATCGTGCATTTATTATTCCCTTCAGGAACAACATCGTAAGTCCTTCAGACCGAGTCACACTCAGTGATCTCACAGTAGTTAGGCCCTTCAGGTTTTATTTGATCTTAGAAAATATTACGTACCTTCGAGCCGCTACAACCACCTACCAGGTAATTATCTAAATTTAACTTCATTTCATTTTTATTAGAATATTACCTTACTTATGTCAGAATAGCCTCTCAACCTATTTTTGGGTTGGTTTCCAACAGAAATCTAGTATTAAAATTCAAGTAATAAATCAGAGCCCTCAGCTAAATAATCAATTTAATTAACTAGACCTGGAGCTTACAAATGGTGGCAGCGCGTTAGGATTATCACATTCGAAACTTACGAATTAGTGATTACGTTTGCAGGCGTCACTTGCAACGAACTCACAAAAATAAAAGTAAGCAAACCAATCCGACATAAGTATTTTATTAAATTTAAATTCAATCAAAAACGTAATTAAAAGTGCACTGTCTGGACGGAACAGGTAGAAGTAGGTAGGATGTGCATCCATTTCTGTTAAGACTTAGGAAAAGTGACACCAGCACTCCCTATTTTGCCTTTCGTTTGCTGAGATTGCCTTGTAAGTACACGACAGACAGACTAGACAGAATTTTCCTTCCAGTGGAAGTATTGTTGACAAATTTTGACCACACGTACAAAACCTATCTCACACCATGTCTCTCAACTTCGTGGGAGGTGGAGATGGGGATGACAATGACACACCTTCAACGGCAAATACCGAAGCCGTTGAGGTGATGACGCAGACAATGAGGGAAATGAACCTTCTCCTTCAACGCCTAAGCACGAGTTCGACCGAAAACAACCGAGATGAAATCCCGCGTTCGGTACTTTCAGAAATCGAACCATGGGACCCAGATACCGCTGGCGCGATGAGTGTAACTTCATTTTTCGCAAATTTTGATATGGTGGCCGCGGAATTAAATTCACGACTAAAATACCGACTACTCCGTACCAAAACGCGGGGTGTTGCCAAACAGTTCCTGATTGACCGGGACGATTCCCTCGACACCGACAACGTGTACGAAGCAGCCCGTGCAGATATGATCACGTGGTTCCAGAAAGAGAACCCCCAACACGCAGCCGCACTCTTGTGGACGGTGAAACGAAGCTCTAGCGAAACCCTTCGCCAGTTCGCCGATAGAGTGCGTAACCTCGCACGCTGCGCTGTAAGGGAGGAAGGGAAAACACTTCGCCGTTCCGAAAGAATTGACTGGGTCGAGACCAGAACCCTGAACGCTTTTATCCGAGGGGTGGAAAAGCAGGTGAGCGCATTTCTCATCACAAACCGCCCGCGTTCAATCCAGGAGGCACTGAAAAAGGCAGAGGAACTCGAGGAAACACTCGAAACGACCCCCGACGTAGACGAGAAATGGGAACTGGCGGCCATTAGTGGAGACCAACGGTGCTACAGCTGCGGCAGTTTGGACCACTTCGCCGCGAAATGCCCAAAGAAAAACGAACCACTTCCCAGATACCAACGACGAAACGACGAGGAGCGACGCCGAGAACGATCCCGGGACAGAAACGACGGACAAAAACCCACACCACGTTTCCCGTGCATGTTCTGTGCAGATCGCACGCACTTTCCAATAGACTGCCCGTTTAACCCGCAAATGACGATCTTTTGCAATTTCTGCGGCGAGAGAGAACACCTGGAAAAGGACTGCAACAAGAAGAAAACTCTCCTCCCAGTATCGCAGCCCGTAATGGAACCGACGCATACCATGGAAATTGCACGATACAAAAACCCCCCGGAAGACACGCACATACCTGTGGTGGAGGCCCAGATGTCTAGAAACCTCAAAATCCCCGTAGGATTGGGTCCCGAGTCAAGGGACATGATAATCGACACGGGCGCCGCCTTCTCAGTATTATCGTCACCCGTGAAGGGAGTCCCGATACGACCAACACGCGCGGTAGCATGGGGCGCGGATGGAGTAATGCTGCCGTTCGCCGGAGAACAACGAATTCTGACAAAAATTGGAAATTTCCAGTTTGAACATACTTTTTTGGTGTTTGCGAGAAGAAGCGCGACCTTGGACCTGCTCGGGTTGGACCTTCTCAGAAGGATCCCCCTCACCTTGACGACAGGTCCTAACATGAACATAGAGGCGCGCGCGGACCAGAAACAACCCCCACTAACCGCCGAAACTAATGGAGGCTGGAGACCTTCGGAGATGGCGTTACGGCCGGAAGGGCGGGAAACATGGGTGTCTGCAATTCGGAAACCAAAGTACGGACCAGATACACCTTTCCCCAGTACCTTTTCGGCGGTAACAACCACTCCAACGAGATGTGACGCGGTAAACATCGATGAGGAGGGGCTTGCACAGAAATCCAATCTTCCCGCGAAAAAGGGTTTCGTACGCCGAACCCATGGAAGAAATTGTTCCCGATGTGCTCATGGAAGACTGCCCAGAAGAGGAAGAACGTGCAGATCGGATTCAGGTTGTGACGGACGGGACGGTGAAAGACTGCACGTGCATGCACGAAGACGTGCACGAATATGACGAAACAACCCTCGATTGCTGCAAT
Organism: Apolygus lucorum; assembly: GCA_009739505.2. Lineage (NCBI taxonomy): Eukaryota > Metazoa > Arthropoda > Insecta > Hemiptera > Miridae > Apolygus > Apolygus lucorum. The sequence continues at coordinate 4,731,788 of CM019174.2, read as the reverse complement.
GATCCTACTACCAACGCAAACATGGACGCGGGAGCGTCCCTTACCTTGCGCGTCGCCAAGCACTCACCGGTGTACCACGACACACCCGACCATGCCGATTGGATGCACGAGATGACGATCGGAGTCGTGAGTGAAAGAGTACCCAGGAGTGGCGAGCTGATGAGGGATCGCGCCCGACCGACCGAACCACCTCGACCCGCACCCGTGTCCGAGCATTTCGAAGCATGGAGGAAGCAAAGCGAAACGCTGAGTCCACAGCACCTCGTACGAACGCTCAATGAGGGAGAGACGGTATACGTGAAGAAGGCCCAACCGCCTCCCGGAACAACACGACGGTGTTGGTGCCCATGGACAGGACCCTGGATAGTGACAAAAAGGCGCACTGATTCCATGTACGAAATACGAGACCCACCTGACAGAAGAAGACAAATGGTGCATCGGAGCCGATTGAAGCCTGTCTCCATGCCGAAAGCGCCGGGCGACACACAACGCGAGCTTTTCAGACCTAAGATACGCACTGGGGTGCACGACCACGCGGAACTGCACGAATGCACGAAGGTGCACGAGTGCACGAAGCCGTACGCTCGCACGAAGCTGCACGAATGCACGAAAGTGCACGATGCCACAAAGCAACCCGTTGAACCCACCGAACCAAACCCAATCTATGATGAGGAGGATGACCCGGACATCGACTCGTCTTCCGAAGAATTCGAGGACGCCCTAGGGGACCCGCCCATCCAGAAAAGTAGGGGTGAACACGATGATAACGTGCTGAGATGCGTGCTTCGAAGACGGTCACCACCGATAAACTACCGTCAACTCCACCTAGGGAAGAACTAAAGACTTACTTACTAACTAATAGGACGAACACAAAACAGAATGTACTAAGTATAAATTTTAACAAGATCCTTCAGATCGCAAAATTTAAATTGGATCCTTCAGATCAAGAATATTTAACTGTAACTTATTGCTGAGAAAGCCTAATGATACTCACTACACATTTTGAACACATAACAAGCAACACTTAAACAAGGCCGTAAATTTCCCCTTATTCATGATCACTTTTCCTAAAGTCAGGATGTCACAGTAGGCGTGTTTGTTTGTTGTAGATAGTATGGCGCAGGAACGGATTGATGAGTGGTTGGCTAAAGAAGGACCACCTGACCCAGACCCCATCATTCAGCTTATACGGGAAAGAGTGGGAGAAGAACAGGATCGGATCTACGATCGACCCCCAGGCTTTGTTAATACCCCCGAGCCAACGCCTACGCCTTTCCTGCAGATCGAAACGCTGGCTAACTATATAAGGTTCGCCGACTGCTCAGAGACTCACTTGGCACGAAAAACTAATTGCCATGCGGCCATGATGACCGTACTCGAGATCGCCCGCTGGATACCAGCTTACCAGCGTATCATTGAGGAGAGAGACGCGCTTCTCGACCGCCAAAAGAAGTGGACCGCGGATCTCCAACATCTGGCCCATGAGTGTGACGTCGTCAGGGAGGAGTTGAAGAAGACCGTGGCACAGTTGTCCGCAGAGCCACCTGCGGCGAGGACTGCGGACTCTGAGGCTTCCGAACCTGTGACCGCAGAGCCACCTGCGGCGTTGACTGCAGAGGTGACCCCGGAGGTGGTCGACTCGCCGGCTCCCTCCCCGGTACTGGCACAAGAACCTTGTGGAGAGGCGAACTCCCCGTCAGCATCACCAACTAAGCTGCCTGCAGATGCCCACAGTCGCAAAACATCCTACCGAATATATTCCTCGTCATCGGAATCGGAAAACCGATGGGAGCACACACCTGTCCGAGAGCCCGAGTCGGACCCGAGGGAAGCAACAACCACCACCCCTCGCCCCAAGATTATGGTGCACCTGACCCGCCAGAAAACCAAGGCCAAGCTGACTTGTCCCGTGTGTACCAGGCCGGCGCCTAAGCTCCACAGTTTCAGGTGTCCGGCCTGCAAGGAGTTTTGGCACCGTCTCAGAGCCAAATACCACCAAGGCCAACCCATTCCAAGCTGCTCTCAAGACCATACCAAGAAGAGGGACCCCATCGAATGCCGAGGCTGCCGCCGATACGCATATGAACTGGCACTCAGGAAGGCACATCCTTCCGTCCCCATACCCATACCCAGTGTCATCTTCGATGACTCTGGCTTACGAAGGGGCGGAGGATGTGAGCCCCGGCTCACGGTTGAAATTCCAAAGTGAGAGGGGCTGAGGAACTCCATCACCCTCCCTTCCTGCAGTGGGACCAGAGGGGGCGGGCTAGTACCATCCCCGCTCCCGGACGCCAACCACCAACTACGGCGTCCACCACCAGAAGCGCTCAAGGCGTGTTGACGTCATGCTCCACCAATGACGGCCGTCCATTCTCACCCTGCCGGACGCCTGGAGCCTGAGGGTGGGGACGCCAAATGAAATCCGAATGTAGCAGCGTGGGGCGGCCATAACCCCTTTTGTCTTTGACGCGAACCTTTGATGCTATCAGTCCACTTCCCCAGCCCCCAGTTGAACGTTTATCGTTTCCCCTCTGATGCTTTCAACTTAAATCCCCCTCAATTCAAGTCCGCAGCGAGTTACTATACCCACGAGTCTTGTTGAGCCTATCCCCTTGTCGCCTTCAGCTGGAAAAGACCTTGGATCTCCAGTTGAACGTTCTCCAGATCTTCTCTTCACAACACCATCCAGGATTTCCTTCGGGCCCCGACGATGTGAGTGCAAAAACTAAACCTAATTCAATTGGCCAATTTGTTAGGTGTTCAAATTGTGTAAAGTTAGTCATCGGTTTCGAGAAAGTATAAACATTTCGAGTCAAGTCAGTAGAGTAAAAGTAAAACTATTTTGTATTGTAAATTCGCTAACTAAATTGTCTAAATTCACAGTAAGAGGAAGGAGGAGAAAGATAACGCCCTGTTTGTTACAATATTTCATTTTATTTCATGCATATTTTGTCACATGTACATGTTTTGCTTCGAGTCAACCTTGCAACAATTTAATCTCATTAAAAGTTCCTATTAGTTGTAAAATTGCATTTCTCTTTTAATCTACCTAAATTCCGTAACAGACAGGTTGAACGTGCACAACTTTAGAGTTCGTGCACAGCTACAAATTTCGTGCACTTGGCTTCACCTCGTGCACCATTACACTTTCGTGCACTACACTCATTTCGTGCATTGCACATTTATCGTGCATTTATTATTCCCTTCAGGAACAACATCGTAAGTCCTTCAGACCGAGTCACACTCAGTGATCTCACAGTAGTTAGGCCCTTCAGGTTTTATTTGATCTTAGAAAATATTACGTACCTTCGAGCCGCTACAACCACCTACCAGGTAATTATCTAAATTTAACTTCATTTCATTTTTATTAGAATATTACCTTACTTATGTCAGAATAGCCTCTCAACCTATTTTTGGGTTGGTTTCCAACAGAAATCTAGTATTAAAATTCAAGTAATAAATCAGAGCCCTCAGCTAAATAATCAATTTAATTAACTAGACCTGGAGCTTACAACAATGTACCATATTAAATACTTAATGTTTGGATACTTACTGTCTTTCTTCAACGCCTCTGCAATGGTTTCCCAGGTTTTTTCTTTTTTTGTTACATTTTTATATTCTTTCTCGACCATATCGTGCAAAAAAACATTTTTTTCAACCAACCCCACGAGTACCTCGTCCTCCTCTGTCGTAAACATACTGAACACTTCGAAAAAGTTAGGGAACTGTTGTCACTGGAGGACAAAAACTAAATAGTGCGAAGTCTGTAATTCACATTTATCGTCCGTGATACCTATTTTTGAAGAGAGGGAGACGTACGATGCGGGTTTGCATATCCTGGCCGCAGCTAGGCACTGGTCCCTTGAGCAGTCCAGCCGCAGACACGCTCCACCAGCCGCAGACGCAGCGGCTCAGCCGCATGTAGGAAAGAGGCCACATATGAAATACATTGAAGGAGTCAATGCGGCTGAACACGAGCCGCAGCCGCAGCGGCGAGACGCTCGTAGGAAAGCCGGGCTTAAGGGAAGATCAGAATTTGTTCTGATGAATTCGCTCATGGCTTCCCATTGGCCTCACCGCCCTGGGTTGTGACGAGGGGGAACTGCGACCGACTTGCCCGAAAATATGCCGCAGAGGCGGGCCTCGAACTCATGGCCCCTGCAACCGGTCCGAGTCTCGTACCTATCCATAGACACATGCCGTAGCTCGGTCGGTCACAGCTGACCCCGCCAGGACGCAATAGAACCTGTACAAACTCTCCAGCTCTACTTTGAATCGAACCAGTGTGTTCTGACCTGCTTCGATCGAATTCAACATTTGGAGTTAATGGTCACGGAGACCAACGCTTCGAAAATGTCTAAGATGACAGATTTTTTATTTATTATTTTCAATAATGAACCTTTGGGATTGACCAAGAAAAAAAAACATTTTTAACCCCCCTCAAAATTTGTTGGTTTACGTTTCGATGTACGTAGAATCCAAAAATCGAATAAAAATTTGGCCGTCCGTCAGCCATACTCTTTCCCCACTTAGCATTGACTGATATTGATGAAATTTGGTATGTAGGCTTCATTTGGGGTCTAGTTGTGCTCCGAAGATTTTGGTTGATGTAGGTCACTTCTAAGGGTTGAAAAATGAGGTTTGAAATTTTGAAAACGCCCCAACTCAAAAAATGTCGATATTAAGGTATTGTTTATCCATAACATGAGATAGTATTGAATATTTTGAGTCCACGCGGAGCCCTGTAGAACAAACCGTTCGCTCCCTACGAGAATTTAAGGGTTGGACTATAAATAAATCAGAAACACGAGTGTGAATCGCAAAAGAGGCCTAATCCCCCTTTCAAATGTTAGCTGACTGAAATGCGATCGGTTTTTCTCCAAGTTGTTTGGTGGTAACAATGGCAAACCCTTGTTCTTTGCAGTCGAGTTATCTGTATAGAAAAATAATAAACCTTTGTGTAATAATTTGCAGCGTTTTCTTTTCAAAATGAATTACATATACGAGTGTTATTCGTACGACTGATTGGTAGCTAATTTGAAGTAAATTCATGCATTTGTTCGTTAAGAAAAGTGTTTTATTTTTCTATGTTGCACCAATTACCTGGGATAGTGAAAATTATTGATTGGTCACCTAATAAGCTACTGAGAAACCTGGGGTTCTGAAAAAACGGTTCCCTTGCTATTCTCTCTGTATGTCGCAAATTTGGTGCGGAGGGTTAAACTTCCCTTTTCCAAACGCGTCGACCTGGCGCAATTCTTCTGATTTTGATGAGCTCTCTGCACACGATGTGTTTGCCTCGATTGTGAGTAATGAGAAATTACCTTCTATTTGCAGGCCTGTGAGAGGAATATACTCACCGTACGGAGGCAAAGACGAAAATATGGTCATCCGAACAGAACGATTCGTTCCTTTTGATGTCGTCTTCAACCATAAATTCGATAAAGTGTACGATTTCTTCTACTCCAGCCCTTGGTATTTCGTTATGAGGGGTGAGAACTTTGTTGTTTATTCTCATTTTTTTTATTGTTATCATACAGTAATTATAGAACAATCGTCAAATAGTTAGGTTATAATCTAATTAATTTAAGGTATATATCAAGAAGTAAATAAAACCTGATCTTTTCCTCCCTTCACATCACTTCCCTTAAATGTCCATGAATTAATAACAATTTTCATCGTAATGTTCGGTAGAGTAATATGTAGCCGCCCCCACAGATAGACCTATCCCAAGAAGCGATCGTCATGCCAAGCACCCTGGAAGAAGAGTGTGAGGGCCCTGGGTTCTCCCTACTCCTTTTGGTTGGCTGCTCAACACATAAAAAAACTGAAGAGGGCTCTCTACTCTTTATCTAACTTACTACTCTTGAAGTATGATTATTGTTGAACTACTTGAATTAGCCACTGGGTGGCAGCACCTTTCAGGCCTGTTCTCAACAAGGCAAGAGTTCACCACTTTTCTTTCATAAACACATCAACACGCAGGTAGATGGGTGACATAGAACATTGACGGGAGGGGGGTTCCTCATCGAAAACTCCTTGCAATAAACACATCTGTTCACAAGCAAATGGGGAATTTGCCTCACCTTTTTTTTTTAAGAGGAGGAAAGGGGGGGTTAATGCTTAAAAAACGTGCGTTTGCGTGCATGATCTTGTAAACTCTGCCCAGGCCTCAATTTCCAACTGATTTGCGTGTTTCTTTTTTTGTTTGACTCAAATAACTTCCGAGTTGTACATGATTTTACCAGAGTACCAAAATTCGCAAGGGGAGGGGGTGAGTGGGGAATAATATTCACAAAATATCCGATTTTTCAATATTTCGGTTCCTTTACTGCTTACTAATTTTACCCAAGCTTTGAAATTGAGGAAAAATTCTCGTTATACCTCCGGATTTGCATGAATTATTCTCTGCACAACCATGGAACTAATAGTGGTGCCACCATGGTGCCAGGACATGGTGCCATGATGCCATAAACCGCTTACTTCGTGTTTTTTTTTTTTTTTTGTGTTTCACCTTGAATACGGATGTGAACTTCGACGGACTGGCTACCCAAACTAACAGATGAAAGTTCAATGTTACGACGTATTTCCGCTTTGGTGCCAGACTGGCACCATTGTTGGCGTTGGGGTGGTGGGGGGGGGGGACTCGAATTCGCATGTTGGGTATCGTAGATCATGGATTTTAAAATGCTCTTCAGATTCGAGGCTCCTATGCCGCTAGAAATGTTAAGGTGGATAATGTTGGGGGGGGGGGGGGGTCAGTATTTCTTGCCTAAAGTAATAAATAAATTACATCGAGTGAAACAGTTTTATCACTTAACAACTGGTTCAACTGATCTAATGCTTATCCAATGGGACGTCCCCTGGAATGCATGCATTACTAAACAATATGTTTTTTTTTTTTTTTTCGAATGAGGGTTTATTTTTATGGAATAAAACCATAGTGAGCTGCTCGAAAACGCATCCAAAAATTTAGAGAATTTAAGGAAGATGGAAATTTTAAATGTGGTGGCAATGTGTAAGAGGCAACCATGTTTGAAACGTAACAGATATTCTACCAATCTGACTTCAAAGGAGGTTCTGTGGCGCTTACCACAGAAGTGGAACATACACGAACTTTTAGCTTACAAGTAGTGCGCACAAGAGTGCGCCGCGAACTGGCAGGAAGAACCCAGACACAAAAGTGACCAAAAGAAACAATATTACTCACTCTTTTACAATACGATTCTACCTACTAGTTTATCAAGCATTATTAGGGCCGGTTTCACCAACATTTTGATCGGAGTTCGAGGGCCGATTCAACTACTGAACCGAGAAAATGGGTTTCACCAGAGGCGATCAACGCCTTCCTCGGTTCATCCGGCGTTTGGCGCTGATCGCTCAATTTTGGCTGGTTAATCGGTTTGATCTTCGTTTAAAGCGACGGACGTGGACGCCATTGTTATTTTTCCTATTCCGTCGAGCTGTTTTTCGTCTGTGTTTTGCTGGAGTTTTTATCATGTCACGAGCTTTGGTGCGCACCTTCTCGTAGGTATCATACGGGAGTGAGAAAGGACAACGAAATTGTGAACCATTTCATTATTCGCGGTCCCAAACAAATCCATCACAGGACGTCGCTATTTCAGCCTACAAGTTTCGTTACCATCTCAGATATTTCCGTTTCCCAGTTGCTGTGTGCATTTTACGTACCTATTGTGAGTAGTTGCTTTTCTGATGTTAATCATTATGAAAATAAAACTGTTACATACCTATATGGTATCTGGTGAATACATATTTTTTCGCAAGATCCCCTCTTCATATTTCCTTTTTTCTCGTTAGGTGTTTACTTACGTCGTTTATATTCTTGTATAGTTGTTTGATTGAATGATTATTCTTATTATTTGATTACGCATTACCTATCTCAAACAATTATGCCGAAAATTCTTTTCTTATTATTTACCTACGAATTTATTTTTGTTTGCACCATAATCAGCATAGGTAGGTAGGAGAAAAAAGAACCGATTTGTTGCAACATAAGATTGACTTGGAGAAATGTGTAGGCAGATGAACAAATCAATTCATACGTATCACGTTTTATTGAATACAATAATTATAATTTTAATTCATTCATTCTTATAAAATGCGTACATAGAATTTCACACAAGTACCGATCGTAGTAGTATTTCATGAATGCTGAAGTGATAATGGGTTTTCTTGACATGAAGAATGAAATTCACCTTATTTGTTCAGAAAATACGTCACACAGTTCGTAGCCTGTTATCCGAAATCTGAAACAAAAATTTGCATCCGCACATTATTAAGCAGTTAGCTATGTCTACTAGGTAGCTCAGAGTAGTTGAAAGTAACGGTGAGTAGGTACCTATATGGTTTAGGAGTCATGCAGTAAGGCACATTTGTAGAAAAACCCGGAGAGCCTGGAAGAGGGAATCACCAGGGATAAAAGTAGGTAAATGTACTCACGTTGATGAAGTAGGTAGACGTCCAATCGAAAATCTGAACTCCAACAATCATAATGAACTCATGAACAACACAAATTATAGCGCTGAAAGAGGATAGTTGACGTATTGATGAAATATCGCGGATTGAATGAAGTCATAACTATCGAAAAAGTGATTCTGCGGGAAAACTGTCACAAAACAATGTCGTTATCTCTCGTATCACCTTCCAGATCAGAGTTGTACGACGATTTTCGATGCTTCGATGGTGAAGAAGAAGTTTACCAGAGATCAACGAAAACGCCGTTCCTGAGAACCCATTCAACTTGGTGAAACCGAAACAAATTTTGACTGGAGATCAATCTCAGTTTACTTTAAACGCAGTTTTCGTCGAACGGAGTTAATGGATTGTTGGTGAAACCGGCCCTTAGTCTTCATCTTCTCTTATTTAGTTTCAAGATTTGAATCACTATATTCGAGTAGCCATTTCACTGGATCGTTTTGTGTGGCGGTGCTAGAACTCTGTCTGTTGTCGGAGTTGTTTTCGCGTCGTTTTTTTTTTTTTTTTTTCGTATGACGTCAACAATATTCCTCGATTTACGCGGTGTTTTGTAACAGAGGCTTCACTTGTTTAGGCATTTTCTCCTACGGTAATTTTTTCCCCTTGGTTATTCCTAGTGTTAAACGTAATTGTAGGGCCCTATTATAGGATTTGACTAGAAATTCCAGAATCTAAAATTGAGGCAAATTCCCCATTCTTCCTACGATCCAATATTTTGGGGTTGAGATTCATCATGAAATAATTCGCGATTGTAATGATTTTCCTCATACCTTTTTGTCGAACTTGACGGAAGAAATAGCTGCATTTGTCTGTTGTGAAGCTCTTGAGATCGAATCCCAACTTCTGATGATGGAGATGGACTCTTATTCCATTCTCCGGTATTTCCTCATCTTCCAGTTGGTTGTCAGGATCATAAATCACTCGTGTATAAAGAAACAACTGTATTCTACAATAACTTGGTTCAAAACAAATTATAAATCGATTACATAGCTCTAGACCGCCGAAACTCCCCTTGCAGTCAGTTCACTGGCTCGTCCTGAACCCGACTGACGATTGAAGAAGTATCTAGGGAGAACCCAGGGCCCTCACATTCTTCATCCAGGGTGCTTGGCATGACGAACCCTACTCAGGATAGGTCTAGACTATCTGTGGGGACGGCTAAAAACATATTAAGAAGTTTCAGTTTCATCTATTCGTAGTTGGAGGCTCACTTAGGAAGTTTCTGTGAAGATCATTTCTGTCTGAACAAAGTAATTATGGTGTGTTAAATGGGACAGTAGGGAACCTCCCCAATAACAGTCGCTATTTTCTTTTGTAGTCAATTTGTGTGCTAGGATTTAGGGTACTACAGCTGCCATCTGTTGTGACTTAGGCAATGGGGTAGTTGCATGGGTCGGAATTTCGTATTTTTAACGTCAGACTCAAATTTAGCCCACTTGAAAACGTTCCTGCTCCAGTTTTCAGTTCGAATTCCATTTACTTCAGCCGAATTTCCATTATGGAATACCAACCTCTTTTGCGTTGTCGGTAGAGCTGGACAACAATGCTGACATCACCTGGCAAAAGGACTTGAGAGCGTTAATATCACTGCAATCAAGAACAGGTTCGTGTCGGAGACATTGAAATAATCATGCAAAATGAATTTAAAAAAAACATAATTCAGCTTCTATATTTTGATTTTTTTGTTTTCCTGTAGATCTCTCTAGTGTTGTTGGCTTAACCATCACATCTATGACGTAGCCCCCTCTCTGCTGCGTCCTAGTTGTGTGAAGGTTTTCTCTCTTGGATCCAAAAATTTCGTTTTTCGGAAGCGTTTCTGCGAGTTTGAATTACAGATATGTGATATGGAAAGAGGCCTAGCAGCCCTGGCGGCTCAGATTGGACCAGCGGTATAACAGGCCATAGTTGAGGAATTTTGGTGACTCAAGAACTGTTGGTTGGATGTTACTGATCATACTATTATAGTCCTTACCCCCTACCTACATACATGGGTCATTTTCCCAGAAAGGGCCAATCGTTGTCCAGAGAAGATTCCGAATGCCCATTTATGATTTAGGCGTTTAAAAAATTTCTCCATAAACTATCAACTTTGTTCTTCTTCGGGCAATCAATAAAATATGCACTTATTCACGCTAAAATATAGAAATTAAAGTTTAAACTGCTAATGTCCAGTAATCTGCCATGTCCGGACCCCTAGGTAGTCAACTTTGCTTGAACACTGTGAATCACCTATGAATGCAGAGGCCTGAATTTGTAGTGATTCTTTATTGCATATAAGACCTTACCTAGACATGAAAAAAATGGGTTTGCAGATTTTTTCAGAAGCAAATAAAGCGAGCAGAAGGATAAAATGTGCTTGTCCGGAGGTTTCTGTCTTTAATCTGCCTTTTTTGTGTTTTCGTATTTTGGCGGCTTTTTATAGTTTCCCGCGGTTTTACTACCACTGTAAGAGGTGAGGTTAGTCGTTAGGTTATCAATGAAAGCGGCGGGAATCGTATTTCTTCTATGTGGAGGCGTGCACAAGTGGTTTCAGTTGCGAAAACGTGGTGTCACAGTCACCGTCTATCTTTCATCTGCCCTCTGTGAAACGGTAAGAAATCGAAATCATTTTTTCTTTTTGGTCTCTAGTTCTTGTTTCTACCGAGCTGGTTCCAGCAACATGGTTACATTTCAGCAGAACAGCACCAGAATGCGGGAAAAGCTGAAAAACCTAAGTGCCACCCAGGAACTTGTGTCTTTCATCTGCCTTTTTCAAAAGACAAAAAAATACTTTTTTCAAGTTGTTAACAATTTAATTTGAATTTTCCGTTGCGATTTTAAAACTTTACATTTTTTGACCTCAAAACTGTATTCAGCAACCGTAAAAATCCCCTGGTACCAAGTTTTGGCTCGAAAAACCGATAAATCGAGATTACTTGGTTACTTTCGGAGGTTTCTAGGTTACTATCAGAAAAACCGTGTTCCACGTTGGTTTAACCCTTTTCTAAACCTGCGTCCCGCCCTGGTTCAATTTTTGGAATAACTCCCAGTTCTCGCTCCTCATGGAGATGGGGTTCCGAGTATTCTCCTTTACGCGGAAACCACGCCTATAGGTTTCTCTCGATAGGTTTTCTTCTTTAATTTTTAATTAATTAATTAAGCGTCCCACTGTGTGTTCTTTCGTCGAAATTCAATCAGTATGATGTGAGGTTAATCCATAATTTTTGACAGACTTTGAGTTTTTTGAAATCTTGGGATACCGATTGTCCCTTTCTAGGAAAATGACCCACATATCACTAGACAAAGTAGCCACAAATCCACTTTCCATCTACTCTTTCTACCACAAGTAATGTCTTCCCTCATCCTGCTCCGTCTTTCAATCATCTTTTTCTAGTGAATCTATCAAGGACAGACACATTAATGTGGCACCTAACTTCACGCCCTCAATACTTTTTAGGGCTCCTGAGATTTGTGGACAAACGAGGATGCATCCCAACCAGGGACATGGAAGATTTCGAAACAGTCAGACTTCTCGTGAACGACGAAGTAGAATCAGCGTACAGACGAGACGACAACAAAGTCCCAGTTTCTTATATTCAGTAAGTTCTACATTTCGGTCTTAAGACTCAAGTCCTAAACAGCTGTTGATCATATCCAAGTTGCCCAAACTGATGAACCACCTTCATATGACTCTTGGGAGATATTTATTTAGTTATGATACCTTTTGCCTAGATAGGTTTCTGAAGTGATTTACCTTTACATCTTCCAGGCTGAGCCTCGGGCCTTCAATTCCCGTAATATGCCAGATGGTGGGGTCCATGCTGCTCAAGGAAATCATCAAAGCTGCCACCCACGTGGATGAACCTTACAACAACATTTACCTGTTCAATCCCGTCATCAACAAGAGCGAAGTAGCCAAAATCACGGGTCTCTGACGCGTTCGGATCAACACTGGGTGATTTCTCAATGGCGACGCAAGTGCATGATTTCAAAGGATTTCTGTGGTTTTAATTATTTCTTGGTGTGACGTGGTTGTGCAAATTTTTTGGATTTTTGGCATTGAAGTCTGCTCTGAAAGGACAAAATCAGCATGGTAAGTGTTAGCACAGTGTGACTAGTCAGTTTTCTCTTTCACCATTTGAATAAAGTTACTTCAACTCTTCATAACTGGGTATTGAAGGTTTTATTGAAGGAAAAGGACCGCAAAATCGCCCAAAGTCGCTTTCTCAATGCAATCCCTTATTCATGTTCCTTATTTCATCCCTTATTTTAGGTTATTATCTCTCCCTAGGAACATGATACATGTGTTTTTTTCCCCATTTTCATTCGATGGCGCACACCCTATTGTAATTTATACTGCTTAATCATCATTAGTTAATTAGCCGCTAAAGAGCAACACACTCAAAACCTCCTCAGTACTCATCCTGGCCTCAGTAGGTGATCCCCCGCACCAAATGTTTCGAGGGGACTTGAGTTGGGTGGTAAACGAAATAAACGGATTTATTGTAGGACGTAAGGACGTATATTGCTTTCATAATATGTATAAATTTAATAGTGAACAATTATTGGAAAAAGTGCTTAAAAATAATTGAATTGGCGAAGATAAGACGTGACAAACACTCGAAATAAAATTGAAGATTTTCTTGTCGCTCGATTTGTATTTATTTAGTGAGTTGAGCATGAATCGAACACCGGGTTCTCTTCTCTAGTCAAGTTTTGTTCAATCTCTGTTCAAATAGTACAGTAATGAAATACTTTTAGTACTTGGTGTGTGTCGGTCCTGGTGTTTCCCTGGAACAGTTCCAACAGTTACAGTGACAAAGATGTTGCTGTTATGGTGACAAATATGTCACCGGTACATTTCCAATATTGGTACAGCTTTACCAAACCATGCTAATCAATCTAGAAGATCTGGTCTAGAGCCATTCCATAAGATATCTTATCAGTAAATGCGCTTCCTCGTACATGGAACTGTACATGTAAGGGCTCAATTACTGTTTCTACTACATGTTTCATGGATATTTCACGTTGTGTAAAATATCCAAGCGTCTTATCACTCCATGGAACCGTTACTAGTTGATATCCCCAGTCCTGGCACTGCTGTACCGACTCTCCTCTGTTCAGTACGTTACCTTCCATCACCAGTGTTCTGATTCAATCTGTCATGAAATGGCAAAGACAATCTAAGGACTGTTCGTAGTGCAACTTATAGTCGGGCAGACAATTCCTGCCATTTACTTAGTGTATCGAATTACATTTAGTCAATCCTGAAATAATGGAGTTAATATGCGACTGTTCATCGACGTACAAATAAGAAACATCGGGACATATTTTTCAATATTCTCCTACCTTTATTCTAACCAATAATTATTCTGTAATTTGTTATTCCCACATCTTTTGTCTATTTTAATTCAAGAAGAAGCGTTATTACAAGTTTTATCACTCATTCAGCGACCCTAATGCGATATTTAGTTGTTATGAATAGAATTTCAATCTTAATTCATTAATTTCTTTAATATTGTTGGAACTCTTCAATTAAGTAACTACCAAAATCCTTGGTTTTCCGTTGGAAAACTGGAAGTACTCTCAGTTGAAGTTTTGAAAATCAAGGTGTGCTGTTTCAGTATGCGATCTACAGAACAGTCTCTCATGTGTTGGAGGGTAGGAAAGTTTCAGAGCAGCTCATTAGGGACAGAGAACTGTCGATCTGCACTGGATTCCGTCACACAATCGTATCTGGGGAAATGAACAAGATGATGTCCTTGCCAAAGGAGGCTCCCATATGCCAATGCCAGACGCCCCAACAAGCTATTAGGTCACGAAAAGCACCATAATGGCATCTGTCCAAGAGAAGGTCATTCAATCCCATCAGCACTTGGCTGAAGGAAAACAGTGGGCTTCACTGCTTGAGAACCTGATCCCTCACCATGAATCTGTTGCTGCATTCAGAGCCATCACCATGCCTGACTACTTGAACAGACACCTGCTTAGAACAGGTTTGAGTCAAACCTCTGACTGTTGTCTTTGCTGCTCTTCCAGCCCCATGACGACTTACTATGACCACCCATAACTCAAGGACCTAAGCATGAATCCTGACCCTGTCGAAACCTGGACGAGGACCCCAAAATTATATTGTGTTGCTGGAGGTCTCATGGCGCAACCACCAACATGATCAAGGTGGCGCTGAAAGTGTTGTTATGGAACTCCCCTGCTTTTTCTTCCAAATCTTGATCTTGGCGTCGAACCACGATTTCTCAACCCCCTGAGTATGGGCCCCAGTGCCACGATTAATATACGGCCCTTGGTAATTGACAGTCTGGTGAACCTCGCCTTTGAAGGCACCAATGAGCAGCCTACTAGTCGGAATGAATTTCATACCCTTGAAAATACTGAAGGTAACTAGATAAGTATCACAAGGGTGACTGGCATGTTTCTTGTTTTGCTGATGATGTGGCAGCAGTAATACTGGCAAGGACAATGGATTCAGCCCAAGTCAAGCTGGAGCAGATCATGTCAGGAGTAATGGGGTGGATGGAAGACCATAGCCTTGGACTAGCTACAGCAAAGACTGAGGTAGTCATCTTAACGCGTAAACGCATACCTACCATCATCCCAATGCGAACTGCAATTGCCGAAATAACAATTAAACCAGGAGTCAAATTGGACACCAAAATCACTTTCGGTTGACATATAAGAAAAACTGCAAATAGAGCAGCACAAGAAACAGCCAGCTCTTAGTCACCTTATGAAGAACATAAACGTCCCTAGACCGTGCAAGAGACACCTAATCATGCAGTCAATTCTCTTGTGTGGAGCAGAGGACTCAGCCCAAAGTAATGTGTTGAACAGTTCTGGACTGAGTTCCAATGTGCGAGAAAAGGAGGTGTTTTTTTGGTGGGTTTGAATCCCACATAAGCTGAAGATGTGCACCCTTCCAGGTATCTTACGAGATCCAACTCCACCTATGGATCTTAAAGATTTTCTCACCTGCCTGCCAAAAAAAAAGGGGGGGGGGGACTGGCAAAAACGGCGATAACGCCCTGGAGAAAGATTGCGGTCTTCTCCTGAACTGCGAATCCATTATAAGCCTGAAGTGTCTACACAAACGATTCACAATGACAAATCCTGATGTAAGGTAGAACGTGACACGGCCGGTAGATCACACCCGGCCAGTAGAACGCATACCGAAACACCACCAAACGAGGTATTCTGATGCTCTGGATTTTCAATTTAAGATGGAATTACATTGACACCAAATTTAGTCCGAGCAGTAATATTTTCAGAATGTAATATCGAGCTAACTACACTTCATGTGATCGAAATTAGGGTAACCTCACCAATTTGTGAACACCCCCCAGTTCGTGAACACTTTGGGAGAAAATAATCTAGATTAAGACTTCTGGCGCGATCTGTTGCTTTTTCTGATTTTAATTGGTTACTACAAGTTCCCATAGAGCGCACTGTGAAGTTTCGTTGAGTTAGTTCAGATACAGACGAGGTTATCTTGCATTCAGTTCCAAGAGTGCCTCTACAGGTGCTGCCCCATCAAAGTAAGCCCTAATTTCTGATTCAGTTGTGGTTGCATTTAAATGGTTTCTTCAGTTTTTTTCTTGTACTTTTTGTGTGTATAATATTCGTTATAACTTCTTACATAAGAAAAACACCAAAGATTTAGTTGATGTAGCGATTTTGTTCAATTTGCTAAGTGTTTTCAAACTGGTATCAAAAAGTCAATGTTTTCCAATTCGTGAACGGCCGTTCACAAACTGGTAAACGTGCTCTTGGTTCATTTACTGAATGTTGAGGTTATTTTCAATCCAAAAATTTCCTCAAGGTCGTTGTGTATCTTGGCAGACACTAAAAACGTAAGTTTACCAGTTTGTGAACAGCTTCTTTTGAGATGACTCATGGTCGTTCACGAATTGGTTCCTGCTTTCCAATTAGTGAACACTTTCTGGCACAGGCTTATTCGACTATTCCTAGCTTTATCTTTAGGTATAAATAGAAAAGAAAAACTAGGGAAGAAAAAATAACTCTAGAAGGTTGGATAGTAGATAAAGCTAAGCTAAGCTAAGGTAAGGTATAGCAAAAAAACTACAAATTTAATGCCTAGCTCATCCAAGACTGCTGGTACGAAAAGAAGGAAAAAACCTGATGAAAAGCACACTTCAGTTCATTGGTGCATTACGTTACCTGAATAGAGAGAAATACAAGAAATTAATAAGAAAAGGCTAGAGAAGAAATTGTTAAAGCAAAAATAGAAGAGAAGAAAATGAGGGAGGGAAAGGATTTGACAACCAGGAAGGAACAACTACGAAAAAAGACGAGAGAATCAAGAGAAGAGAAGAAAATGTTGTAGAAAAACATTGTTTAGGAATGTATGCATTCAGAGGACATCCCAATGGATAAGGATTAGTTCAATTTGAACCAGTTCGTACGCGATAAAACATGCATTCTTATTTACCTTCCTTCTGCACAAAAAGGTATCATTCAATGTAATTTAGTCAGTATTTTGATTTAGAAATAGTGGACTACCATGGTGGCACCACAGATTTGTTCTATGGTGGCACAAAAAATAATTCATGAAAATCCAAAGGTGTATTGAGAGTTTTTCCCTAATTTCCAATAAACGACATCATTGGATACAATTAGTAAGCTCTAAAGTAACCGAAATATTGAATGACAAATCGTATATTTTGTGAATATTATTTCCCAACTTTCCCCTTTTCCATGCTAATTTCTATACTCTGGTGAAATATTGTGGAAGTCGAAAGTTATCGGAGTCGAATAAAAAAGAATCTCAAAAATCGGTTGGCGAATAAGGCCTGGGCAGAGTACACATGATTTAGTCACACACACACAGACATACAACTATGGGGGTTTCTCGCGGATTTGGATTCATAATGTTCTAAAACGAATGTTTATGTTGTTATGTTTCCCTCCGTTGAGTGTTGTCCTCCTTCACCCCAGATTAATTGCATAAGGATGCCCATGTCCTACTGTTGGACGTCTTAAAAACTCAAAAAGCAACTCAAATTGCTAAACCCATACCCAAAGTTGATAAACTAATAGAAGTACCTTGGTATTTTCAGGAAACAAATTTATACTATCAAAATTTTACTATCAAAGGCATTTATCAATTTATTAAGCCTACTAGGTTCACAAATTTTAAAATAAAAATGTTGGACTTTTCATGGTTCAGAGTTATATTAATTTGTCTTATTGAGTCTTTAGTGAATTACCATTAATTATTATAGTGAAATAATCATTAATTATTTATTAAAATTTATCAATGGGTGTTTATTAACTTTTAAGGAACCTACTACCTTTGTATCTCACGTAGCTCAGGAAGCGTTCACAAATTGGTCACTTCATGTTCACAGTTAGGGCAGTGCTTGTTCACTAATTGGAATATAGGCACTTTTCACTTAAAACGTTCCTAATTGAACACCAACCTTTTTTTACATGATTAACTTCTTAATCAAAGTTGTTCTGCGTTAAATTCTGTACAAGAATAAAAAAACGGATCACGAAAATATAAATTAGGAACCATGATATGAAACTTCAAAGTCAACTTTCAATGGGCAACGAGCTTAAGTGTTCACTAATTGGTGAGGTCACCCAAATTTAGTCCGAGCAGTAATATTTTCAGATGTAATATCGAGCTAACTACACTTCATGTGATCGAAATTACTAAACAAAATCGAAAAATAACGACAACATTCAATGAATTTTTCTCCCAACCTTATGTCACACAGTACGATTTGGCATTTCAATAGAGGACAAAATTCAACATTACAAAAACGCTCAACATTCATCAAAATCATTCTGTTCAAAATTTAAAAGGACGTCAACTATTAAAGTACATCAAAAAACAATGTAAAGTATCACAATGGATTGGAAAAGGACACATTTCTTGAACTTGAATTCGATTTTCATCGTTGATCTGTACATTCCGTTGAAAAACATTTGACATGAAGAGAGACGTGGAATGAAAGTTGGCTGCTCAGGAAGGTGGAGGAATTTAAAGAGGATATGTTTATATTGCTTTATGGTTTAAAAAATATATAACGACTCAGTTACAGTAGATCGTGAAATTAAATACCTAGTGTATTTTATGTGATAGATTTAGGAGGTAGTGATCATATCATGTTTGAACTTGTCTCCCTGGCCTTCAAAACTCGCCAAGCAATTGAAGAGGCAGTTTGGCAGACTTTCTCTGCATGTCCAGAACTTGTCCCCCTGACCTTGAAAACTCGCCAAGCAATCAAAGAGGCTGTTTGGTAGACATATCTCTGCATGTCGAGAACTTGTCTCCCTGACCTTGGAAACTCGCCAAGAAATCAAAGAGGCAGTTTGGCAGACATGTCTCTGCATGTCGAGAACTTGCCTCTCAGACCTTGGAAACTCGCCAAGCAATCAAAGAGGCAGTTTGGCAGACATGTCTCTGCATGTCGAGAACTTGTCTCCCAGACCTTGAAAACTGGCCAAGCAATCAAAGAGGCAGTTTGCCAGTCATGTCTCTGCATATCCATAACTTGCCTCTCAGACCTTGGAAACTAGCCAAGCAATCAAAGAGGCAGTTTGCCAGACATGTCTCTGCATATCCATAACTTGCCTCTCAGACCTTGGAAACTCGCCAAGCAATCAAAGAGGCAGTTTGGCAGACATGTCTCTGCTTGTCGAGAACTTGTCTCCCAGACCTTGAAAACTGGCCTAGCAATCAAAGAGGCTGTTTGGCAGACATGTCTCTGCATATCCATAACTTGCCTCTCAGACCTTGGAAACTCGCCAAGCAATCAAAGAGGCAGTTTCGCAGACATGTCTCTGCCTATCCATAACTTGCCTCTCAGACCTTGGAAACTCGCCTAGCAATCAAAGAGGCAGTTTGCCAGACATGTCTCTGCTTGTCGAGAACTTGTCTCCCAGACCTTGAAAACTGGCCTAGCAATCAAAGAGGCAGTTTGCCAGACATGTCTCTGCATGTCCAGAACTTGCCTCTCTGACCTTGGAAACTCGCCAAGAAATCAAAGAGGCAGTTTGGCCAACACGTCTCTGCAGGTACATATCTATCTCGAAACAGCTATTTAGGTATTGCTTTCTTGCTGTCTAGGCAGCCGTTTATTTCTACTAACGTATTACTACTTTTCTGTCTCTCCATCTTACTCATTTGCCAGATTATTCTGAAACAGCTGTTTCTGTAAGGATTACCCTTGAACTTTTGGACACAGAGCTTTTGAAAATTCGCCAAACAATCAAGGATGCAATTTGGCAGACACGTCTCTGCATGTCCATCTCATTCTGTCGACTATTTACGTAGGTAGGTAACTCAGAACAGTTTATTGCCAACTGCGGTACGGTGTTCGAGGGGTAGTTGTGGGACAACTCTACCCCTTTGCCGCGCCTGTCGGAGTGGAAATGAACATCTGTATCATGTAGTGCAGCAATGTCCTCGGACTCATGGGGGCCGCATTTTACGTCATGATGCGGTCGCCAAGCAGATAGCAGGTGCTTTGTCATCTAGCGGCTGGGATGTTGAGAGATAGAAATTGTATCACATGCCAAGTGACCAGGGTAAGAAGCCCGACATCGTTGCCGTCAAGCCCGACCAGTCTTGCATTATCCTGGATGTCCAAGTTGTCAATGGCAGCTTGGACATGGAGCAGACTTGGCGGGCTAAGATAAGAAAGTATGATAGAAATGATTTACCGCAAGCGGTGTCGGAGCTAAAAGGAGTGGCACCCAACAACATCAGGGTGATGGCTGCAACCTTATCATGGCGCGGGGTGTGGTGCGGGAAAAGTGCCACAAAGTTGCGTGAGTTGGGCATCTCAGTAGGCGTACTCCGTGGTATCACCACCCGTGTCCTGCTCGGCTCATATTTGAACTGGTGGTCGTTTTATAGAGGCACTTCCCTTCATCCCTCTCTCCCACCCCCACCTTCCTCATCTTCCCTCATCCCTAGGGCCAGCGTCGGGTGAGTCCTGGGCGTCCTCCCCATTATTTTATTTATTTATTTATTCTATTTTTATGGCGTGCCCCCTCCGTCAAAAAAGACATTTTGTCTTTGAGGGGAGTTCTAAAAAAAAAAGGGATTACTCTTACGTGTTTATACCAGTCTCTTTGACCTTGAAAACTCCCCTCACGGCCCCTCCATCTACCGTCTCAAACCTGAATTTATTTCCACTGCAGTATCTCTCCAAACCTAACCTTCCTGCCATGCCACACTTTCGCCACCCTTTACAACACATCGAATGAAATGTTCAACAAACTTTAAAACCTCGATAATATTAATTGGCAAGTACAAAGCACACTTCAAATAATTGCTTTCACAATTCTTTCAGTACTCGAGTTGAACCAAAACTATAAGTTAAGGTAGGATATGTCAAAATTCACTTAAATTAATCACAAGAAAACATGGTGTAACAATTAACAATTTTCACAAAAAATAATTTTTTCAACGCTGAATCAACAAAGGGTAGAATTTCATTATTGTTATTTAATATTATATACAAAATTAACGAATTGAGGTGTTTGATTACTCTATATAGGCACACAGATATTAAATTTTCATAAAATCATCATAAAATGAAATATGGATGTTGTGAGATGTTAAGCTTGACCTTGAAGTCATCTAACGAAGGTACTAATTTTATACTTTGATTTCCTAGCCTAATAGTTTTTAATTAATTTGTTTTTCGAATAAATTATGTTTCTTTAAAAAATAAAAATTCTAGTCTAATGTTAAATAGGGAATAATCCTGAGTTTTCGACTAGATTACAAAGAGCGAAACGTGTTATAGTCGAGTGGTTTTATTAAATAAATAATTTAATTACGTATACTATAATTTTTTTTAAATTTGGGAGTACGAAGGGGTACAAAATGAGCCTCAAGTCTCTAGAATGACTGAAAAGGTTAATAGCAACTGTGCCGTAACATCTGAAACTTCTTGGGAAAAGAGGTAGGTTTCATTTCGAGTCCAAAAGGACACCTCCGTGGTTATTTCATTTTGGGAGTGGATAGTAGGAACTGGACCCAAAAGGACTCTATGGATAATACGCAATTTTGGGGAGGGAGTGGTTGGTGGAACATTGAATCTTGAGAAATACTTACTCAGTGGTCAATCATTCTATTTTCTTCGTTATCACAAGAGGGTGGACCAGATCTGGGATCCTATTTTGGGGTAACGGTGCCAAAATTGAATGGATATTCAAGTTGCTAAGGCTAGCCTTGAGAATTGTGCTTGGAATGGCCCTATTCTCTTCATGCGGAGGAAGACTTGCTGCTCAAGGTCTAGCAACTCTGTCGTGAAAACATCAGTTCTAAACCGTCGATGGTGAAAACATCAGTTCTAAACCATCGATGGTGAAAACATCGGTTCTAAACCATCAATGGTGAAAACATCGGTTCTAAACCATCGATGGTGAAAACATCGGCTCTAAACCATCGATGGTGAAAACATCGGTTCTAAACCATCAATGGTGAAAACATCGATTCTAAACTATTGATGGTGAAAACATTGGTTCTAAACCATCGATGGTGAAAACATCGGCTCTAAACCATCGATGATGAAAACATTGGCTCTAAACCATCGATGGTGAAAACATCGGTTCTAAACCATCGATGGTGAAAACATCGGCTCTAAACCATCGATGGTGAAAACATCGGTTCTAAACCATCAATGGTGAAAACATCGGTTCTAAACCATCGATGGTGAAAACATCGGTTCTAAACCATCGATGGTGAAAACATCGGTTCTAAACCATCGATGGTGAAAACATCGGCTCTAAACCATCGATGATGAAAACATCGGTTCTAAACCATCGATGGTGAAAACATCGGTTCTAAACCATCGATGGTGAAAACATCGGCTTTAAACCATCGATGATGAAAACATCGGTTCTAAACCATCAATGGTGAAAACATCGATTCTAAACTATTGATGGTGAAAACATTGGTTCTAAACCATCGATGGTGAAAACATCGGTTCTAAACTATTGATGATGAAAACATCCGTTCTAATCCATCAATGCTGAAGACTCGGAGTCCTCTCCCTCAATTTAGTAGACATTTTTCTGGGCAACAAGATGGGCGGGGAATAAAAGGAAAAGCTATCCTTCACAACAATGTTCAGTTGTTCATTTAACATCCGGAAAATGAAAGATTTCGTTTTGTTCAAAATCGAAGTTTCAGATTAAAGCACATGTTTCTCACTTGGTTTGTTTTTTCGTAAAAACAACTCCACACCCAATCAATATAGAAAAAATCAATTATCCGTTATAATAAATTGGATATTGTCAACTATCCTTCGGATCCTTCCATAGTTATTACTTAATATTAATTATTTCAAATCTTGAAGACCTAATGGTGCAAATTAAAAACAAAGCTCGTGAACTAATAATGCAGAGTTTTCCAAAACCGATGAGTTTGAAAAATTTGGGTAAAAACTTGTCATTTGTGATACATTTTTTTGTAGAATTAAGACTTTAGTTTGACAATTTGGTTTGCCGTAGAACAATGTAGGCCCGTCAAATTTTGGCTGCATAAACTCTCTAATAAAGAGATGGATGAGGTAATAGAGAGTTCCTAGCAGGTTTGGTTTGGCTTAGATACGGTGTAATGTATTCCCAATCCGGCGACGTAAATAAATTGAAATGAATTGAATAAATTGTAACAATTTATCGGCACAATCAAATTGTCAAATTGGTGAAAAACAAATTGCTCAACACTTTAAAAATTGTACCTAAATTTGAAATTTTCAAGGATTTTCAGAATTTTTTAGTGACTTACTAGTGATCACTACTGAGTTTCGAAAATCCTGAGTTCGATATTCAGCAGTTGGAGCAACCAAATCGTTACGTTTTATCGTTGCGTGTAAAGCGACCTTTATGTTCATACAGGGGAGTGGCATCCATAAGGCCCCTTTGGGTCCAGCCCCGGCAAAATTTCTCTCTCTATAACCTAGATTTTTACCCCAAAGTTGAAAAAAACTCCCTTCAAAAAGTGTTCTCCCCAAAATAGAAAAAAAATTCCTTTGAAGAGAGTTTATTCCTCAAAAGTCACTCACAATCCATGGAAGCGTGGGTCTTTTACAAGTGAAAAATAATTCTACACTGACATGCATTTATTATGTCGAGTATCCATGGTGAAACCCGAGGCCATGGAGCTAGCTTCCATGCCTACTACTAGGTCCACGCCCAAGGCTGCCTCCACAGCCATCAACTAGAGAGAAGATGGAATCGATGGTAAGATGGAATCGATAGGTATCCATCAATCGATTTGTATCAAACAATTGATTCTCCATTCCCGAATTCCCAAGATCTGGGGCTAGACCCCAGTGTCGTCATGACAACGTGTTTTTTATTTTTATTTTTGCCCCATTCGCGCATGCGCAGTAGTGTTATTTTACTTTATCCCCTTCCTCAATATCAGTTAAAGATGGGATTTTTTATAATTAAGAAGTAATGTGTTTCTCGTTTTAAAAAAATTTAAATACTTAATGTTTTAGTAACAAATTAACATTTTTTATCTTTTCGAGTCCCAAAAATGATTTTTTTTCCATCATTAACTGGAATAAAGTTGAAATGTGATTGTTCCCCACTGGGCCCTCAGTTTGACGCAAACGTTGTATGTGTGATCCTAGGGTCAAGTTCGTGTATTTTCTGGTTTGGTGCCCCACCACTTTCGGAGGTCACCCAACGCTCCAGTGTTCAGAATGATTTTAGAGAATGTAGCAGTATGGGTAGACCTGTGACAGATTACAGCCGGGAAGTGTTGAATGTTAGGAAGGTTCTGCATCGAATAGGTTATGATTTTTCTCTAAAATTCCAAGTCGAGTCCACATTTTTCAAGAAAGTTTGAGTTACCTCGATAATACTTTTACCTACACCAAAAAATATCACAAATAACGTGTTTTCACCTATTTGACTTCTGGTTCCAATTGTCGAATTGGAATTTCAATTGCTTTTGGACCACCCTGCACACTAAAACCGCGTCGTAGAAAATACTTATTTCGTTAGCCTAACTACGCAGAACATAACTTTTCAAAGCCTCTTAAATTTCAAACCGAATTATTGTTAGTTTCTCGTTAACATTTTGTACTCGGAGTACTCGAAATGATTGAAAGTCTACTTCTAATTCAAAACTCTACCTACAATATAGGTAATTATCAAGGTACACGATTAAAATTTTCATTCAAAGTCTACACTTTTTAAGTTTGTTTTAGGTACAATATTTTGTAGAAATTAAACGCGACGATTCATCGTCTAAGATCAAGAAAACCATATCGAAATATTCGAAATAATTTATAGTAATTGTATCGTAATTTTACTGGTTGGAGTATCGATTATAATAATAATGTATTACCTACCGAAGATTCGACTATGGGCGTTCAAGTACATCTTGAAATATTAGCTATGTTCATGTTAAATGTTTCTTAATTTGTTCAGTATGAATTATTTTTCTATGACAAAAAACCTGTTTGCTTTTTTTCTCACTATTTTCAATTTTTTTTTACAAAGTTATGATTTTTTTTCTATGAATAAAGCGCAGGCTAGAGTGGAAGCGGTAACGGGTTCTGAATCGCGAGCGGCTTTGAAACGCTAACCTGAAAACAGAATGATTTAAGAGGTGAGGACGTGCAATCTTGTATGTATGAGGACATATAGATAGATAGCATGCTTTATTCGGCAAGAATTAATAAGTTTATAACAAAAATATAACACTAGTACTTTTAACTAATATAAATATATAACTATGCTGCTACAGTGCTCATGTTGAGGCTGTGGTACGATCAGGGCCGTTTTTAGCCCCTCTGGGGCCCGGGAGCGAGCAATCTTTGGGGGCCCCCCCTCTGGAGGAGTATCCCCCCCCCCTCTACCTACGTAATCTAATTCATTGATAGGTAAGGTAGGAAATGGTTAGAAAATCACAAGAGCACTAGCTCAACAAACGTATATGTACGTAAAATGAATAAATATGTCCAAGAGTGTTATTTTAGTGCATAATTAAGTAACTCTTCATTTAGACCAGACTTATTGTTTACAAAATAACGCTTACCGCTTGGGTTGTATTTATGTTGATGATTTGTCAACTTCTGGCAGTTAGCAAAGCAAGAGACGAGGCATTTAAGGCGAATCTGCTTACAAACCGATACAATCCAATCTGAAAAGTAGATAGTACGTTAGGAAAGCGCGGCTAAACGTGACAAGGGGGTCTAGTGCGGCGACTGAGATGAAAATACTTTGTCCGAAAATTAAAGGCCGAACAAGGAGATCAAACGAGGTCCTGGGAGGACTAGAATCTGAAGGAGCAACTGCACAATAACCTGCAACTAATAATAGAGAGTTTTTGGCAACCACTAACGGGCCCGTGGAACCTCTTCACAAAGCTCGGAGTTTGCGGGTGACAATGAATTTGCCTCCTGACAACAGCAGGCGATGATGAAAGGGTGCCCCCAGACAGTCACCCGTTCCTAGAGGCCCACCGGCACGAGCCCCTCCCTTCCCCCTCTGTCCATAGTTAGCGGGCTTCCTCCGTCAACTGGGTAGCATCCTCTGTTGCTCGCGCTAGTCTCCTCCTAACAGGGCCCGTCAGATTCTGGCTCCAAAAACTCTCTATTAACTGTGGACGTTTTACTGTCACTTTTTGTGTATCGAAAGTATTGTAGGAGGAAGGTATTCACTCACTACAAATAATAACAATCTGGCTCTAACAGATACACGTGTATTACAGAAATGAACAAATTTTTAGCAATTTTAAGAACTAAAACTGAATTGACACTTGAATTAATAGCAGCGAGAAAGAACAGAAAAAAATGGAAGCGAAAATTGATGTGCAACCAAATTTGAAATTTTGTAGCGTGTGTTCTAATTGGAAAATTTGAAATTTTGTTTACAACATAACTGTAGTGACACTACAGACACTCCCTCCCGAAGAACCGAACCCAGCATGATTGAGTCGAGAGTATTGGAGGTGGAACACTGCTTGGCTCGGGTGGCTCAGCTATAGTCTCCACAGTGTGGTCATGGAAGAAGGTAAGAGGAAAGCTCAGTCAACGTTAAAAAACGTGACGAAAAATCGCCCCCCGCTTTCAGCGCAACCTCTAGATGGCGAAGAAAAACAGTCCCCTGATAGTATACCACTAAGTCGCTAGAGTGCAGCTTTGTCACTCCTCATTCCCGGGGGTTTTTAAAAATTGCAAGTCATCAATATTACTTGTGGAGTACGATTTTGGACCCTCTGATTATGATAGTTATAGAAATAAGATACCAGGAGAAAAGGAGTAACGGCAGGTATGCACATAACTACCATAAAATGAAAAACAAAAATAGTGTGCAAGAAAACCACTGATTGGCACAAAATATGACAAGTTTAATTTCTTTTCAAGATCAAAAACAATATCCAGGGACTGTAGTCACACTACAACATCATCATCTATCATCTGCATCACTCTTATCACTGAAATTCTGCCGAGGTGTACTGAAGGTCTCTAGTTATCGGAATTGACGTCTTCCAACACTACTTCATGTTTTGAATAAGTGAAAAGCAAACTGTAGATGAACAGAAAGACGAGAAAATTCAAGAGATGAACCACTATCAAACAGAAGGACGAGAAAACACGTTAGCAACGAGAAACACATTGGAAAATACGTTGGAGTAACTGTTATCAAGGCTGGGGGAGGGGAAGCGTTACGAGCTCGAGTGTCCGTGTATAGTACTTCTTAGCTCAGTTCACCACCTAAAGAGAACTCTACTGTCGCGATAAAGGAAAAAGGCGCACGCATCGTCCTATTGAAGTGAGCTTTCCTCCTATCTTCTTCCATGGTGTGGTGGATAGGTGCAAGGACATAGGCTGGCTTCAGGCGGTCTAAAGCTGCGTCCACACTTGCAACATTCGGCCGCTCCGAACCTCGCTCCAATCCTCTGGCGTGTTTGGGGCAGCAAAACTTCAAAGGAATGAGGACCGGAAGAGCAGAGCGCAGTCCAATCGCTCCGTTGGCGGTTTTCCATCTTGCATCAAAGAAATGTTTTGAGTGGGGCACAGAGTAACGGAGACAAGTTAACAGAGAAGAAAGCCAACGTTAAAATGGTATGCAAGCATTTTTGAGGCTGCCTCAGTTGCTCCATCTACTTTCAGCTAGGATTGAGGAACTAATACGGAAGTGATGGGGGGAAAGGCCACACTCTTCATACCGCTTCTTTTCAAATCCTTTCGAATGTCCAGAAATTGTTACTTTTCGTTTCATCAACATTGAGATTTGCAAAAATTACTTGGAAAAACCAATCGAGGCGAAAGGTATTAACATGTTTAATGTTTTAGGGCTGGGGGTCGTTCTGTGAATTCCGACACGCAAATCTGCAACGTTTTTTTTTCTTAGTTACCACGGACCGATTTCTTAGTTACCACGTTATATCGGCTCCATTTGTGGTCCAGTTGTACCAAGATGGTCACTGATCAGCTGAGTGAGCTCCAAGGCCATTTTCTCTCCTGTTGAACGCAGGAAGCTGAAATTTGAGAAGCAGGGTCAATGGAGAATGCTGAAGGCGCCTGAGTGGTCACTGATCAGCTGAGTGATCGGCAATCTAATTTCTCCCTTGCGAGGGAAAAACATTAAACATGATTTCATGTTTTTCCCTCGCAAGGGAGAAATTGAACATTTTCTGTATAGATCACCCTTCTGCATAGATCACTGGTTCTCCATCAATAGCACCTACCACCATCTGTATTCTCCCTTGACCTTCCCTCTCAAATTTCAGCTTCCTGCGTTCAATAGGATTGAAAATGGCTTCGGAGCTCACTCAGCTGATCAGTGCTCTTCCAGGCGTCTCCAGCATTCGAGGAGATCTTCTTCACTCTTCAGATCACTGATCAGCTGAGTGAGCTCCAAAGCCATTATCAATCTTTTCAAAGTTCCTGTTGCAATTTTTGTTGTCCCTATCGCCAGTAGTTCGAATGTTGAATCGACAACTGCCACCCATAGAAACGTTTAAAACTTAGTGTATTATTAAAAATCGCTCGATTTTTCGTACATATCGCGAATATAACTGAATGTTATCAAATTAATTACTTAGATGCAGCTGGTAACGCACCAAGGAGAAAAATATGTGATAAATAAGGTGACTTGTTATGATGAGGTTGGGAACAAGTGATCGTGAACGCTATCTGTTGCTTTCCACTATAACTACGTCCTGGAGCTCAACCAATCAGAACGCTTCTCGGGCTCCCACATTCAGCTTTCAGCCCAGTGGAGTGGGGTAAGCTTTATATGGGCGGAGCGAGGTTTGGAGCGCTGCGATGTTTGGGGCAGAAGATCTGAGCAAGGATCGGAGCAAGGTTTGGAGCAGCCATATGTTGCCAGTGTGGACCTGGCTTAAGGAGTTTTCTTTGCCGGGCATCGTCACCTTGAAAAATTTGTCGGCTCGCTCAACCATGGCGGGTACGGTTCTTCGGGAGGGAGTGTCTGTAGCGTCACTACAGTTGTTGTTAGCAAAATTCTTTTTTTTTTGTTGTGTTGTACTTCAACAATAGGGTGTGCGCCTAGGTAGGAAAAACTGTTCATTGTTATTTTTAATCTAAGGTAGACCTCATTCTGAGAATTTTGGTACCAACCGCAACCTTCTAGCGTGGGTAAATCTTTTCCTATGAATTTTTAAAGTTTCGACCGTTTATGACGTCACAGTAGGCTGGGGGGTCCCGCCCAGGCGAGAGGGGCGCGTGACGTCATAAACGGTCGAAACTTTGAAAAATCATAGAAACAGATCTACTCATGCTAGAAGGTCGCGGTTGGTGCCAAAATTCTCAGGATGTAGTCCACTTTCGATTAAAAATCTAAAAAAAATCAAGGCGCACACCCCATTATTTATTGTTTCTGGTGTTGGAGGCATACAAATTGAGTTCTATTTCTTAGTTAAACATTTTGAAAAAGTGGCGAGAAAATCGAAATTGACCTCTGCTCCCAAAATGCTCTCTCTGTTCAATCAATTTTTGTTGCTGTCGCAACAACTGTAGTGACACTACAGTATCATCAATTATCATAATTATGTATGAGGGTTACTCTGAGAATAATACCTTTTCGAGAATGGAAGATGTAAGCGCTTTTGAGAAAAAATGAAACCATGAAAACTGACCACCTATGAGACGGTTGCTCCTTCAGATGGGGGGAGGGGGAGCGCCTGTTTGTAAGAGATTAGACTAACCCAGCATGAGGAAGGACCGATAGAGACCCTCTCAAGTCGTAAATTCAAAGTGATTCAAATGTGGCTGGAGTTGTTGGTTGACTCACATGCGAGCTATGGTGTACCGTCGCCGTGGGCATATTGTCACTGTATCGTACAGAAAGGCATCTTCTGCTGCTTGCTTTCTGTCGGCGACTCGTCCGTCTTGGGCGACTCGGGTGCTGCCTCCTGTCCGTTAGGAGGCAGCATTGTTTGTCATCTAAGTGCCAAAGTCGATACCATAGGAGCCCTCGTGGGCTTGTTCCCCAACACTTTCTCCAGCTCTGACATGATCGTTGCGTTGAGTTTTGGAACCAGCTAGAACAGGAATGAACCACCAAAATTAATCAATATATGAAAATCACGACTTACAAGCAATACTGATGGGATGGATGAGGGTAAAGACCCAGTTTTCCATAATTCGGGCCTCATAAATAGGTGCCTCATCTGATTCATGGAAAAAACGCTTCACTATCCCTAGCGGAGGATAGATGAACTAATGCTGCCTGTGTGGTCTAGATGTTCTGGTCTTGGTTTTTTTGCCGATTGATTTCATACCTGCCTCGTCTGGTCATTGTAACCCAACAATGGTCCATTTCGGTACTGAAACATCAATATTATCCATATTTGGTTTCAAACTTCATACCTGAAGACTGTGGATGCAATGGTACAAATGTTGGACTGTAGTAGCACCGAGCAGAAGGCACTGAACAGACTCGTTCTTGCTGCACCAAGCTATGCTCAGTTGGGTCAATGAGCATCCAAGGCGCTCAGCGATAAGCTCCACCTGCTTCAATTTCTCTGCTTGTCCTTCTTTCTTTTCCAAAGCCGTTGGCCTCTCTTTGGTCCAACATCCCTGCAACAAAATATTGCGACAACTCTGTCTTATTGATGTCCACGACATGCTGAATTATAATCTATCAGTTCCGATGCCGAAATTTCTGTTGAAAAGAGTATCTTGCAGCTATGCAACTTGGTGTGTTATGGTATTCTTATTCAAAAATGCATGCATTTACCTACTCAAGTATGAATTCAGAAATCATTTTTCAAGCATTAATCATTAATTAATTTCATACATTATTAATACAGTACATCAATGTTCCCCAAAGCCAGTACTGCAGTAGAATACCAACTTGTCAAAACTCCGTCAGATATTTCTGTTTGCATGGGACAACTACAGTGCTGAGGTGGCAGCCAGTGACCCCAACATAACAGGAAAAAGTATCCCTTTGGCCAAAACTGACTCATCCTTACAACGTAGATCATTTTGGACTCAGAATCTAATCAAACCAATGAACTAGGTTTAAGCTGAAGCAAATGGGAAAGAAGGGGTGAAGGGAAATATCCCTGTACACGGTAACTCTGTCATGGAAGGAGCTGCTCAACGTTGAAAGCTCACTTTCACCCATGCACATAGAAATATCTGAGTGGTAGTAGGTAGGTTCTTCTCAGAGAAACTGATCCAACAACATTAATTATTTACGTACCTTATTGAACCAGTTAGTGACACAATTAACCAATGGGGCTCATCTTAATCTCTCCCTTTCACTCGACAGGGCAAACAAACAACCTTTCAAGTGATAACCAGACCACGTGGCCCTTTCACCTCCCCTTCACTCAAGGCAATACTGATAGACTTTGGTACTTTCTCTACTGTTAGCAGAGTGAAAGAATGCGGCTGACTTATTTCCCGAAGGGTATACTTGCTAACTTATAATTTAGAAGACTACCTGTTCCAAAATGTTAGGTGAAAGGGCTGAGCCTCCATATCTCACCCCTTTGTAACTTGTGTCATAATGAGGTAGATAAATCGGTAGATGAAGTACTTAATTGATAATGATAGTAGATAATTGATTGAATTTGACGCCCGTTCCCACAATGTCCCTATTTTTACATTTTTACGGTAAATTAAGGTAGTTGTGGTAATTTTAGTGACGGTAAAAAAAATCGGGGAAAAAAAGGTTAACAAAAGTGCTAAGAGACATTTTCATACTCAAATTAGTTGTACATCTCCATAGTTAACACCCTGTATTTTAGCGGCCCTGGCAGACTGTGAGCAGCCTGTAATGAATGAACCCTTTCACTTCATCATCTGTCAGTAGCCAACAACCCTTGGTCTCATTTATCCTGGTTTGAGTGGCAGGTAGAAGAAGGACGATGTTTTTGGGACTGTAATACACAAGGACACCTTAAGCTGGATTCACATGGGACAGAAGAGGGCTGAATCAGAAAAGATGGAAAGACGAGAAAACCAGTGGATGGGGTAGCTGGAGTCGGCGGAAGGTTCACATGGATGATGGACGGAAAGGACGGAATGATAACCTTCCTCCTGGAAGCCTCTGAAATGATAACCTCTCTCTGATCTGTAACCTCTGTTGACTGTTTTGAATTTGACGTTCAATTCCTCGATGAAATTAATTTTGTATTAAAAAAAAAGAAAAAAAACTAGCAATAATAGGACAGCACAACAAACAAATGAAGCGCGAGTGTGGAACCTCTGGGTTCCCAATTGTCGATTGCAACAATCGATTGTTTTTTCCAACAATTGATAGTTTCGATGGTTTTTTTTTCAACAAAGGAGTTATATTGCTCTTGGAATTTTCAATTTGCCCACATGCTCATTCATTTTTATGAATGCCTGCAGAACAATGTTTCCAGAAAATTCACAGTTGAGATTCTGGGAATACATTATAACAACTCCTCAATCGCTTTGATTGCATCAAAACAATCGATTGTCGGCTACTATAGACAGTTGGCCACCCTTAGTGCAACCTCCACTAGTGGTTATCATTCCTGACCACTGCGCAGGCGCATGGAAAGGACGGAAGACGGACGACGGTATAAAAAAATCTTCCGCTGATGGATTCCGTCAAGATGGTGGCCACCATTCTCAACTGGGGAAAATCAGCCAATCAGATCATAATATTTCTTTCCATCTTTTCCTCTTCCGTACTATGTGAATCCAGCTTTACCAAGCTGTCGCTACAGCGAGAGTATATACAATACAGTAATTTGTAAGGGAGGTAAAACCTAGGAGAAGGAGGGGCTTCCTAGAGGTAGAGTGGTGGGGGAAGACACACTGAGGGAAGCAAGACAGGTGAGCCGACGCCTTTGTTGTGCTCCTGGAGGCAACCAGAGAATGTATCTACGAGTAATTACACCTTATACTTATTTGATCGATCGATTACAAAAACATACATCGATTACATGAAATATCATGTATTTATGATATTAATTCGTACAGCAGATGGCCGTGACGACACAAGCCATCCGCATTCTTTCTATCTGCAAACAGTACAACCTGGTTACGTTCTTACATCGAAAGTGCTCACCTGCTGTACGCGACTTGCTGGTTACGACGGTTTCTCCGATAAGGTACGCAAACAATAATTGTTTTCTTATAACTAGCGGAACTAACCCCATTAAACTATGATCCAACAACGGCAGGCCACCAGTTTCCTGGGAGTAAACTTGTTCTATAAGGCGTTGAACATGTTTTTCCCCTTATACTCATTTATTACACAAGAACAAAGCAAAGGAAAAATGAAGTGTAGTTAAGCCAGCTTCTCCACTTTCTCAAAATTATTTCTAAATGATGCTCTAATGATAACCTAAGTTGAAAATAAGGCGCAAAGCATCTGAAGTATTAGCTGCAATGAGGAATTTCACCAAATTCTGTTTGCATTTTTCCTGAATAGTTAATGGTGTGGGATAGATGAAGATCGGGCTGATTTCGGAAAATAAGTCTCCTGTTATTTTTGGGAGACAATCAAAATTTTAATTTCAAAACTAACCGGGAAAACGGACGTGGAGCGGTAACGCTCGCTGATTGGGCTGTTTGGATCGCCGTCTCCTCCCAGTGTTGCCCATTGGGACGACGAAATCGTGTTTTCTAAGAGAGAAGTTATCAAACAAAAACAGGGGAAACCTAATTTTCCCCATCTCGCTTTTTCTATTTTTTTCTCCAGTTTTTCGATTTCGAACTTTACTGTTTCGTGAAATTTTGCATCTGGGGACTATGGATTTCTCGATCTCAGCGCTTCAAGCGGCCATAAATGAACTATTCCAGCATGACGTCATTTTCCCGGTTTTTTTAAACATTCGTATTTTCTACACTGTTTTGTTTATTCGTAAATTAGGAAGTTCGGGCTGAAAGTTTGCCTCAGGGGGTTTTTAGAGGTGATGAATCCGATTTTGGGGTCAAAAATGGGAAATTCCGACATGGTGAAATTCCTCATTGCAATAAGCGAGGCGTTTGTATTCGAGCCTTACATCTCTTGTGGAATCTTTGCTGCTCGGCAGTGTCTCGTCCTCGCTCCAACTGAACGATGTGTATTTATTGTGCTGCGTGTCAAACAAAAAAGAAAACATTTCGATCATACGAATGCCCAGAACGCCTTGAAAGTTGATCTCGTACTCGACTATTTCACACATAATCATATCACGGAGATAATCGAGGTGGATACGACCGAGTGTGACAAAATATCAGTGTTCAGTCCTACCTCAATCCTGAATTATAATTTTCTTAAACAATGTTTTCCCACAAAATACCCAAATTTTCCTCCTTAACCCTTAATTTCCCACTTGTTTAAAAAAATGTTTTTTTTTCGGAGTTTTGAATTCAAATTTAGAGAATATTTGAGCAGAAGGTACCTCTAAGGCATCAATCTGTCACCTCAAGAAGGATCTTTCTAAGGGCCAACTTAGCGCTATCTGCGTCAGCAAAATCTGTCCATAAACCCAATTTTGATGGAGTAAAAGAAGGACACTTGGAAAAATTCTTGGTGGGATGTTAGGATCTGCTATTTCCCGTAAAGTACAGAACCAAGGAATAAGGTGAAGAACATTCACTTCATAGAGGAATGCGTGCTGCCTTTTCTGAAAAAACCCAACTAATAGCCCACAAGGTGAGAAATGAGGATAGAAGGTACCTCAAAGGCCCTATTACAGTTTTCCAATTCTGTTGATCAATATGTTATCATTATTACTTTTTTTACACAAATTATCTCTCCATAGTTGGAGTATCAAGATAGCCAACTGCTATCAGTTTTAGTTCAAAAATGGAGGTAGAAATTATGTAATTGCAGGTAAAAATCCTACTTCCAGAAAAATACCTCAGGATATTAAGGGTTAACCCATTTCCGGCCACTGATGCGTTTTTGCATTCATATTTATGATTTTTTTAAATATTGAAATTAGCGGTAAATGTTTGCAGGAGAATTTTTTCTCGATCATGCTGTTCCTAAACTTTTTAGAAAACGTTTTCTTTGATGTTTGGGAGCTCTTGGAGGAGGCCTCTTGGTATGGTGGCTCAAATTCGATTCTGCAGGAGTGAGCTTTCTGTGGCCTTTCTGTGGCTTTCTGGAATATGAGTTGAAACATATTCAAGCCAATAAATAGACTTTTACAGTCTACCAAAACAATGAACAGGATAAATCATATCGATTTGGAAAACTGACGCCTCTCAAATCTCATTAGAAAGTAAAATTCATTAAATATCGAGTAAGTAAAAGTAAAGTAAACAACCATTTCAGGTTGGATTTTCGTCCGACTGCCATTCCGAGAAAGTATCGAGTATTTTTGCTCTCGATTGGGGAGCAAATGATGCTTTATTTTGGATGGCATTCTGTAAAATAGTTTATCCTCCTCTCCTCATTATTCAGTTATTTCTACCCTTGGCTTGAAATGGGTTAAAACAGTTAAAATCAGTTTTGAAATCTACATTGAATTTTCTACAAGATGGGTCATTTTTTACTCCACAAACTTCAAAGACGACTGTATTTTCAATTTGAACATTAAAAATGTTTAAAAAGTACAAAGTTCTGGCATTTGTGAAAAAATCAGGCCTAAGAACTGTGAATCCTATCTCAAGGCCACAAAACTTTTTATTTTTAAATTATCAAAGTATTTTTAAAGTTTAAAAATTTATTCCCATTAGAATATTCAATATTTCAATGTTTGTATTAAGAAATCTTGGTAAAAAGAAAAAAAATGTGACACTAAGCAAAGTTAAATTCTCATATTACTTTTTAAAATATATTCCCATTAGAATATTTAATATTCCAATATTTTTGTATTAAGAAATCTTTGTGGAAAGACAAAAAAATGTGACCCTAAGCAAAATAACTTATTATTTTTAAATTATCAAAGTATTTTTAAAATTTAACAATTTATTCCCATTAGAATTTTTTAAAAATAACTTACTGTTTATTTCAATATTTGTATTGAGAAATCTTGGTGGAAAGTCAAAAAATGTGACCCTAAGCAAAGTGGGGGAGTTGAGATGAGTGGGGGCAATCTATTTTTTTTTGTAAGTTTAAATACTAATAACTACCACAAACTATGCTTACCTACCACTATAAATAAAACCAAAAGAACGTGTATACCTATAACAAATTGAATAACGAAATTGATAACCTGAGCTCGTCATGATAACGGAAAAGCGGCAAGGACTGACACTCGGCAGGGTTCGGCTTTGTTCGTCGATAGCCGAAGTCAGTTTGCCTGTCCTCCGTTCTTTTCGTTGCCTTTCGTTGTTCGTTACCTGGTTCAGTTCTAAAACTTGACCGGAACTGGAGGAGTTCTGAAAAATGGCCGCCCAGAATTTCGAACTGTGTTCTCGGATTTTCTACACTGCAAACGCTTCCATGAGTCGGAACTGCTGTACCTGCTAATCTGTTATAGCGTAACCTTCTCAGGCCCACTTTCACCAAAAGTTGTTCAAATCGCGTTTAACTAAACGCCTTTATAGTGAATCTGGAGGATTAAACCCGACAAGAGGTGGTTTATTATTTTTCAGTGGTTTATTATTTTTCTATAATGTTCCTACAAGGGACTCCCCCTCTCGTTATTGCCTATCACGGAATTCCTTGGCAAGGAGTCCTTGGCAACCTAAAATCCATCCATCCATTTTGGTAAATTATTTTCAATAATAAACCTTTGGAATCGACCAAAAAAAAAAAAAAAAAAAAAATTTAATAATAAGGGGGGGGGGGCTCAAAATTTGTTGGTTTACATTAAATGTAAACCTTGAAATTTTCAAGGTAGGTACGTAGAATCCGAAAATCGAATAAACAATTTTCCCGCCGTCCGCGGCACTTTCCCTACTTAGCATAAACCGATTTTGATGACATTTGGTATGTGAGCTCCATTTGGGGTCTAGTTGTGCCCCGAAAATTTTGGTTGATGTAGGTCACTTCTAAGGGTTCAAAAATGAATTTTTAAATTTTGAAAACGCCCTAACTAAAAAAAATTGTTATAAAGGTATTCTTTTTCCATCAATTTAAGATAGTATAGAGTTTTTTGAGACCACGCGGAGCTCTGTAGGACAAACCGTTCGCTCCCTATGAGAATTTAAGGGTTGGACGTACGATAAATCAGAAACACGAGTGTGAATCGCAATAGAGGCCTAATCTTCGTTCATATCTTAGCTGACCGAAACGCGATCGATCTTTTGCTTCAAGTTGGTTGGTGGTGACAATGGCAAAGCCGTGTTCTTTGCAAACAGTGATCTATAAAGAAAAATAATAAACCTTTGTGTAATAATTTGCAGCGTTTTTTAGCGGAAATAGTACTATTTTCTACTGCTCGGGTGGCAATCGATAAAGACCGGCAAATTTAACCTACATCAAAAAGTTACTAGGCATAAATTATTGTTGAAAATAAGTCTTATTTCAAATAGTACTCTTATTATAGATTAAAAAAAATTCCGACAAAAGTGCAACAATTTAATGGTTTTCAGCTCACTTTTTCATATAAGTAATAAGGTACCTATTATAAGTAATAAGGCACTGAATTCAAAAACGTCTGCCAAGTTGGGTGGGCAGTATAGCTTCCTCACTCATTGTTACATGGACGTATAGAATCAGTTGGCGAAAAAATTGTTGTCAATTACTGTTGTCAATTGTTGGTTTCAACATTAATTGACCTGCAGACCACAACATTTGATCACACAATAAAAGAAGCAATTTACACGGGAACCTGGAAGTTAGTGTGGGCACGAGTAGTATGATATTTGTATTTTCAACGTAGAATTTTATTTAGCGGTCCACCGTCTAGGATCTAACCCACACAATCCCTGAAAATTTCATCGAAATTGGTTGAATAGTTGCGGAGTTTTGGTTGTAACAATAAATTTAAAGTTCGCGCATGCGCAGCGGCTATTGCTTGACCAATTTGATTGAAACTTATAGGGTGTCTCTTAGAAGTTAGTCCCTAACTAACCTCCAAATTTGAGCAAAATCGGTTCATTAGAAACCGAGGTTCCAGGAAATTCACGTTTGCGCATGCGCACTCGCTCCTATTGGTCCGAAGGTGCTGAAATTGATAGGGGACCGTCTAGGACCTAACCCGCACAATCCCTGAAAATTTCATCAAAATCGGACCACAGGTTAGTATAGTTTTGCCCGGGACAAGGATTGACCACAGACAGACACGGAACCAAAATTGTTCGGGAAGCTCTAAAACGCAAAAAGCAAGTGGAAATTTTGATTTTGGAGGACTTTTTTTTCACTTCTTTCACGAATACAAAGCTTCCCTACCTTCGGTAGTGAGGAAGCAAAAATGGCTGATATGCCTCGTAGCCGCCTTTTATTGAAGTTTCTTGAAACCCTCACCAGAGAACTCCTTTGTAGTTGTCCGGAGTTCTGAAAACGAGTTCGAGGAAAAATACGCCAGAACCGAGTTCCGAACTAGTCCGAAAGTCACTGCGAACCGGTAAAGCCCTACTGCGCATGCCCGGACTGTTCTAGAAGCTCTTGTTTTGATTTCCGTTTCAGTTCTCCTCGTCTTCGGTCGTCCGTTATGGTTTTGTGCGGTGTCTTCTTCGTCTTGCGAATGTTTTCTTTTCGGATCGCGATTTCCGCCGCGTACGGTAGTGCATTATGGCCTGTATTGCGTATCCGCTGTGAAGTGAAGTGAAAGTAGTGACCATGACGTGACCAATGAAGTTGTTCTTGGAGGCCGACCTGCTGGAATTATACTTTCTCACCTTCACTTTCCTGCTGGCTGACACTACTTTTGACGTCGAATTCTGATTTTCATGCAGGTAATGTTTTTGAGCTGCTTCGTGAAACATAGTAGCTGCTTTTGGGGCGAAAATATGACGTAAACTTCTGAGGGTTCGTTGGCTTCGTCCGTCTGCCTCATTCGATCTATCTATGGCCTCAAATGGCTTCGCCATCTTGAGTTATAAATTAGAAGTACGAGGTAGGTTTGTAGTAATAATAAGTAAAAACATATTGTTTAGTAATGCATGCATTCCAGGGGACGTCCCATTGGATAAGCATTAGATCAGTTTAACCAGTTGGTAAGCGATAAAACTGTTTCACTCGATGTAATTTGGTTTATTACTTTAGGCAAGAAATGGTGACCCCCCCCCCTCACCCTTATCCACCAAAACATTTCTAGCGGCGTGGGAGCCTCGAATCTGAAGAGCATTTTAAAATCCATGATCTACGATACCCAACATGCGAATTCGAATTCACCCCCCCCACCACCTCCAAAACGCCAACAATGGTGCCAGTCTGGCACCAAAGCGGAAATACGTCGTATTATTGAACTTTCATCTGTTAGTTTTAGTAGGCGGTCCATCGAGGTTCACATCCGTATTCAAGGTGAAACACACAAAAAAAACACGAAATATGCGGTTTATAGTCTCCTGGCACCACGGTGGCACCACTATTAGTTCCATGGTGGTACAGAGAATAATTCATGAAAATCCGGAGGTATAATGAGAATTTTTCCTAAATTTCAAAGCTTGGGTACAATTAGTAAGCAGTAAAGGAACCGAAATATTGAAAAATCGGATATTTTGTGAATATTATCCCCCCACTTGCCCCCTCCCCTTGCGAATTTTGGTACTCGGGTGAAATTATGTACAACTCGGAAGTTATTTTAGTCAAACAAAAAAAGAAACACACAAATCGGTTGGAAATTGAGGCCTGGACAGAGTTTACAAGATTACGCCCGCAAACGCACGTTTTTTAAGCATTAACCCCCCCCTTTCCCCCTCTTAAAAGGCAAAATTCAAAATTCCGGCGCCGTAGTGCACAACTAGATAGTTTTTCGCGTCGATGAAAAAAAGAACCACAAAAATCGGTTGAGAACTAAGGCCTGGGCAGACGACACAAGATTATGCCCAAAAACGCACGTTTTTTGAGCATTAACCCCCCCCTTTCCCACCCTTAAAAGGCAAAATTCGAAATTCCGGCGACGTAGTGCACAACTAGATAGTTTTCCGCGTCGAACAAAAAAAGAACCAGGAAAATCGGTTGAGTACTAAGGCCTGTGCAGAGTACACAAGATTTTGTTACACACACACACACACACACACAGACATACACCTATGGTTTTTTTTCGCGGATTTGGATTCAGAATGGTCTAAAACGGATTACTGTGTGGTTATTTTTTTTTTTTCTGTTGAGTGTTGTCCTCCTTCACCCCAGATCGATCGCATAAGGACGCCCAAGTCTTACTGTGGGACGTCCTAAACAGTACAGTGTTGGTACATGTTTTCGGAAAATCAAAGCCAAATCAAGTGTCTCCATTAAATGGAGATATCATGAGAATTCATTAAAATTAATGTTGTTCACTAAATACCTACTAGGAATTTATGACTACTTAGTTTAAATTGCCAAAAGATATGGTTTTAGCAGACGAAGAGAGGGATAAGCCTATGGCAATGATTATTATGTCGATATATACCTAGTCTTGATCAAATCAGTCCTGGTCTCATACTTGGTTAACTCCAAATTCTGTTGGCTAGTCAGTGGTCGTGTAGGCCTCATCCAAAAATGCATCAGATACCTACAGTAACTGTCAGCTTCCTTTCGTATTCCACTCAAACTCAGAAGTAAGTGCAGATAGGTTTGATCTTTTCTCTTTCTCTTCTTATTTTGCTTCCGAGTCTACCAAGGTAGCGGAAGCTTTGTTTTCACTTTTCAAGGACGAAAAAAAAAGGTCTCCAAAATCAAAATTTTCACTCGCGTTTTGCGTTTTAGACCTTTCTGAACAATTTTGGTTCCGTGTCTGTCATCAATTCCTTGTAACGCGCATAACTATACGAAGTTATTGTCCGATTTCGATGAAATTTTCAGGGATTGTGCGGGTTGGTGTGTAGACGGTCCCCTATGAAAATCATCATCCTCGGACTGATACAAGCGACTGCGCATGCGCAAACGTGATTTCCTTGTAACGGCCATAACTTCTACATTTTCCATCCGATTTCAATGAAATTTTCAGGGATGTTACAGATTAGTATTTAAATGGTCCCCTATGAAAATCACCACCTCCGGACTGATAGTAGCCACTGCGCATGCGCAAACGTGAATTTCCTTGTAACGGCCATAACTTCCAAATTTTCTACTCGATTTCGATGAAATTTTCAGGGATTATGTGGATTAAGTTGTAGATGGTCCCCTATGAAAATCATCATCCCCGGACTGGTAGAAGCGCATGCGCATACGTGAATTCCTTGTAACAGCCATAACTTCTACATTTTCCATCCAATTTCAATGAAATCTTCAGGGATGTTGCAGATTAGTATTTAAATGGTCCTCTATGAAAATCACCACCTTCGGACTGATAGTAGCCACTGCGCATGCGCAAACGTGAATTTCCTTGTAACGGCCATAACTTCTACATTTTCCATCCGATTTCAATGAAATTTTCAGGGATGTTACAGATTAGTGTTTAGACGGTCCCCTATGAAAATCATCATCCTCGGACTGATACAAGCGACTGCGCATGCGCAAACGTGATTTCCTTGTAACGGCCATAACTTCTACATTTTCCATCCGATTTCAATGAAATTTTCAGGGATGTTACAGATTAGTATTTAAATGGTCCCCTATGAAAATCACCACCTTCGGACTGATAGTAGCCACTGCGCATGCGCAAACGTGAATTTCCTTGTAACGGCCATAACTTCCAATTTTCTACTCGATTTCGATGAAATTTTCAGGGATTATGTGGATTAAGTTGTAGATGGTCCCCTATGAAAATCATCATCCCCGGACTGGTAGAAGCGCATGCGCATACGTGAATTCCTTGTAACAGCCATAACTTCTACATTTTCCATCCAATTTCAATGAAATCTTCAGGGATGTTGCAGATTAGTATTTAAATGGTCCCCTATGAAAATCACCACCTTCGGACTGATAGTAGCCACTGCGCATGCGCAAACGTGAATTTCCTTGTAACGGCCATAACTTCTACATTTTCCATCCGATTTCAATGAAATTTTCAGGGATGTTACAGATTAGTGTTTAGATGGTCCCCTATGAAAATCATAGAGAATGGGGTATTTCTGTCAATTTTTTTTATTTATTTTTTCAAAAGAGTATGGCTCAGGAATAACGGTAATCGGGTCTGTTCGTCGAGAAAATGTTTTTAAAAAATCAGAGAAGCTAAGGAAAGTTGAAGATTTGAATGGTGTGACGTAGCTAGCCAATCGTGACGTAGCTAGCCAACTGTCTTTGAAAAAGTATCCATGCACAGAAACCCCTCCTTGATACTACAACATTCTACTCACACACGTGCACAGGGCAGTCCGCGGCGTAGTCCTTGCCTAGTGTGTGTGCATTTATAGCGGCCCGCCTTTTTCAAACGTGTGATCTCTTTAATTAATTTTTCTACCACATGTTATAGTGTCATTGGGCTTAAATTTGTAGTATATAGGTTTTCAAGGGTGCTGAATCGAAATTTGAGGTCAAAAACCTGAATTTCCGACCCACCGAAATACCCCATTGTTTTTCATAGAGGGATTTATTCATAGAGGGATGGTCTCCTGTGAGAATCTCAAATCTTATTCATGACAAGGCTTCAATAGCTCAGAGGAAAGAGTTTTGATTTGTGCTCCAGGGATCGCGGGTTCGAATCCCAGCCGAGGCTAAGAATTTTTTTGATCCAATCACATACATCTACTCACTTAATTTTTCATCCGAATTTGATGACATTTTCTAGGATTGTCCAGATTAGCGTGTAGATGGTCCCCTATGAGGGTACTTAGAGATTGGTGTTTTGAGATTAACTACTATTCATCGGATCATCAGATGATAGATTCTATACAATCGGGTTATGGATACGAG
Source organism: Apolygus lucorum (assembly GCA_009739505.2). Lineage (NCBI taxonomy): Eukaryota > Metazoa > Arthropoda > Insecta > Hemiptera > Miridae > Apolygus > Apolygus lucorum. Next base: position 4,689,008 of record CM019174.2, on the reverse strand, counting down.
GAAGCTATGTGCCACACCCACTTGGCAGACGTTTTTCTATTCTTTCAATGAAATACCTATTGTTCTGTAGAGCTGATTAAATTTCACTGTTTTCGGGTAATATGTGAAAAATTTCATCTCGGCAACTGATGGCATTCTGTTCCAATTCGTTAGTAGTTTCACCTATAATTGTTTGCCACACTCTGTCGTATCCACTCTGTATTTTAGAATCTCTTATTATTTTTATAAAAGATGAAATTCACGCATTTCGAATTGGTAGCGATACCTAGCAGCTATCGACAATCTCTTACTTTGAGCGCGGATCTTGTAAGGACTTGAGCGTTGCTGTCATCCGTTTTGGGAGAAACGAGTCCCATTCCGATCGGCGACCAAGCCATCAGTCCAACACCTGGAACATCATTCATAATTGTGAGGCATTTTATAGCATTCCCAGGTGAAATGAAACCTTTCCAACACCGAATGAAACCTTTTCCACATCAAATGAAACCTTTCCCAGACCAAATGAAACCTTTCCCAAATCAAATTGAACCTTTTCCAGACCTAATAAACCTTTTCCACATCAAATTAATCTTTTTCCAAATCAAATGAAACGTTTTCCAGACCAAATGAACCCTCTTCCATTCCTAATGAAACCTTTTCCAGACCAAATGAACCTTTTCCAGACCAGATGAAACTTTCTCCTGATCAAATATAACCTTTTCCACATCAAATGAAACTATTTCCACATCAAATGAAACTATTTCCACATCAAATTGAAACTATTTCCACATCAAATAATTCTTTTCCAAATCAAGTTGAACCTTTTCCAGACCAAATAAACCTTTTCCACATCAAGTTAATCTTTTTCCAAACCTACATGAAACCTTTTTCCACATCAAATGAAACATTTTTGAGGCCAAATGAAACCTTCTCTTGATCAAATAAAACCTTTTCCAAATCAAATGAAACTATTTCTCTTCTACCCGCGCCATTTTTTCTGGATAAATAAATCCTTTATTCTAACAGACTGCGCCTTGTTTGATTAGGTACCTACTCTTTAAACACTTAATGTGTGTTCTCTCAGTTAGGTACTGCTCAATGTCAGTAGAACAATAGCTTGTTTCACCTACTTTTAGACTGCACCCGCTAGAGGGCAGGTTGGTCGACATGACCAGGCAGCAGTTGCAGGCTCAAACCACATCCAAACAATTTTCACATCAAATTAAACCTTTTCTCAATCAACAGAAACTTTTTTGCAAATCTTCATGTTAATAGAAAAATGTTGACGAAATGGAAATTTAGTGATTTATTGAGATCGGTTTATTATTTTCAAGTAGATCTCGACTTAATAACCAAAGGTCGTTCACTGGTTAAATGAACTGGTTCCCTTGAGATCACCGGAGTTAAGGCCAGTTGGCCAGGGTGATTATCTGAATTGGTGACAGCTCGAGGGCGTTATAAACAGGTTTAATAATTTTTGGGTTGGGCCGTTGGTGCCTCTCCACGTAATAAAATTTCCATAAAATGGATACCCGGACACTCCAATCAGCCCGGAAATGAATATGCCGACAACCTGGCCAAAAAGGGCTCAAGAAATAATTTCATTGGACCCTCACCAGTGATCGGCATTTTGAAGAACGCTTGTAAAGAAAAGGTAAAAAAATTGGAATCCTAAGACCTTAATATACTATAGTCTAAAGAAACTGATAGATACAGACAGACCAGAATGCTCATCACCTCGTATGAAGCAAAACAGGCCCAGGCCCTATGGTTGACCTCAAAAAGTCGAAACACCATCGGGCTAGTGATAGGCATTCTAACGGGCCATTACGACTTCCGAAGAATGCTGAATATCATAGACAGTCGTATTTAATCAATGTGTCCATGCGAACAAGAAGAGGACACAGCTGAACACTTCTTGTGCAGATGCGACCGATTCTGGAGATCCAGAACGGAAGCATTTGGTCACCACATAGTGGAGCGCGCATCTTTGCGTGTAATTTCGTGGAAACGCATGAAGAAATTTGCTGATCCCAGCAAGAGATTTACAAACTCTGAAGTGGGGTAGCCGGCGGAATCCTCTTAACATAAAGGGGCATCGAAAGAAGGAGTATAAGCCATTAGAGCCTGAAACTCTTTTCCAATGGCAACCCCAAGCAGTGAGTGAGAGTCCCTCTCCACTTGAAGGGGGTGAGGCAATAAGGAGCAATGAGCGAAATCATCAGAACCAATTCTGATCTTCGCTTTGGAAGACAGCTGATGACGTCTGCGGCGCCAACAATGGCAGTTGGACGAAAATGCAACCTAAGATGATTTGGAAAAGGTCTCATTTGGTCTGGAAAACAGTTCATTCCAACTGGAAGTGCTGTATATATTGTGTAAAAATGATTCAGTCGTATAGACATTAATTGGTTTCCTTTGAGCTGCATTTGGTAAACGTAATCTCTTTACGTCACCCTGTCAGCATTCTGCGAACAGGATTTTTTCTCCAATTTCTTCCTATTCTTCTTTGAGAAGCCTTTTCCCCCTCCACTCCCCATCGCTTTCAAATGACCAAATCTGACATTCCAAGAGAACCCGAAAACCTGGGTTCCCTCCAAGAAGATCCTGATCTTTCTGTCATTGACCGCAGGTTGTAGGTATAAAATCATTGAGAGCGCACTGACCTATTTTGTTGTACAGTTCCGACATGTACAGCTCAGTCTTCTCTCGACAGAACATGTGGTACTCGGCCTGCTCTATGATGGGCGTGATGCAGTTGAACTGCCTGCAGTTGGAGTAAGCGTCCATGATTTCGACGGGACTCCATTTGGCGGTGCCCCAGTACATGACCCAGCCGTTGGTTATCACGTGGTTCATCGCTCGAACCGTTTCTGGAAGAGACATTTGTAATCTTCACTGTGGGTTATAAAGTGACATTAATAATAAGGAATGTTATCGCAATAATAAGAGAACTAATTGCATCGACAAATTTAAAAAAAGTATTTTTAAATTCATAATTCAACAGGTTTGGAATATGAAGGGTGGTGTGTAGGGACGGCACGATACTCCAAAGTATCGATACTCCTTTCGATACGATATTTCTCAGGCAGTATCGATACCCGATATCTTTTCGATACCGATATTATAAAATATCGATACTTCGATAATATCGGCTCAAAGTATCGATACCACCGATATTTCAAATTAACCCACCTATTAATTTAAAAAAGGCAATATATTTTTTTAAACAATAAACAATATTGATACTATTCTGAGCCTGATACTATTATGGTATTATTTTCTAGTTCTTATTCGGTATTTTTTCAACAATGAGGAATTTCACCGAATTCTGTTTGCATTTTTCCTGAATAGTTAATGGTGTGGGATAGATGAAAATCGGGCTGATTTCGGAAAATAAGTCTCCTGTTATTTTTGGGAGACAATCAAAATTTTTGATTTCAAAACTAACCGGGAAAACGGACGTAAAGCGGGAACGCTCGCTGATTGGGCTGTTCGGATCGCCGTCTCCTCCCAGTTTTGCCCATTGGGACGACGAAATCGTGTTTTCTAAGAGAAAAGTTATCAAACAAAACAGGGGAAACCTAATTTTCCCCATCTTGCTTTTTCTATATTTTTCTTCAGTTTTTCGATTTCAAACTTTACTGTTTCGTGAAATTTTTTGTCTGGGGACTATAGATTTCTCGATCTCAGCGCTTCAAGCGGCCATAAATGAACTATTCCAGGATGACGTCATTTTCCCGGTTTTTTTAAACATTCGTATTTCTACACCGTTTTGTTTATTCGTAAATTAGTAAGTTCGGGCTGAAAGTTTGCCTTAGGAGGTTTTTCGAGGTGCTGAATCCGATTTTGGGGTCAAAAATAGGAAATTCCGACATGGTGAAATTCCTCATTTTGAAGAATATTTCCATTCCGAACTCTTCGGAAAAATCTTTGAAGACATTTTAAAGTATTCTGTAACTTTCTTTAAAATTATTCGAACAATTGGGTAGAAATTCTTTCCGCTTCTCCCTTCATGTAATGGAAGCTTAAAAATTGGATTTTTTCTTTCCCAGCATGTTTGTAGAGGCTTTAATCGCCACAGACATTCGTCTAAATATGGTCGAAGTTGATGTCGAACTCACTCATTTTAGAGTGTTTCCTGCCGACTTTCCTTTCACTCAGATGGGTTGAGAAAAGTAGATTGTGCAATAAAACCTCTTTTTAACTTGCTTACGAGGAACAGACCGTTATCTATAGAGGGAAAAGTGGGTACTCACCTTCTGTGGGACACATGGGGTCGCATTTATGAAGAATCACAACATCAATATAGTCTAGTTGAAGCCGGAGCAGAGACGCTTTCACGCTTTCTATTATGTGTTTCCTAGACAGCCCTCGCTCGTCTGACCTGTTTAAATTCAAGTTCAATCAATGAATTTGTGGTTAATAACTCTGAAATTATAATTACAACACACTAAAAAAATTATTAACATTAAATTAATCAAAAAGAAGCCTGAAATGCCATAATTTTTTTTTTTCAACTGGCCATTTTGGTTTATTATTTCAGTAATGACGACCCTTCCTCGGAATTTGATGGTTAGTAGGGGGACTTTTGCCTCCCCCCCCAACCACTCCCCCTCTACCCCACCGTGTACTCCCTCTGCATTGCGGGGGGGTTGAGGGGGGCAAAAAGTCCAGAAGGGGGTCCAGCCGCGCCACTCACAAAGGCCGGCGTTTCAACGTCGACACACTGGCCTCTGTGAGTGGTGTTACCCTGGATCTCTGAAAAGGCTGGTATTCCAACGTCGTCACGCCGGCCCTTGAAAGTGGTGTCAGACTTAGGTAGTAGACCTGCGAAAAGCCGGCATTTCGATGTCGCCACACCAGCCTTTGACAGTGGTGTCAGACTTGAGTAGTAGACCTGCGAAAGCCGGCATTTCGACTTCGAGATTCTGCCTACGGCATTTTGACTATTTTGGGACCACCTTCTATCCTAGTTTTGTATCAATATAGGTTGAATTTCCATCTGTACAACAAATGAGAATTACACCTAATTGCTCATATATGAGGCAGAGGAGGGTGTGACGACTCTACCCCTTCAAACCAGTGATTAGATTAATCAGCCGGCCTGATGAGAATGTCGATTCATATCTCTATGAATCGCATATCCCCAAAGGCGTAGCTCCAACAAATCGGTTTGTCCTTTCTGTAAATGTAGGATCGTCACACTCCCCTCCCTAAAACATACTTCTGGGTTTCAAACAGAAGTATTTTGAAAACAAGTCAAAGGGACTGAAAATAGCATGAAGCCAGGAGAGGACGTCTGGAAGCTTCAAGGGGATTCCTCCATCGTAATGGTACTATTGCAAAAGAAGAAGAAGAAGAATACCACGAATGGGTCATTTATGCCACGATGGGCCATTTATACAATTTATAAATTATTCTTAAAATTATTCTTTCATGTCATAAAAGAATTAAATCAATGGAACTGAGGAGAAAGCAAACTAAATAAAGAATACGAATGAAGAGAAACATTCAAGTGTAATGATTGAAAAGGCAAATGCAGAAAAGGCTTATATAGAAGAAAACGTAATTGAAATTAATAAAATGCCAGATTGCAAAGCCTAACAAGAGACTGAATTTAATTACCGGATTGGCGAAGTTTAATGAATGAATATAATTGCCGGATTGGCGAAGTCTAATAAGAAAATGAATTTAATATAGAGATTCCTTCTGGAAATCTCTTTGAGTAATTCCTTCTGGAATACCCAAGAAAAAGTGGAGGAGAAATGATGAAGTATATTCAGTGCATTTCCACCAAACCACGCTCTGCTACATGTGATGAAGTTAAAGGCTATAATCTACTACGTAGTCTTTAATTCAAATTTATGAAGACTCTGCTACCACCCCAAACTATGGGGAAATAATTAAATTCTAAATTAAATTATAATTTAGAATAAAATAAAGCTCACTTTTCTCCTAGCCTTGCTCTAGCTCAGACGTACCTACCTTCTCTTGGTCTTTCCAATCGCTTTTCATTTTCATTTTTTCCAGTTTTATTTTTTTCTTCAGTTTTCAGTCTTCAGTTTTCAGTTCTTATTTTCATTTGATTATTCTCCAGGAAAATCAGGTTCGTTTTGTATTTCTTTTCTCTTTTTCTTTTACCAAATTTAGTGATTCTTTCTTTGTTCTGTTCTATTGTATTGTCCAGAAGGATTTTTCTTTTGTTTCCATTTTTTTCAATTTCCTTTTTTTGTCCTAAGCAGAGGAGTTTATTTGATTTTTCTTTTTTACTTTTGAATCAGTATATTTCGTTTTTCCCTCATTTGCAGGTTCTTTTTATTTGTCCTTTTCTCAGTCAGTGAGCTTTATTTTATTCTAAATTATAATTTAATTTAGAATTTAATTATTTCCCCATAGTTTGGGGGGTAGCAGAGTCTGCATAAATTTGAATTTAAAGACTACGTAGTAGATTATAGCCTTTAACTCATCACAGTTTACATCGCCACACAGGACTTCGTGAGTGGAGTTTACCCCCTGGAGCTATGCAAAGACCAGTATTTCAACGTTGCCACGCCGGACTTTGACAGTGGTGTCAGACCTAGGTAGTAGACTTGCAAAGACTGGTATTTCAACATCGCCACGCCCGGGGTGATGGGGTCGAGTTAAAACGCAAAACCAGCAAAGCTAGTGGAGTGCGATATTTATTGATCCATTAATAGGTG
>CM019174.2:4460991-4682225 GCA_009739505.2 Apolygus lucorum | reverse complement strand
TATAATCGATCGATCGAATAAGTATAAGGTATATTACTCACAGATACCTCTCTTGTTGCCTCCAGGAGCACAACAGAGGCGTCGGCTCGCCTGTCTTGCTTCCTCAGCGTGTCTTCCCCCCACCACTCTACCTCTAGGAAGTCCTCTTTCTCCTGGGTTTTCCCTCCCTTACAAACTACTGTATTGTATATACTCTCGCTGTAGCAACAGCGATGTTACTTAACCTTATTTAAATTTATTATTCGACATAGCAGGGAATTGAATTTTCTTGATTTGATATACATTCGTGGGCTTCGTCTGCCAAGTGGCTGTGGCACATAGCTTCCTCGAAACTTCGAGCACCCTCCATCAGTGATGGAAACAATGGAAGCTACGATTGTTGCAAGGATTAAAAGCGCATTTGCAATGTCTACCAATAATTCATATGGGACCATCTCAGCTCCATTTACACAATCCTGAAAATGTCGTCTAAATCGGATAGAAACAGTTGATGTTTTGCATGTTACAAGTATTTCACGTTTTTGGATGCTAAGTGTCTACCGATGGCCCGATTACGATGACGTTTACGGGCAAAATAGTCCTAATGTTAGTTCCAAATAACCACCCGAGTTGGAGAGAAATCGAACTATTTGAACGGGGAAAATGAGGCTATGAAGGTTTTACATGACCAAAAACTGCTTCCGATCTCTACCTACCCTACCAGTGTGGGGGACACGAGGTGCTTCTGCAAATTGGTTTTTTTTTCACCTTCAAGGGTTGTTGGTGAACAGCTATTCAGGGTATCCTGGAACCAATCAGGACTACTTCAGGAATCAATTCCACAACTAATTTGCTGCAACTTTTTCTTTCTAGCACTTTCTTTTATCTCGCTTTAATTTAAACTTTTTCATTAAAATAACACGTCTTTTGCATTCAAACAACATTTCTTTCCTAAAATTTCATAGTAAACCTGAGAAATTATGTACTGTTGGAAAACTGACAATTCGGGAAGTTTTTCTCGAAGAGGGCCCATCGCAATGGGCAGGGATTCTGAGTAAGAAGTTTGTTTTAAAAAAGTCAAATTTTGAAAACTTTCAAACTTTGGTTTGGTTTATTATTTTCAATATTAACCTTTGGAATCAATCAGAAAAAAAAAAAACGTCTGCCAAGTTGGGTGGGCAGTATAGCTTCCTCACTCATTGTAACATGGACGTATAGAATCAGTTGGCGAAAACTCGGCGCTGCGCGCCTCGGCGCTGCGCGCCTCGGCGGGGGCTTCGCCCCTGCACCCCCGGATGATTTCCGCTTAGAGCCTAATGGCTAAAATGTGACATACCTTGAAAAGGTTTTTGCTCCCTCTCCCTCTTTATCATTCTTCCACTGTAATATTTGAGCTCACTCAGCTGATCAATGACCACTCAGGTACCTTCAGCATTCTCCATTGACCCGCCCTCTCAAATTTCAGCTTCCTGCGTTCAACAGGAGAGAAAATGGCCTTGGAGCTCACTCAGCTGATCAGTGACCACTCAGGCACCTTCAGCAATCTCCATTGACCCGCCCTCTCAAATTTCAGGTTCCTGCGTTCAACAGGAGAGGAAATGGCCTTGGAGCTCACTCAGCTGATCAGTGACCACTCAGGCACTTCAGCATTCTCCATTGACCCTGCCTCTCAAATTTCAGCTTCCTGCGTTCAACAGGAGAGAAAATGGCCTTGGAGCTCACTCAGCTGATCAGTGATCACTCAGGCGCCTTCAGCATTCTCCATTGACCGCCCTCTCAAATTTCAGCTTCCTGCGTTCAACAAGAGAGAAAATGGCCTTGGAGCTCACTCAGCTGATCAGTGATCACTCAGGCGCCTTCAGCATTCTCCATTGACCCTGCCTCTCAAATTTCAGCTTCCTGCGTTCAACAAGAGAGAAAATGGCCTTGGAGCTCACTCAGCTGATCAGTGACCACTCAGGCACCTTCAGCATTCTCCATTGACCCTGCCTCTCAAATTTCAGCTTCCTGCGTTCAACAGGAGAGAAAATGGCCTTGGAGCTCACTCAGCTGATCAGTGATCACTCAGGCGCCTTCAGCATTCTCCATTGACCCTGCCTCTCAAATTTCAGCTTCCTGCGTTCAACAGAGAGAAAAATGGCCTTGGAGCTCACTCAGCTGATCAGTGACCACTCAGGCACCTTCAGCATTCTACATTGACCCTGCCTCTCAAATTCCAGTTTCCTGGGGTTGAATAGTTGCGGAGTTTTGGTTGTAACAATAAATTTAAAGTTCGCGCATGCGCAGCGGCTATTGCTTGACCAATTTGATTGAAACTTATAGGGTGTCTCTTAGAAGTTAGTCCCTAACTAACCTCCAATTTGAGCAAAATCGGTTCATTAGAAACCGAGAAACCGAGGTTCCAGGAAATTCACGTTTGCGCATGCGCACTCGCTCCTATTGGTCCGAAGGTGCTGAAATTTATACGGGACCGTCTAGGACCTAACCCGCACAATCCCTGAAATTTCATCAAAATCGGACCACAGGTTAGTATAGTTTTGCCCGGGACAAGGATTGACCACAGACAGACCGACAGACAGACAGACACGGAACCAAAATTGTTCGGGAAGCTCTAAAACGCAAAAAGCAAGTGGAAATTTTGATTTTGGAGGACATTTTTTTTTTTTCACTTCTTTCACGAATACAAAGCTTCCCTACCTTCGGTAGTGAGGAAGCAAAATGTAACCCCCCTCCCTAAAAATTTGTTGGTTACGTTTCAAGATACGTAGATTAAAAAAATCGAATAAACATTTGGGCACTTTCCTTAGTTCCCACGGACTGATTTGATGAAATTGGTTTATTGGCTCCTTTTGGGGTCTAGTTGTGCCCCGAAGCTTTTATTTGTTGTCAGTCACTTTTAAGGGTTGAAAAATAAGGGTTGCAATTTTGAAAACGCCCTAGCTCAAAAATTCTGATATAAAGGTATTGTTTTTTCATCAATTTAAGATAGTATAGAATTTTTAGAATATTTACAGACCACGCGGAGCTCTGTAGGACAAACCGTTCGCTCCCTACGAGAACTTAAGGGTTGGACTTACGATAAATCAGAAACACGACTGTGAATTGCAAAAGACGCCTAATCTCCGTTCAAATTTTATCTGACCAAAATGTTAACGTCTGTAGGTACGTGGTAGGTAGGTGGTGACAATGGCAAAGCCGAGTTCTTTGCAGGTGAGTGATCTATGTAGAAAAAAATAAACCTTTGTGTAGTAATTTGCAGCGTTTTCCATTCAAACACCATTTCTTTCTTCAAATTTCATAGTAAACCTGAAAAATTATAGAAAGTTGGAAAGCTAACAATGCGGGGATGTTTTTCTCGAAAGCACCCATCGCAATGGGCAGGAATTCTAAGTAAGAAGTTTCTTTGAAAAAAAGTCGAAGAACTTTTGATGTTTGGTTTTTTTATTTGATTTAAAAAAAAGGTTTTATTTCTGAAAGATTTTGTTTTTGCACTAAGTAGCTCCGAAATTTATCGCTCTTTCCAACGATATCTACTTGGTAAATACGGGAGTTTTGGCAGTTTCAACTACATAAGGTCGACAAAAAAGAACAACAAAAACATTCTTAAAATTAAAAAAAAAATAAAAGTTGAAATAAAATCGCTAAGAGGCATTCTTTTTAGGAAATACCTTGTAGAATCGAACCCTGAAGTGTTGCTTAAGTGTGGACACCCTGCATACTCTGCGATACCAGGTGGTTCCCTCCCTGTTTACCTGTCGCCGACTCGACCGCCTTTTTTTCCTGGTTATTTGGAAAATCTACTTAAAGTTATGAGGTTGTTATACGCTTACTCTCAACCTCCTCGTCGTCTTCGTCAGAGCTTCTGTCCATGACGTCGAGGGCGGGGTCTTCGGGCGTATCATTTATCGTGGGAGTTCGCCCCAACACTGGTCTCCGCGGAAACCCTCCCGGCATCGCCATTTACCCCACGATATCAATTCATAAAGAGCACGATAATTGATCGATGCAGGCTATCACATGGTTTCGAGATTTGAATTTCTCTTTATGCAACCCGATATCCGGGTTACACTCTCCCCGGTGGTGGAAATCTAGTATTGTCCGCGTCTCTAAGCGACGAATAAACACGTCTATGGAAGGGGAAGACGATCGATTTAAGTCGGTGAAAAGCATGAGTTATGAATGTATTAGTTTTGTGTCTCTATCTCTCATCCTACTTTCGCCATCCATTCCAATCAAACTTTGCTTGATAAGGAAGAGGGGGATTCAGGGTATTGCGGAACCTAGTTAAATGGAAATTGAAGAATTCAGCTTATGAGTTCCATTCATAGAGGTTGACCCGTTTTGACGAGTACATTTAGCCCTAATGGAGAATTTGCCTCAATTTTAGATTCTGGAATTTCAAGTCAAATCCTATAATAGGGCCCTAGAATAACGTTTAACACTAGGAATAAACAAGGGGAAAAATTACCGTAGGAGAAAATGACTAAACAAGTGAACCTCTGTTAAAAACACCGCGAAAATCGAGGAATATTGTTGACGTCATACAAAAAAAAACGACGCGAAAACAACTCCGACAACAGACAGAGTTCTAGCACCGCCACACAAAACGATCCAGTGAAATGGCTACTCGAATAATGTGATTCAAATCTTGAAACTAAATAAGAGAAGATGAAGACTAGTAATGCTTGATAAACTAGTAGGTAGAATCGTATTGTAAAAAAGTGAGTAATATTGTTTCTTTTGGTCACTTTCGTGTCTGGGTTCTTCCTGCCAGTTCGCGGCGCACTCTTGTGCGCACTACTCGTAAGCTAAAAGTTCGTGTATGTTCCGCTTCTGTGGTAAGCGCCACAGAACCTCCTTTAAAGTCAGATTGGTAGAATATCCGTCACGTTTCAAACATGGCTGCCTCTTACACATTGCCACCACATTTAAAATTTCCATCTTCCTTAAATTCTCTAAAATTTTTGGATGCGTTTTCGAGCAGCTCACTATGGTTTTATTCCATATAAATAAACCCTCATTCGAAAAAAAAATGTGAGGCAAATTCCCCATTGATGTGTTTACAATATAATGCAATATGTTGCAATTTCTCATTATGAATCGAGATCCCCAAATTTACCTGAGCGAAAAGTTGTTCCCGCTCATGGTGACGAGTTTACATTTTTAGCATGGAACATGCTTTATCAATCACCTAAATGGGCAAAAACGTGACGAAACCGTGGAACGAAAGTAGCGCGGGATTTTGTAATGATTTTCACTTACGACCGACCCGTTTCTAGGGGAATGTATCGCCGTTAGTTTTCATCCAGCGAAAATCGTTCGCCACACGTTGAAAAGCCCTCAATTTATGCGTAAATTATATATGCCGAAACAGCTTTAAATATGTACGAAGCTGAGATATATCTCCGATTAAAAAAAATTGTAAACAACATTCGCGGTAAAAACCAATTTTGATTTAGAGGATTTTTATTTATGTGGTTGGCGGACATCGTTTTTACCAAAAAGTAATCGAAGGATCTTGTTACCTAGGCTTTTAGTTGCGCTGTGTTCTAAGATGTTTTCTATTTCTTAATATAACAATACCTTTGGGACATCAAGAGGTGAATGAAATGACGAGCAATTTGAGAAGCAGTCCCATAAAAGAGCTAAATTAAAACAATAGCAACACAAATTAAAACAGCAAACAAACAAAACACGGCTAAAGCATGTTCCATGTTTCTTGAATTTTAGCTGAAGGCTCTAAGCAGTAACCATCCGGGGTCCAGGGGGCTTGCCCCTTTGCGAAGGCCGAGTTTTCATACCTTTTTTAGCGGCACCTACTCGACACGTCACGGAATAATTGAAAAATATCTTGGAACCAGTCTCCAGCTACCTTCCAAATTTGAGGGAAATCGTAGCATTGGATCGTGAAAAATTGGTCCGCTCTATATGAAATATTTAGGGAATTGTTTAAAGTCTAACTCATACAAATCTCGAGAATTTAATCAAAATTGGGGTGTGATTGTGTATAGTTTTGACATTTTATGTCTTTACTATGGCACATAAATGAAAAATCGTCACGCGGGGATCGTCACGCGGGGAGCGTTATGAGGGGAGCGTTACGAGGGGAGCGTTACGCGGAAATTTCTGATGATTTTCACGTACAACCAATCGTTCCTAGGGAAAACTAACTTACTCATTTTCCACCCCACAAAAATCGTTCACCACTCATTGGAAAGCTCTCAATTTATTAAACATAAGACATAAAATGTCTCTCGTGGTTGCGTACTTGTACGAAAGCTGTATCCACCGTTTGTGTTTTTCTCTAGATTGATCATAGACTGTGAGTTCTGGGCGAAGCCTGAGAGCTGATAGAATGTCCATACAATTGGTTCAATTTCAACATAAATTAACGATCATATTGACATCACTCTCTTATTAAACTCAGAGAAGCAACCGAAAATTGATAAACTTCATTGCAGGGTGGTGCCACTTCTGTCTCCGAAGCTTGGTAAAACCCCATTCAATAGAATTAAATGGCAGTGTAACTTGTACATTTAGTTCTCATTGTAAAGCAAAATTGAGTGTCAACTCGAGGAGGGACATACGCCCTAATGGTAGGGCAGGAAGTGTTGTTTCGATACTTGCGATATTTACTGGTATCGATGCCTACCATCCGATACTTCCGATATTTGTATCGAATACCGAGGGATCGATATTTTACTTTTTTTACTTTTTAATATCAGTTAACATAATGAGGTATCGAAACAATATCGATAGCAAACTCAGAAAGACTTTCAAAAACTGGTGCCATAATGACGGGGAAGAGAAATCGTTTTTCGCCCATATACCTTGACCAACATTTTTGGGAAGCTTGCAGGAGGACGACTTCCTATTAATTTCATCCAATGTTACTTGACGTGTCGTTTTTTTTAATATCGAGTAAGTAAAAGTAAAGTAAACAACCATTTCAGGTTTGGATTTTCGTCCGACTGCCATTCCGAGAAAGTATCGAGTATTTTTGCTCTCGATTGGGGAGCAAATGATGCTTTATTTTGGATGGCATTCTGTAAAATAGTTTATCCTCCTCTCCTCATTATTCAGTATTTCTACCCTTGGCTTGAAAGGGTTAAAACAGTTAAAATCAGTTTTGAAATCTACATTAATTCTTCTACAAGATGGGTCTTTTTTACTCCAAAAACGTCAAAGACGACTGTATTTCAATTGAACATTAAAAATGTTTAAAAAGTACAAAGTTCTGGCATTTGTGAAAAATATCAGGCCTAAGAACTGTGAATCCTATCTCAAGGGCCACAACAACTTTTTATTTTTAAATTATCAAAGTATTTTTAGAGTTTAAAATTTCTTCCCATTAGAATATTCAATATTTCAATGTTTGTATTAAGAAATCTTGGTAAAAAGAAAAAAAAATGTGACACTAAGCAAAGTTAAATTCTCATATTACTTTTAAAATATTCCCATTAGAATATTTAATATTCCAATATTTTTGTATAAGAAATCTTTGTGGAAAGACAAAAAAATGTGACCCTAAGCAAAATAACTTATTATTTTTAAATTATCAAAGTATTTTTAAAATTTAACAATTTATTCCCATTAGAATTTTTTTAAAAATAACTTACTGTTTATTTCAATATTTGTATTGAGAAATCTTGGTGGAAAGTCAAAAAATGTGACCCTAAGCAAAGTGGGGAGGTTGAGATGAGTGGGGGGCAATCTATTTTTTTTTGTAAGTTTAAATACTAATAACTACCACAAACTATGCTTACCTACCACTATAAATAAAACCAAAAGAACGTGTATACCTATAACAAATTGAATAACGAAATTGATAACCTGAGCTCGTCATGATAACGGAAAAGCGGCAAGGACTGACACTCGGCAGGGTTCGGCTTTGTTCGTCGATAGCCGAAGTCAGTTTGCCTGTCCTCGTTCTTTTCGTTGCCTTTCGTTGTTCGTTACCTGGTTCAGTTCTAAAACTTGACCGGAACTGGAGGAGTTCTGAAAAATGGCCGCCCAGAATTTCGAACTGTGTTCTCGGATTTTCTACACTGCAAACGCTTCCATGAGTCGGAACTGCTGTACCTGCTAATCTGTTATAGCGTAACCTTCTCAGGCCCACTTTCACCAAAAGTTGTTCAAATCGCGTTTAACTAAACGCCTTTATAGTGAATCTGGAGGAATAAACCCGACAAGAGGTGGTTATTATTTTTCAGTGGTTTATTATTTTTTCTATAATGTTCCTACAAGGGACCTCCCCTCTCGTTATTGCCTATCACGGAATTCCTTGGCAAGGAGTCCTTGGCAACCTAAAATCCATCCATCCATTTTGGTAAATTATTTTCAATAATAAACCTTTGGAATCGACCAAAAAAAAAAAAAAAATTAATAATAAGGGGGGGGGGGGCTCAAAATTTGTTGGTTTACATCAATGTAAACCTTGAAATTTCAAGGTACGTAGAATCCGAAAATCGAATAAACAATTTTCCCGCCGTCCGCGGCACTTTCCCTACTTAGCATAAACCGATTTTGATGACATTTGGTATGTGAGCTCCATTTGGGGTCTAGTTGTGCCCCGAAAATTTTGGTTGATGTAGGTCACTTCTAAGGGTTCAAAAATGAATTTTTAAATTTTGAAAACGCCCTAACTAAAAAAAATTGTTATAAAGGTATTCTTTTTCCATCAATTTAAGATAGTATAGAGTTTTTTGAGACCACGCGGAGCTCTGTAGGACAAACCGTTCGCTCCCTATGAGAATTTAAGGGTTGGACGTACGATAAATCAGAAACACGAGTGTGAATCGCAATAGAGGCCTAATCTTCGTTCATATCTTAGCTGACCGAAACGCGATCGATCTTTTGCTTCAAGTTGGTTGGTGGTGACAATGGCAAAGCCGTGTTCTTTGCAAACAGTGATCTATAAAGAAAAATAATAAACCTTTGTGTAATAATTTGCAGCGTTTTTTTAGCGGCAATATTACTATTTTCTACTGCTCGGGTGGCAATCGATAAAGACCGGAAAATTTAACCTACATCAAAAAAGTTACTAGGCATAAATTATTGTTGAAAATAAGTCTTATTTCAAATAGTACTCTTATTATAGATTAAAAAAAAATTCCGACAAAAGTGCAACAATTTAATGGTTTTCAGCTCACTTTTTCATATAGTAATAAGGTACCTATTATAAGTAATAAGGCACTGAATTCAAAACGTCTGCCAAGTTGGGTGGGCAGTATAGGCTTCCTCACTCATTGTTACATGGACGTATAGAATCAGTTGGCGAAAAAATTGTTGTCAATTACTGTTGTCAATTGTGGTTTCAACATTAATTGACCTGCAGACCACAACATTGATCACACAATAAAGAAGCAATTTACACGGGAACCTGGAAGTTAGTGTGGGCACGAGTAGTATGATATTTGTATTTTCAAACGTAGAATTTTATTTAGCGGTCCACCGTCTAGGATCTAACCCACACAATCCCTGAAAATTTCATCGAAATTGGTTGAATAGTTGCGAGAGTTTTGGTTGTAACAATAAATTAAAGTTCGCCGCATGCGCAGCGGGCTATTGCTTGACCAATTTGATTGAAACTTATAGGGTGTCTCTTAGAAGTTAGTCCCTAACTAACCTCCAAATTTGAGCAAAATCGGTTCATTAGAAACCGAGGTTCCAGGAAATTCACGTTTGCGCCATGCGCACTCGCTCCTATTGGTCCGAAGGTGCTGAAATTGATAGGGGACCGTCTAGGACCTAACCCGCACAATCCCTGAAAATTTCATCAAAATCGGAACCACAGGTAGTATAGTTTTGCCCGGGACAAGGATTGACCACAGACAGACACGGAACCAAAAATTGTTCGGGAAGCTCTAAAACGCAAAAAGCAAGTGGAAATTTTGATTTTGGAGGACTTTTTTTCACTTCTTTCACGAATACAAAGCTTCCCTACCTTCGGTAGTGAGGAAGCAAAAATGGCTGATATGCCTCGTAGCCGCCTCTTATTGAAGTTTCTTGAAACCCTCACCAGAGAACTCCTTTGTAGTTGTCCGGAGTTCTGAAAACGAGTTTCGAGGAAAAATACGCCAGAACCGAGTTCCGAACTAGTCCGAAAGTCACCTGCGAACCGGTAAAGCCCTACTGCGCATGCCCGGACTGTTCTAGAAGCTCTTGTTTGATTTCCGTTTCAGTTCTCCTCGTCCTCGGTCGTCTGTTATGGTTTGTGCGGTGTCTTCTTCGTCTCGGAATGTTTTTCTTCTCGGATCGCGATTTCCGCCGCGTACGGTAGTGCATTATGGCCTGTAATTGCGTATCCGCTGTGAAGTGAAGTGAAATTAGTGACCTTGACGTGACCAATGAAGTTGTTCTTCGAGGCCGACCTGCTGGAATTATACTTTCTCACCTTCACTTTCCTGCTGGCTGACACTACTTTTGACGTCGAATTCTGATTTCATGCAGGTAATGTTTTTGAGCTGCTTCGTGAAACATAGTAGCTGCTTTTGGGGCGAAAATATGACGTAAACTTCTGAGGGTTCGTTGGCTTCGTCCGTCTGCCTCATTCGATCTATCTATGGCCTCAAATGGCTTCGCCATCTTGAGTTATAAATTGGAAGTACGAGGTAGGTTTGTAGTAATAATAAGTAAAAACATATTGTTTAGTAATGCATGCATTCCAGGGGACGTCCCATTGGATAAGCATTAGATCAGTTTAACCAGTTGGTAAGCGATAAAACTGTTTCACTCGATGTAATTTGGTTTATTACTTTAGGCAAGAAATGGTGACCCCCCCCCCTCACCCTTATCCACCAAAACATTTCTAGCGGCATGGGAGCCTCGAATCTGAAGAGCATTTTGAAATCCATGATCTACGATACCCAACATGCGAATTCGAATTCACCCCCCCACCACCTCCCAAACGCCAACAATGGTGCCAGTCTGGCACCAAAGCGGAAATACGTCGTATTATTGAACTTTCATCTGTTAGTTTTAGTAGGCGGTCCATCGAGGTTCACATCCGTATTCAAGGTGAAACACACAAAAAAAACACGAAATATGCGGTTTATAGTCTCCTGGCACCACGGTGGCACCACTATTAGTTCCATGGTGGTACAGAGAATAATTCATGAAAATCCGGAGGTATAATGAGAATTTTTCCTAAATTTCAAAGCTTGGGTACAATTAGTAAGCAGTAAAGGAACCGAAATATTGAAAAATCGGATATTTTGTGAATATTATCCCCCCACTTGCCCCCTCCCCTTGCGAATTTTGGTACTCGGGTGAAATTATGTACAACTCGGAAGTTATTTTAGTCAAACAAAAAAAGAAACACACAAATCGGTTGGAAATTGAGGCCTGGACAGAGTTTACAAGATTACGCCCCGCAAACGCACGTTTTTTTAAGCATTAACCCCCCCTTTCCCCCTCTTAAAAGGCAAAATTCAAAATTCCGGCGCCGTAGTGCACAACTAGATAGTTTTTCGCGTCGATGAAAAAAGAACCACAAAAATCGGTTGAGAACTAAGGCCTGGGCAGACGACACAAGATTATGCCCAAAAACGCACGTTTTTTTGAGCATTAACCCCCCCCTTTCCCACCCTTAAAAGGCAAAATTCGAAATTCCGGCGACGTAGTGCACAACTAGATAGTTTTCCGCGTCGAACAAAAAAAGAACCAGGAAATCGGTTGAGTACTAAGGCCTGTGCAGAGTACACAAGATTTTGTTACACACACACACACACACACACAGACATACACCTATGGTTTTTTTCGCGGATTTGGATTCAGAATGGTCTAAAACGGATTACTGTGTGGTTATTTTTTTTTTTTCTGTGAGTGTTGTCCTCCTTCACCCCAGATCGATCGCATAAGGACGCCCAAGTCTTACTGTGGGACGTCCTAAACAGTACAGTGTTGGTACATGTTTTCGGAAAAATCAAAGCCAAATCAAGTGTCTCCATTAAATGGAGATATCATGAGAATTCATTAAAATTAATGTTGTTCACTAAATACCTACTAGGAATTTATGACTACTTAGTTTAAATTGCCAAAAGATATGGTTTTAGCAGACGAAGAGAGGGATAAGCCTATGGCAATGATTATTATGTCGATATATACCTAGTCTTGATCAAATCAGTCCTGGTCTCATACTTGGTTAACTCCAAATTCTGTTGGCTAGTCAGTGGTCGTGTAGGCCTCATCCAAAAATGCATCAGATACCTACAGTAACTGTCAGCTTCCTTTCGTATTCCACTCAAACTCAGAAGTAAGTGCAGATAGGTTTGATCTTTTCTCTTTCTCTTCTTATTTTGCTTCCGAGTCTACCAAGGTAGCGGAAGCTTTGTTTTCACTTTTCAAGGACGAAAAAAAAAGGTCTCCAAAATCAAAATTTTCACTCGCGTTTTGCGTTTTAGACCTTTCGGAACAATTTTGGTTCCGTGTCTGTCATCAATTCCTTGTAACGGCGCATAACTATACGAAGTTATAGTCCGATTTCGATGAAATTTTCATGGATTGTGCGGGTTGGTGTGTAGACGGTCCCCTATGAAATCATCATCCTCGGACTGATACAAGCGACTGCGCATGCGCAAACGTGATTTCCTTGTAACGGCCATAACTTCTACATTTTCCATCCGATTTCAATGAAATTTTCAGGGATGTTACAGATTAGTATTTAAATGGTCCCCTATGAAAATCACCACCTTCGGACTGATAGTAGCCACTGCGCATGCGCAAACGTGAATTTCCTTGTAACGGCCATAACTTCCAAATTTTCTACTCGATTTCGATGAAATTTTCAGGGATTATGTGGATTAAGTTGTAGATGGTCCCCTATGAAAATCATCATCCCCGGACTGGTAGAAGCGCATGCGCATACGTGAATTCCTTGTAACAGCCATAACTTCTACATTTTCCATCCAATTTCAATGAAATCTTCAGGGATGTTTGCAGATTAGTATTAAATGGTCCCCTATGAAAATCACCACCTTCGGACTGATAGTAGCCACTGCGCATGCGCAAACGTGAATTTCCTTGTAACGGCCATAACTTCTACATTTTCCATCCGATTTCAATGAAATTTTCAGGGATGTTACAGATTAGTGTTTAGACGGTCCCCTATGAAAATCATCATCCTCGGACTGATACAAGCGACTGCGCATGCGCAAACGTGATTTCCTTGTAACGGCCATAACTTCTACATTTTCCATCCGATTTCAATGAAATTTTCAGGGATGTTACAGATTAGTATTTAAATGGTCCCCTATGAAAATCACCACCTTCGGACTGATAGTAGCCAACTGCGCATGCGCAAACGTGAATTTCCTTGTAACGGCCATAACTTCCAAATTTCTACTCGATTTCGATGAAATTTTCAGGGATTATGTGGATTAAGTTGTAGATGGTCCCCTATGAAAATCATCATCCCCGGACCTGGTAGAAGCGCATGCGCATACGTGAATTCCTTGTAACAGCCATAACTTCTACATTTTCCATCCAATTTCAATGAAATCTTCAGGGATGTTGCAGATTAGTATTTAAATGGTCCCCTATGAAAATCACCACCTTCGGACTGATAGTAGCCACTGCGCATGCGCAAACGTGGAATTTCCTTGTAACGGCCATAACTTCTACATTTTCCATCCGATTTCAATGAAATTTTCAGGGATGTTACAGATTAGTGTTTAGATGGTCCCCTATGAAAAATCATAGAGAATGGGGTATTTCTGTCAATTTTTTTGTATTTATTTTTTCAAAAGAGTATGGCTCAGGAATAACGGTAATCGGGTCTGTTCGTCGAGAAAATGTTTTTAAAAAATCAGAGAAGCTAAGGAAAGTTGAAGATTTGAATGGTGTGACGTAGCTAGCCAATCGTGACGTAGCTAGCCAACTGTCTTTGAAAAGTATCCATGCACAGAAACCCCCTCCTTGATACTACAACATTCTACTCACACACGTGCACAGGGCAGTCCGCGGCGTAGTCCTTGCCTAGTGTGTGTGCATTTATAGCGGCCCGCCTTTTTCAAACGTGTGATCTCTTTAATTAATTTTTCTACCACATGTTATAGTGTCCTTGGGCTTAAATTTGTAGTATATAGGTTTTCAAGGGTGCTGAATCGAAATTTGAGGTCAAAAACCTGAATTTCCGACCCACCGAAATACCCCATTGTTTTTCATAGAGGGATTTATTCATAGAGGGATGGTCTCCTGTGAGAATCTCAAATCTTATTCATGACAAGGCTTCAATAGCTCAGAGGAAAGAGTCTTGATTTGTGCTCCAGGGATCGCGGGTTCGAATCCCAGCCGAGGCTAAGAATTTTTTTGATCCAATCACATACATCTACTCACTTAATTTTTCATCCGAATTTGATGACATTTTCTAGGATTGTCCAGATAGCGTGTAGATGGTCCCCTATGAGGGTACTTAGAGATTGGTGTTCTGAGATTAACTACTATGCATCTGATCATCTATACAATCGGGTTATGGATACGAGGAAGCTATGTGCCACACCCACTTGGCAGACGTTTTCCTATTCTTTTCAATGAAATACCTATTGTTCTGTAGAGCTGATTAAATTTCACTGTTTTCGGGTAATATGTGAAAAATTTCATCTCGGCAACTGATGGCATTCTGTTCCAATTCGTTAGTAGTTTCACCTATAATTGTTTGCCACACTCTGTCGTATCCACTCTGTATTTTAGAATCTCTTATTATTTTTATAAAAGATGAAATTCACGCATTTCGAATTGGTAGCGATACCTAGCAGCTATCGACAATCTCTTACTTTGAGCGCGGATCTTGTAAGGACTTGAGCGTTGGTGTCGTCTGTTTTGGGAGATACGAGTCCCATTCCGATCGGCGACCAAGCCATCAGTCCAAACACCTGGAACATCATTCATAATTGTGAGGCATTTTATAGCATTCCCAGGTGAAATGAAACCTTTCCAACACCGAATGAAACCTTTTCCACATCAAATGAAACCTTTCCCAGACCAAATGAAACCTTTCCCAAATCAAATTGAACCTTTTCCAGACCAAATAAAACCTTTTCCACATCAAATTAATCTTTTTCCAAATCAAATGAAACGTTTTCCAGACCAAATGAACCCTCTTCCATTCCTAATGAAACCTTTTCCACATCAAATGAAATTTTTCCAGACCAGATGAAACTTTCTCCTGATCAAATATAAACCTTTTCCACATCAAATGAAACTATTTCCACATCAAATGAAACTATTTCCACATCAAATGAAACTATTTCCACATCAAATTATTCCTTTTCCAAATCAAATTGAACCTTTTCCAGACCAAATAAAACCTTTTCCACATCAAGTTAATCTTTTTCCAAACCTAATGAAACCTTTTCCACATCAAATGAAACAATTTGGAGGCCAAATGAAACCTTCTCTTGATCAAATAAAACCTTTTCCAAATCAAATGAAACTATTTTCTCTTCTACCCGCGCCATTTTTTCTGGATAAATAAATCCTTTATTCTAACAGACTGCGCCTTGTTTGATTAGGTACCTACTCTTTAAACACTTAATGTGTGTTCTCTCAGTTAGGTACTGCTCAATGTCAGTAGAACAATAGCTTGTTTCACCTACCTACTTTTAGACTGCACCCGCTAGAGGGCAGGTTGGTCGACATGACCAGGCAGCAGTTGCAGGCTCAAACCTTATCCAAACAATTTTCACATCAAATTAAACCTTTTCTCAATCAATAGAAACTTTTTTTGCAAATCCTTTATGTTAATAGAAAAATGTTGACGAAATGGAAATTCGTGATTTATTGAGATCGGTTTATATTTTCAAGTAGATCTCGACTTCATAACCAAAGGTCGTTCACTGGTTAAATGAAATGGTTCCCTTGAGATCACCGGAGTTAAGGCCAGTTGGCCAGGGTGATTATCTGAATTGGTGACAGCTCGAGGGCGTTATAAACAGGTTTAATAATTTTTGGGTTGGCCCGTTGGTACCTCTCCACGTAATAAAATTTCCATAAAATGGATACCCGGACACTCCAATCAGCCCGGAAATGAATATGCCGACAACCTGGCCAAAAAGGGCTCAAGAAATAATTTCATTGGACCCTCACCAGTGATCGGCATTTTGAAGAACGCTTGTAAAGAAAAGGTAAAAAATTGGAATCCTAAGACCTTAATATACTATAGTCTAAAGAAACTGATAGATACAGACAGACCAGAATGCTCATCACCTCGTATGAAGCAAAACAGGCCCAGCCCTATGGTTGACCTCAAAAAGTCGAAACACCATCAGGCTAGTGATAGGAATTCTAACGGGCCATTACGACTTCCGAAGAATGCTGAATATCATAGACAGTCGTATTTAATCAATGTGTCCATGCGAACAAGAAGAGGACACAGCTGAACACTTCTTGTGCAGATGCGACCGATTCTGGAGATCCAGAACGGAAGCATTTGGTCACCACATAGTGGAGCGCGCATCTTTGCGTGTATTTCGTGGAAACGCATGAAGAAATTTGCTGATCCCAGCAAGAGATTTACAAACTCTGAAGTGGGGTAGCCGGCGGAATCCTCTTTTAACATAAGAATGAGAGTATAAGCCATTAGAGCCTGAAACTCTTTTCCAATGGCAACCCCAAGCAGTGAGTGAGAGTCCCTCTCCACTTGAAGGGGTGAGGCAATAAGTAGCAATGAGCGAAATCATCAGAACCAATCTAATCTTCGCTTTGGAAGACAGCTGATGACGTCTGTGGCGCCAACAATGGCAGTTGGACGAAAATGCAACCTAAGATGATTTGGAAAAGGTCTCATTTGGTCTGGAAAACAGTTCATTCCAACTGGAAGTGCTGTATATATTGTGTAAAAATGATTCAGTCGTATAGACATTAATTGGTTTCTTTGAGCTGCATTTGGTAAACGTAATCTCTTTACGTCACCCTGTCAGCATTCTGCGAACAGGATTTTTTCTCCAATTTCTTCCTATTCTTCTTTGAGAAGCCTTTTCCCCCTCCACTCCCCATCGCTTTCAAATGACCAAATCTGACATTCCAAGAGAACCCGAAAACCTGGGTTCCCTCCAGAAGATCCTGATCTTTCTGTCATTGACCGCAGGTTGTAGGTATAAAATCATTGAGAGCGCACTGACCTATTTGTTGTACAGTTCCGACATGTACAGCTCAGTCTTCTCTCGACAGAACAATGTGGTACTCGGCCTGCTCTATGATGGGCGTGATGCAGTTGAACTGCTGCAGTTGGAGTAAGCGTCCATGATTTCGACGGGACTCCATTTGGCGGTGCCCCAGTACATGACCCAGCCGTTGGTTATCACGTGGTTCATCGCTCGAACCGTTTCTGGAAGAGACATTTGTAATCTTCACTGTGGGGTTATAAAGTGACATTAATAATAAGGAATGTTTATCGCAATAATAAGAGAACTAATTGCATCGACAAATTTAAAAAAAGTATTTTTAAATTCATAATTCAACAGGTTTGGAATATGAAGGGGTGGTGTGTAGGGACGGCACGATACTCCAAAGTATCGATACTCCTTTCGATACGATATTTCTCAGGCAGTATCGATACCCGATATCTTTTCGATACCGATATTATAAAATATCGATACTTCGATAATATCGGCTCAAAGTATCGATTACCACCGATATTTCAAATTAACCCACCTATTAATTTAAAAAAGGCAATATATTTTTTTAAACAATAAACAATATTGATACTATTCTGAGCCTGATACTATTATGGTATTATTTTCTAGTTCTTATTCGGTATTTTTTCAACAATGAGGAATTTCAACCGAATTCTGTTTGCATTTTTCCTGAATAGTTAATGGTGTGGGATAGATGAAAATCGGGCTGATTTCGGAAAATAAGTCTCCTGTTATTTTTGGGAGACAATCAAAATTTTTGATTTCAAAACTAACCGGGAAAACGGACGTAAAGCGGTAACGCTCGCTGATTGGGCTGTTCGGATCGCCGTCTCCTCCCAGTTTTGCCATTGGGACGACGAAATCGTGTTTTCTAAGAGAAAAGTTATCAAACAAAAACAGGGGAAACCTAATTTTCCCCATCTTGCTTTTTCTATATTTTTCTTCAGTTTTTCGATTTCAAACTTACTGTTTCGTGAAATTTTTTGTCTGGGGACTATAGATTTCTCGATCTCAGCGCTTCAAGCGGCCATAAATGAACTATTCCAGGATGACGTCATTTTCCCGGTTTTTTTAAACATTCGTAATTTTCTACACCGTTTTGTTTATTCGTAAATTAGTAAGTTCGGGCTGAAAGTTTGCCTTAGGAGGTTTTTCGAGGTGCTGAATCCGATTTTGGGGTCAAAAATAGAAATTCCGACATGGTGAAATTCCTCATTTTGAAGAATATTTCCATTCCGAACTCTTCGGAAAAATCTTTGAAGACATTTTAAAAGTATTCTGTAACTTTCTTTAAAATTATTCGAACAATTGGGTAGAAATTCTTTCCGCTTCTCCCTTCATGTAATGGAAGCTTAAAAATTGGATTTTTTCTTTCCCAGCATGTTTGTAGAGGCTTTAATCGCCACAGACATTCGTCTAAATATGGTCGAAGTTGATGTCGAACTCACTCATTTTAGAGTGTTTCCTGCCGACTTTCCTTTCACTCAGATGGGTTGAGAAAAGTAGATTGTGCAATAAAACCTCTTTTTAACTTGCTTACGAGGAACAGACCGTTATCTATAGAGGGAAAAGTGGGTACTCACCTTCTGTGGGACACATGGGGTCGCATTTATGAAGAATCACAACATCAATATAGTCTAGTTGAAGCCGGAGCAGAGACGCTTTCACGCTTTCTATTATGTGTTTCCTAGACAGCCCTCGCTCGTCTGACCTGTTTAAATTCAAGTTCAATCAATGAATTTGTGGTTAATAACTCTGAAATTATAATTACAACACACTAAAAAAATTATTAACATTAAATTAATCAAAAAGAAGCCTGAAATGCCATAATTTTTTTTTTCAACTGGCCATTTTGGTTTATTATTTTCAGTAATGACGACCCTTCCTCGGAATTTGATGGTTAGTAGGGGGACTTTTGCCTCCCCCCCCAACCACTCCCCCTCTACCCCACCGTGTACTCCCTCTGCATTGCGGGGGGGTTGAGGGGGGCAAAAAGTCCAGAAGGGGGTCCAGCCGCGCCACTCACAAAGGCCGGCGTTTCAACGTCGACACACTGGCCTCTGTGAGTGGTGTTACCCTGGATCTCTGAAAAGGCTGGTATTCCAACGTCGTCACGCCGGCCCTTGAAAGTGGTGTCAGACTTAGGTAGTAGACCTGCGAAAAGCCGGCATTTCGATGTCGCCACACCAGCCTTTGACAGTGGTGTCAGACTTGAGTAGTAGACCTGCGAAAGCCGGCATTTCGACTTCGAGATTCTGCCTACGGCATTTTGACTATTTTGGGACCACCTTCTATCCTAGTTTTGTATCAATATAGGTTGAATTTCCATCTGTACAACAAATGAGAATTACACCTAATTGCTCATATATGAGGCAGAGGAGGGTGTGACGACTCTACCCCTTCAAACCAGTGATTAGATTAATCAGCCGGCCTGATGAGAATGTCGATTCATATCTCTATGAATCGCATATCCCCAAAGGCGTAGCTCCAACAAATCGGTTTGTCCTTTCTGTAAATGTAGGATCGTCACACTCCCCTCCCTAAAACATACTTCTGGGTTTCAAACAGAAGTATGTTTGAAAACAAGTCAAAGGGACTGAAAATAGCATGAAGCCCAGGAGAGGACGTCTGGAAGCTTCAAGGGGATTCCTCCATCGTAATGGTACTATTGCAAAAGAAGAAGAAGAAGAATACCACGAATGGGTCATTTATGCCACGAATGGGCCATTTATACAATTTATAAATTATTCTTATAAATTATTCTTTCATGTCATAAAAGAATAAATCAATGGAACTGAGGAGAAAGCAAACTAAATAAAGAATACGAATGAAGAGAAACATTCAAGTGTAATGATTGAAAAGGCAAATGCAGAAAAGGCTTATATAGAAGAAAAACGTAATTGAAATTAATAAAATGCCAGATTGGCAAAGCCTAACAAGAGACTGAATTTAATTGCCGGATTGGCGAAGTTTAATGAATGAATATAATTGCCGGATTGGCGAAGTCTAATAAGAAAATGAATTTAATATAGAGATTCCTTCTGGAAATCTCTTTGAGTAATTCCTTCTGGAATACCCAAGAAAAAGTGGAGGAGAAATGATGAAGTATATTCAGTGCATTTCCACCAAACCACGCTCTGCTACCATGTGATGAAGTTAAAGGCTATAATCTACTACGTAGTCTTTAAATTCAAATTTATGAAGACTCTGCTACCACCCCAAACTATGGGGAAATAATTAAATTCTAAATTAAATTATAATTTAGAATAAAATAAAGCTCACTTTTCTCCTAGCCTTGCTCTAGCTCAGACGTACCTACCTTCTCTTGGTCTTTCCAATCGCTTTTCATTTTCATTTTTCCAGTTTTATTTTTTCTTCAGTTTTCAGTCTTCAGTTTTCAGTTCTTATTTTCATTTGATTATTCTCCAGGAAAATCAGGTTCGTTTTGTATTTCTTTTCTCTTTTTTCTTTTACCAAATTTAGTGATTCTTTCTTTTGTTCTGTTCTATTGTATTGTCCAGAAGGATTTTTCTTTTGTTTCCATTTTTTTCAATTTCCTTTTTTTGTCCTAAGCAGAGGAGTTTATTTGATTTTTCTTTTTACTTTTGAATCAGTATATTTCGTTTTTCCCTCATTTGCAGGTTCTTTTTATTTGTCCTTTTCTCAGTCAGTGAGCTTTATTTTATTCTAAATTATAATTTAATTTAGAATTTAATTATTTCCCCATAGTTTGGGGTGGTAGCAGAGTCTGCATAAATTTGAATTTAAAGACTACGTAGTAGATTATAGCCTTTAACTTCATCACAGTTTACATCGCCACACAGGACTTCGTGAGTGGAGTTTACCCCCTGGAGCTATGCAAAGACCAGTATTTCAACGTTGCCACGCCGGACTTTGACAGTGGTGTCAGACCTAGGTAGTAGACTTGCAAAGACTGGTATTTCAACATCGCCACGCCGGGGGGTGATGGGGTCGAGTTAAAACGCAAAACCAGCAAAGCTAGTGAGTGCGATATTTATTGATCCATTAATAGGTGTAGGTAAGATAATGTGCCGAGTAATAAGAGTAATTGTGCGGTGAGATGCAGAGATCCAGGGTAACACGTCACTCACAGTGGCCAGTGTGGCGACGTTGAAACGCCGGCCTTTGTGAGTGGCGCGTCTAGACCCCCTAAGGGACTTTTTGCCCCCTCAACCCCCCGCACTGCAGAGGGGGTACACGGGGGGGGGGGGGCAAATGTCCCTTATTACCCCTACTATGGTTTTACTTTTCAAGGTACCTTGGTTGAATCCGAAAATCAAATAAATTTTTTCAGTTCCCATGGAATTTTGATTAAATTTGGGTTATAGTTGTGCCTCGAAACTTTTAGTTATTGTCAGTCACGTCTAAAGAGTAAACATTGGGAACCCCAGCTCGAAAACTTCCAATATACATGTATTGTTTTTTCAGTAATTTAAAATGGCGACGATTTTTACGAATTTATTGACACCACTCAGTGCTCTGTTGGACCAACCGTTCGCTAATGAGGATCATTAACTATTTAATAAGCTAATTACTGCGTGTTTTCATCAATTTAGAATAATGCTCGAGCTTTAGAAACGAATGAGACCATCCAGAGCTCTGAACGATGAAAGACGATTAAATGGGAGTTGATTGTGAAATTAATCTGGATTACGCGTGGCTGCCTGAGGGTCCATTCCGTGCCTCGATACCTAGGTAGGTATCTATAACCTAGCCGAAAATATGATCTTTTTCATTTCTCGGATTAGAATTTCAAGTCCGCTCATTTGTGCTTAGTTAACAACCAAATTTCGCAATAAAGGCACCATCAACTTTGGGATAAGGATGTTTTCCTGGTAGGTACTTCTTAATCCTTGCGCGATAATAATATTAAATAATATCAAATTTTGATATTAATATTTGTTGAATGCGATAACCCGTGGATAACGCTGATATGATGATAAATGCAACGAGGAACTTTCGGTTGGAAATGACTGGAAAATCAATGAGTCAGACCGTTTCCCGTGACTGCACAAGGTCTTCTCTTCCATTGTGGAAAAAGAAAATTTGGTTATATTGTCCGGCTTTCCTTCACAAACCGAATTACCATCTGTTTCCAATGTGTATTCAGCAGATGGCGGTCAGCTTGACGCAAAAAGTCATTCCAGTCGGGTCGGAAAAGGGCGCAATACTAGACGGGCGGTCGTTGTTTACCTCTGCAATGCGGAACCTCCCGCCGCCTTTGGGAGCTTGGAATCTCATCCAGTCGACCGAGGAATTTTTTTCTATTCGAAAAATAGAGGAATGTCAATAATGTGTCTTCCTTTTCTTTAGTCTTGGCCTCAATAGTCGAAGAAATAACCGAAGAAAAGTGGGTTCCGCGGGTCTGTTTGCTTTCTACGTAGTCCGTTTGTGTAATAAAATCGTTATTGAACTTCGGTGAATTATTTCATGAATGTCGTACAAGAGCTCTAAAATTTTCTCTTTGGGCGCTACATCTGGTTGGCACTTATAGATCTAGCAACTGCCAAGTTTCCAGCGATCTAGATCAGCAGTGCGAGCGGCAAAGCTGATTTATCTCTTATCGATCTTGGAATGCTGAAATTCGACGTCTTGGGAACCACTGGAAGTGACTGAGGTCAGATCAGTAGTGCGAACATACATTTTCGCTCATCCTGGAGCACTGACATTTGATGTTTAGTTTTCTGGGAACCGCTACAACCCAGAAGTGACGGATAAAGTCAGATCTGTTCTGCAAACCATAAAGCTTTGAAACTTGTTCCGTCGCTTGTCCTGAAATATGGTATACATTTGACTAGAAAATGAGATTCCCAAAGTTTTAGGTCGATCGGATAACATTAACCCGTGCCGCATCGAGGTTGAAGTTCAGAAAAACTCACTTTTTTTTCATAAAGATATTCTTTTTTTCCTCATAATTATAGTAACTATTTGTCCTAGAGACTTGAAATTGGTCTCATTTTATTTAAAATGTTATTTTCTTCAACTTTTACTCACATAATTTTTTCGCTACATGCTATAGATTTTATGTTATTCAGCTTTTCCCATCTCAAAACGTGGTCCGTTTTAGCAAATGTGCCTTTTTACGCATACCCCTAAAAACCACACTCCAGTCTATGAAACCGACCTCCAGGCGATTTGATGTATCTTTATCACTCTGTTATATGGAAAATTGATACATTTGAATCTCAAGTCTCCAGGACAAATGGTTACAATATTATGAGGATTATGAGGGATTCACTGAAATTCACTCCTCAGCCTGTGGGGGAATAGAAGTGATCGACAATAAATTGGATCAGCTGTGTAATCGATGAAGTCAGCCCTTGTCCTGATTGCTCTACAGTCTTGACGTTGCAGAAGACAGAATTAACTTCCTCGATTTAAAAAAAAAACTAAATGTGCTTTAAAAGAAACGCTATTTGTATATTTTCGGGATCGCGCACAAATTATAGATTTGCGCGCAATGTGTTTTCGCAAGGGGAGGTCCCGCATCTCGCCACCAGGTCAGGGTCGAACCCCATCGATTCCGCCCCCGCGTACCTATATGCCACCCCCACCAAGTTCATTTAGCTATCTCTTTCACTTGAGACACCCCTCGAAATAATTGCTTTATTAAAATTGCGGCTGAGTGGGTAGACATCGATCTAGGAAAAGTGGTTGGTAAATATTGTTTAGAGACGGTTTACTCGGCACCAGTCCCTTGTGAAACCCAAAGCTTAGTTTCGAACCCACGAAAGAGATTATTGGTGAGGAAACATCGTGGATATTCAGATGATATCCACCACAAACTTCACTCCACAATATCCACCACAATCACTGGATGGTGGCAACCTATCTCTGATAGCTGAAAAGCCTGCTAAAAATTGTAGATATGTAAAAAAAAAATTGATTTCGTGGCCTGGAATCGAACCCGGGACCCCCACGTTCGGGCGACATACGTACGGTTGGCGTTTTATGTATACAGGGTGTCCCATGTTAAGGACCGAAAAACTTCGGGAGTCGATTCTACAACTAATTTTAGTAAGAAAGTGCCTTTTAGCAATTTTTCGTTAGACGCTTAATTTCCGAGTTATTCTAATTTAAAGATTTTTTTCGTGTTTTCGACCTTAAGCCATAAAAATGACCATAACTCGGTTAATTTACAAGCAATTCAAAATCTAATCAAACCGTTGGATAGGTCGTTAAATTTACCATCTTTCTAGTGGATATACAAAAGTTTTTGTAAGGTCGTGATGGGTGAAAAATCAACTCGTAAAGTCATTTTGGTTTATTATTTTCAATAATGAACCTTTGGAATCGACCAAGAAAAAAAAAATTTTAACACCCCCTCAAAATTTGATGGTTTACGTTTCAAGGTACGTAGAATCCAAAAATCGAATAAAAATTTGGCCGTCCGTCCGCCGTACGCGGCACTTTTGCCACTTAGCATTGACCGATTTTGATGAAATTTGGTATGTAGGCTCCATGTGGGGTCTAGTTGTGCCCCGAAGCTTTTGGTTGATGTAGGTCACTTCTAAGGGTTCCAAAATCAATTTTGAAATTTTGAAAACGCCCTAACTCAAAAAAATTTGATATAAAGGTATTGTTTTTCCTTCAATTTAAGATTCTATAGAATTTTTAGAATTTTTTGAGACCACGCGGAGCTCTGTAGGACTAACCGTTCGCTCCCTACGAAAATTTAAGGGTTTATATTGATATATATATATAAATCAAAACACGAGTGTGAATCGCAGAAGAGGCCTAATCGAAATGCGATCGATGGTTGGTGATTTTGATTTTTTTTTTTCTCTTTTTTTTGGATGGTTAGTGATTTTGTAGACGAGTGATCTTTATAGAAAAATAATAAACCATTGTGTAATAATTTGCAGCGTTTTGTAAAATTGTCAAAATTTCCAAATTTTTCTTTTGATTGTTAAGGTTTTACTTCCGTATGATTTTTCTCGTACCTCTACATTAAAAACTGCGCAAAGATCTCAGCTTTCTAATGGTATAATTTGTTTTAATTTTACTCCGCTAATTAGGGGTGAAAAATACGTTTGAATGATAAAAAACGTGGTTGCGCTCATGGAAATCAAGGTTTTTGGTTCGTTGGGCCTCGGGCAGGTTCGACGAATTACGGGTGGAATTCTACGTCATTTTCAACGCTATTAGACTGATTCCATCACCGTTGGTACGTGAAAGTTCAGTATTGAATTTTGGTGGGTTCGAATCTTTTTTTTTTAATTTACTTGGTATTTATGCACGACACGAATGTTCAATTCTCGCAACTTTCTCGATTATATGAAAAGAGAGATATCTCATAAAGAATAGCGTGTGGATGTGGAATAAAAAATAAAGATAAGTAATGATATTTTAGATAAAGTAAAAATGATATTTATGAACAAACATAATCTTTGTCTTCATCGAAGTACGTTATTGAATAAAACATAAATGAGATAATAAATTTTCTTTGACTTCGTTTGTCATTCGTCCGGATACGTGTAAACACAAAGCAAAGTTTTTTACGGCCAAGTAGAAATAATTGAGGAATGAGCTGTCAGGAAACGATGCACATTATGTACTGAAGAAGGAGGAAGTCACATTGAGCACTCTGAATCGGTAATATGATGACCACTGCTTCAAATTTCGACATTCCTCAATTATTTTCTTCTTGGCTGTAAAAAACTTTGCTTTGTGTTTGCAGGTATCCGGACGAATGACAAACGAAGTCAAAGACGGAGTAGAGGATAATTTATTATCTCATTTATGTTTATTCAATAACGTACTTCGATGAAGATAAAGATTATTTTTGTTCATAAATATCATTTTTACTTTCTCTTAAGTATCATTATTTATTCCTCATTCTACACGCTATTCTTTATGAGATGTCTCTTTTCATTCATACAATCGAGAAAGTTGCGAGAATTGAACATTCGTGTCGTGCATAAATACCAAGTAAATTAAAAAAAAAGATTCGGAACCCTACCAAAATTCAATACTGAACTTTCACGTACCAACGGTGATGGAATCAGTCTAATAGCGTTGAAAATGACGTAGAATTCCACCCCTAATTCGTCGAACCTGCCGGAGGCCCAACGAACCAGAAACCTTGATTTCCATGAGTGCAACCACGTTTTTCAGCATTCAAACGTTCAGATTTTGAATTGCTCGTAAATTAAGCGAGTTATGGTCATTTTAATGGCTCAAGGTCGAAAACACGAAAACAATCTTAAAATTAAAATAACTCGGAAATTAGCGTCTAACAAAAAATTGCTAAGAGACACTTTCTTACTAAAATTAGTTGTAGAATTGACTCCCGAAGTTTTTCGGTCCTTAACATGGGACACCCTGTATAGATTATAGGCACCCCGAGAGTAGAGACTAAAAACAGTACTTACTAAGTTACTGATGCAATGACTTCATTCCCTAGCACCATTGATAAACAGTTCAAATATTTAAGGACAAAGCCATGGTTCATGTTTTTTCGTTTTTTTTCGTTCAAGTCTTCCTGTAAGTTGTTAGTGAAAACCTGACACCAGACCTCCCTCAATTTGCCCATCCATCAATTTGTCGAGCAAAGTATATGGAGATGCTCCAAATGCTGTGGCTAAGGCAGACTCTTGTAGTTTCATGAAGGTACCTACTTCTTAGGATTTATAATGGAAACGGAATGGCGCCAATGAAATCATGTCAGAATGTAGTTGAAATAGATTTATTGAAGTGTTTCATCTCGGGGTCTGCCCCAGCAGGATCTCAGTCAAGTATGGGCATCGCTGAGGTCGAAAAGGTTGATTCTTGCTAGGTAAGCTTCTTTGCTTTTATTACCTTTGACCCAACGAAACTGATTGTTGGTGACGAATAACCGTGGATGTCATTCATCAGCAAGGCAGATGATCCACCATAATCTCTGAATAGTGTGGATCCTAACTCTGATGCCTCGTTTCTATGGTGATTGGGAGGAGATGCTCCAAATAGTGCTGTGGCTGAGGCAGACTCTAGTGTAGGTGTATGAAGGTACCTACTTAGGATTTATAATGGAAACTGAATGGCGCCAATGAAATCTTGTCAGAATGTAGTTGAAATAGATTTATTGAAGTGTTTCATCTCGGGGTCTGCCCCAGCAGGATCTCAGTCCTTGGTCCGGTATGGGCTTCGCTGAGGTCGAAAAGGTTGATTCTTGCTAGGTAAGCTGCTTTGTAAGCTTGGTAAGCTTGCTTTTATTACCTTTAAACGAAACTGATTATAGCTGACGAATAACCGTGGATGTCATTCATCAGCAAGGCAGATGATCCATCATAATCTCTGAATAGTGTGGATCCTATCTCTGATGCCTCGTTTCTATGGTGATTGGGAGGAGATGCTCCAAATAGTGCTGTGGCTGAGGCAGACTCTAGTGTAGGTGTATGAAGGTACCTACTTAGGATTTATAATGGAAACTGAATGGCGCCAATGAAATCTTGTCAGAATGTAGTTGAAATAGATTTATTGAAGTG
Source organism: Apolygus lucorum (assembly GCA_009739505.2). Lineage (NCBI taxonomy): Eukaryota > Metazoa > Arthropoda > Insecta > Hemiptera > Miridae > Apolygus > Apolygus lucorum. Next base: position 4,654,621 of record CM019174.2, on the reverse strand, counting down.
TTTCATCTCGGGGTCTGCCCCAGCAGGACTTCAGCCCTTGGTCCGGTATGGGCATCGCTGAGGTCGAAAAGGTTGATTCTTGCTAGGTAAGCTTGGTAAGCTTGCTTTTATTACCTTTGAACGAAACTGATCATTGCTGACGAATAACCGTGGATGTCATTCATCAGCAAGGCAGATGATCCATCACAATCTCTGAATAGTGTGGATCCTATATCTGATGCCTTTCTAAGGGTAATTGGGATGCTCCAAATAGTGCTCTGTGGCTTAGGGAAGCTCTGAGACATGGAGGTACCTACTTAATGAGAAATAGCATGTGAAACAACCGAATATATACCTACTAAATGGAAATTCCATCTGCTAACTAAGCAGGTACTGCGGCAGTGCCATTCCCAACCTTCCTACGAGGGAGTCGAGGTTATAGACCTGCTTCTGCTTAGTGCAAAATTCAAAGTAGATATCTTGTTCCTGTACATCTCCAGGTTTCTATTGAAAAAGCATTAATTAAACTTCCACTATCCAGCGTAATAATAACCCAATTTCCTGTTTTTTTTCGACACCTACTTGGAGTTGAAGTATATTTTGGTGCAGACGATGTATGAAGTGCGGGGCCATGGTTTCCTCTTGAGGATCTGCCCCAGCAGGATCTCTGCCCTCGGTCCGGTATGGGCTTCGCTGAGGTCGAAAAGGTTGATTCCTGCTAGGTAAGCCGCTTCTACGACTGCTTCAGCTTCCGATTCGCTCACGCCTCCTCCAAAAGTCACCCAGGCACCTAAAATGAACGTTCGTAGATGGTAAAAATGCGCGATTGTTGTGTGAGGTACCAGATAATTAAGCACGTGATCAGCAGCAGCAGATTTGATAGTTCTCAACAGGCATTACTTCCCTGACAGGAGAATAGAAATTTGCGAATTGATTCAGAAATGAGATATAATCTAATTCTAACTATTCAATCTAACCAACTTATTTACTACCTACCTGTAAATTTGAAATTTTCTACGTTTTGAACAAGATACATTTTTTGATGGAAAGGTTAAGTAAATTTGGGTAGGAAGGGCATAAAACTGGGGAGCGATTTCATTTTTGACATTTTATGTCTTTACTATGGCATATAAATGAAAAATCGTCACGCGGGGAGCGTTACGCGGAAATGTCTGATGATTTTTCGCTTACCTAAAATGTCTCTCGTGGTTGCGTACTTGTACGAAAGCTGTAGCCACCGATCGGGAGGAGCAGTGGGTTTAAACTTACTTGACAACGTACTCCTACCTCGTAATAAAATCTTAAAGTTTCATTAGGTTCAGTTGAAGATAAAATTAAGATAAACTTATCTCCCGGGGCGAGAAATGTATATTGCCGAATGCTTTATCGAGGGCTTATCTTCTTGATGAAAGAAACCGTAGAAATCAATTTAACTTCGTAAGTTAAGTATTTAGAAGAACTTAATCGGAAGGAATCGGTGGCTACAGCTTTCGTACAAGTACGCAACCAGGAGAGACATTTTATGTCTTTGCGCCCCCTTTCCCCTTCATATTTCCCCTTCGCGTAACGCTCCCCTCATAACGCTCCCCGCGTGACGCTCCCCGCGTGACGCACCCCGCGTGACGCACCCCGCGTGACGCTCCCCATAGTAAAGACATAAAATGTCAACAGAGAAGTGATACCCGAAACCAAAAATACTCAAACAAAAATTTCTATATAGATTACTCGTCAGCGAAGAACACGGCTTTGGTTTTAAATCAATATCAGTGATTAGGGACCATAAATTATCGAAAGAAGAATATCGATTTCACTGATTTTTTAAGTTTTCAATATTTTCTTAACAATACCTCACGGGCCCTGGAGAGGCAAGCTAAACTACCACTCTTATCGCTAAAAATAAATTAAAAAATTCAACACGTTTTTCGTGGAACAGGGAGCAAACAAAATTGGAAAAGACTGAATTTCAAAATTTAGGTGCTCCATTTGTGATTTAGGTATCTTTTCGCATAATTGGAAGCTCTAAACGTCCTTGTGTGAAAGGTGCAGGTGTTTGAACATAACCTCAACATGGTTGGGGAAAAATTGCCAATCTTTGACGCTCGATTGTGCTTACCTATGTAGTTGAATCGATTTTATCTTTTATGTAGGTCATTCGACGCGGATTTGTATGCTGATCAACTTTGATATGTGTAAAATCTTCAGCAGAATGTACCATTATCGAGCTACGAGTATTACCAAAAAACTGGAAAGTGTTGAAATTTCGTCTTTTTGGCTCTCAAAAGTTTACCTCAATTCAGACACCGTCGCTAACTCTTGTACGCTTTATTTGAGTAGCCCAGGATGGATCTAAACCATTTCCAGCTAGTGCTTATCTTTTAGGCAGCATAATGTCTCATTTGCCTGGGCTAGTAGGAATGTGGGTTTATTTAGAATCAGCACACTTTTTTTTTTAAATTATAGCATTTTCACGTCAAATTGGAGGTTTTCCATTTCAAATTGGAGGTTTTACACATCAATTTGGAGGTTTTACATTTCAAATTTGAGGTTTTACATTTCAAATTGGAGGTTTTACATTTCAAATTGGGGTTTAACGTGAAATATCTGCCCCCCTACTCACCCAACTTGAATCCAGTGGAATCAAGTTGTCAGCAAGACAAACCCTCAGTGAGCCCCAAACAAACCACGACCTGTGTGACACGATAACCCGAAGCTTTGCAACTGTCACCTGTGACGATCCTACTTTTACAGAAGGGGCAAACCGATTTGGTTTGTTCCCGATTTGTTGGAGCTACGCCTGGGGGGATATTTGATTCATAAAGATATGAATCGATATCCTCTTCGGGCCGGCTGATTAATCTAATCACTGGTTCGAAGGGGTAGGGTCGTCACCCTCCTCTGACTAACTTATGAACAATTAGGTGAATTTCAATCTGAAATTCAACCTATATTGTTACACACCACATCGGACTGCACAAATTATGTTATGAGAATGATGATAGACCTGACAGCCGCTGCTGCAGGGAGAGACTTACGTTGAAAAATTTGTTCATTCTTTTCCGTTCATTATGTTCATTCTTACTTGTTGAATGTTACGTTTCACTCGCTAATTTGTTGTTATTGCTTTCCCAGAATTAAATCATGTATTTCCGTCAACCTCCAATTTGAAATGTAAAACCTCCAAATTGATGTGTAAAACCTCCAAATTGATGTGTAAAACCTCCAATTTGAAATGGAAAACCTCCAAATTGATGTGTAAAACCTCCAAATTGATGTGTAAAACCTCCAATTTGAAATGGAAAACCTCCAATTTGAAATGTAAAACCTCCAAATTGATGTGTAAAACCAAATTTATGTGTAAAACCTCCAATTTGAAATGGAAAACCTCCAAATTGATGTGTAAAACCTCCAAATTGATGTGTAAAACCTCCAAATTGATGTGTAAAACCTCCAAATTGATGTGTAAAACCTCCAATTTGATGTGTAAAACCTCCAATTTGAAATGGAAAACCTCCAATTTGACGTGAAACTGCTATATGCCAATAAGATACTTAAAAATTACTTTCCTGGCTCCCTGCGGTGACGATTGGTGACCAACGAGACGATATAATATTTTTGCCGGATACCAGCTAGAATTATAGCTATGTGAAAAAGATTTGTTGACTTTTTAAACCAATTACCTACCATTCTACGTGAATCTTGAAGAGAAATCAATATGCAGAAAACAAATATCTCGTTCCGTTTTCAAATGAAGAGTAAATGAAGTTTGGATGTCCATGCTGCCATCTCAGAATCTCACTAAAACCTTCCAAATGTAGCATGAATTATGGGCCTCCTCAGCGATCAGCGTACTAAATTCTAACCTCGAAGGGGAGTATCGGAAGGAAATTTAGCTAAATCACGATATATTGGTGGGTATAGAGGAATAAGCTTAACAATAAATTAGGCAGTTGATGAATAATTTGGATATAATACTGTTGCGATAACTTACCTAAACCGATGTTAGACACTCGGAGACCGCTTTTGCCCAAATTTCTGTACCTGAGGCCAGGAGTCAGCTGCCTCGAATTCCCCATCGTCTCTGACAATTCTTCCATGAACTCGATGCTCGCGATGGGGGCTCTGCAACTGAATGACGACTCACATTAAAGGTGGCAGGAGGTAGGTTTGAGACAATGGCGGACACTATCAAATCAAATGATTGAATGATCGGACTGTTGAATCAAAACCACAATAAACTGTCAAGTGCCTTCTTACAGAGAAATTCACCCGGCTAGATGCATCGGTGTAATCCAGTAGTACACAACTATCCTCGTTTAACTTTACCCCCCGAAGTTTCTGGTTCGTTACATAATGGTGAGCAAAATCTGATTAGTCGACTTCCATTCCTCTCCTGTGTTCAGTGGTTGGTTACATCTAGGGTTGCCATCTCCTTCCTGATAACTAACATCCCTGGATGCATTCGACCAACACCCAGCATGAAACCCACAAGAGGAACTACTGTACCAGAGTAAACCTTCATAATCAACTCAGAAATATACAGGGAAAACACTCCTATTGTGTCCAGCCTTCAAGATATTTCACAAAGTATTTCCAACAAAAGATGTCTCTTAGCAATTTCGATTTAACCCCTAGTTTTTCCAATCTTAAGATTTTTTTTGTATTTTTGACCTCATATTATTAAAATTTCCATAACAACCTTAATTTACCGTAAAAATGTAAAACGCTGCAAATTATTACACAGTGGTTTATTATTTTTCTATAGATCACTCTTCTGCAAAGCCACCAACCATCCAACTTGAAGAAAAACATCGATCGTATTTCGGTCAGCTTTAATTTGAACGGAGATTAGGCCTCTTTTGCGATTCACACTCGTGTTTCTGATTTATCGTGCGTAAAACACTTAAATTCTCGTAGCGAGAGAACGGTTTGTCCTACAGAGCTCCGCGTGGTCTCAAAAAATTCTAAAAATTCTGTAGAATCTTAAATTGAAGGAAAAACAATACCTTTATATCAAATTTTTTTGAGTTAGGGCGTTTTCAAAATTTCAAAATTGATTTTGGAACCCTTAGAAGTGACCTACATCAACCAAAAGCTTCGGGGCACAACTAGACCCCACATGGAGCCTACATACCAAATTTCATCAAAATCGGTCAATGCTAAGTGGGGAAAGTGTCGCGTACGGCGGACGGACGGCCAAATTTTTATTCGATTTTTGGATTCTACGTACCTTGAAACGTAAACCATCAAATTTTGAGGGGGTGTTAAAATTTTTTTTTTCTTGGTCGATTCCAAAGGTTCATTATTGAAAATAATAAACCAAAATAAGGGTATCGTTGGGAAGAACGTAAAATTTCCCATCCCCCTAATGCAAACTAGAATATTTTGAAAAAATCTGAAACGTCAATAAAAGCTCTGTGAACATTTTGCTAATTTTCTTAAATTTCATTTTTTAAGCTATAATTTTAATTTAAGTTTTATTGCATGGTGTTTTTGAAAGACACTGCGGGAAAAAAATTCCTCAGAATCTCAGCTTTCCAGCGGTATTTTTAATCATATCATTTTGATTATACCTGTAATTTATCAGTGTATGTATGTGATACACATGTGCTGTTTCGAAAATTGATCAAAATACCTCCAACTAAAAATCCATTCCAACCTTTCTCACTCAGAGTTTCCCAGCTGGCTAGGAGGCCCTTTCTGCTGAATTTAGCATACTACTGTCCCAACAAAAAACCAAGCTCTGAGTTCATTGCTTAATTTTTTGATTGCATAGACTTGGGAGCCCATATTATAATAAATGAAGAAAATGAAGATATTTACTTGTAATGGTAAATACATATCTCAAAACATAACAGTTATAAAACGCTGCAAATTATTACTCAAAGGTTTATTATTTGTCTGATTGATCACTCGCCTGCAAAGAACACAGCTTTTCCATTGTCACTACTTACCAACCATATTTTTGCTTTACATTCAAGTTTATTTTAAAAACGCTGCAAATCATTGCTCAAAGGTTTATTATTTTCTGTATAGATCACCCTTCTGTATAGATCACTGGTTCTCCATCAATAGCACCTACCACCATCTGTATTCTCCCTTGACCTTCCCTCTCAAATTTCAGCTTCCTGCGTTCAATAGGATTGAAAATGACTTCGGAGCTCACTCAGCTGATCAGTGATCTGAAGAGTGAAGAAGATCTCCTCGAATGCTGAAGACGCCTGGAAGAGCACTTCCATTCAATAGGATTGAAAATGGCTTCGGAGCTCACTCAGCTGATCAGTGATCTGAGGAGTGAAGAAGATCTCCTCGAATGCTGGAGACGCCTGGAAGAGCACTTCCATTCAATAGGAATTAAAATGGCTTTGGAGCTCACTCAGCTGATCAGTGATCTGAGGAGTGAAGAAGATCTCCTCGAATGCTGGAGACCCCTGGAAGAGCACTTCCATTCAATAGGATTGAAAATGGCTTCGGAGCTCACTCAGCTGATCAGTGATCTGAAGAATGAAGAAGCTTTTGAGCAATGATCTGCAGCGTTTTTTACCCACCAACATTTTTTTTTACCTACCAACTTTTTTTTACCTACCAGCTAGGTATTACCTACCACACCATACTGGCTTCACACCTTCACAATCAAGTTTATTAGAAAGAACTAAACGCTTCACACTCGATTGGAAAAATAGAAAGCTTCATATTGAAATTTGATTACTGGTTACGCAAAACTGTATACAAATCGAAGAAATGAACAGCGATCGCATTTTAGTCCGATAAAATTTGAATGGAGATTAGACCTCTTTTGCGATTCACACTCATGATTCTGTTTTATCGAAGGAAAACCTTCAAGTACTCGTAGGGACCGAACGGTTTGTCCTACAGAGCTCCGGGTGGTCTCAAAAATTTTTAAAAATTCAATACTATTTAAAATTGGTGAAAAAACGATACCTTTATTTCGAGAGTTTTCGAGCTAGGACACTCTTGAAAATTTCAACCCTTAATTTTCACCCCTTAGAAGTGACCTACATCAACCAAAAGCTTCGCGGCACAACTAGACCCCAAATGGAGCCCATATACCAAATTTGAACCAATCAGTCCAGTGTTGCTAAGAAAAGTGCCGCGGACGGGGGACGGCGGACGGCGGACGGACATTGCAAATTTGGATTCTACGCACCTTGAAACGTAAAGTGACAAAGTTTGAGGGGGGGGGGGGGGTTATAAATTTTTTTTGCGATACGATCACATAGGCTTCTTATCTATATACATAAAACGCCAACCGTACGTATGTCGCCCGAACTTGGGGGTCCCGGGTTCGATTCCAGGCCGCGACATCAAATTTTTTTTTCATATCTACAATTGTTTTGCCTGCTTTTGGCAGGCTTTTCATCTAGTTAGAAATAATAAACCAAAATAAACACTTCACTCTAAATTCAAAGAAATTTTTTTTTGAAATTGTACTTTTATTGAAAATTTTGTGATTCCTAATGCATGATTCATTATGTTGGTAATGCCCACAAAATTTAAAAAAAAAACACATTTTTTTACTTTATTTTTGAAAATTTACCACATAGGATTTCAGTTAAAAAAAAGGCCAAGATAAGAATTTTGAGTTCAATGCAATGACTTCATTATCTTCGAAAAATTCTCTGAAAGAGCCTCTTTGGGACTGCCGAGTTGATAGAAATAGCTGGTTGTGCTCTTCCCAATCATATTGCAGTTTGTCAACTTGGAAAACTGACATGATCGTGAAATCAAGGTTTTTGCTTCCGCTTCCCTGGTAGATTCGAGAGCTGTGGGTGCCTTCTTTTGGAAATTTGATTAATGAGGACTCAAAACTGAGTGCAACTCAAAGAAACGAACAACGATCGCATTTTGGTCAGCTAAAATTTGAACGGAGATGCCTCTTTTGTTGTTTCTGATTTGTCGTGAGTCCAACCCTTAAGTTCTCATAGGGAGCGAACGGTTGGTCCTTCAGAGTTCTCTATGGTCTCATTTGATTATAAAAATTCAATTTCATTTTAAATTGATGAAAAAACAATACTTTTATATTAAAAGTTTTTGAGCTAGGGCGTTTTGAAAATTTCAGCCCTTATTTTTCCCTTTTGGTTTATATTTTCAATAATGAACCTTTGGAACCGACCAAGAAAAAAAAATTTTAACACCCCCTCAAAATTTGATGGTTTACGTTTCAAGGTACGTAGAATCCAAAAATCGAATAAAAATTTGGCCGTCCGTCCGCCGTACGCGGCACTTTTGCCACTTAGCATTGACCGATTTTGATGAAATTTGGTATGTAGGCTCCATTTGGGGTCTATTTGTGCCCCGAAGCTTTTGGTTGATGTAGATCACTCCTAAGGGTTCCAAAATCATTTTGAAATTTTGAAAACGCCCTAACTCAAAAAATTTCGAAATAAAGGTATTGTTTTTCCTTCAATTTAAGATTCTATGGAATTTTTAGAATTTTTTGAGACCACGCGGAGCTCTGTAGGACAAACCGTTCGCTCCCTACGAAAATTTAAGGGTTTATATTGAAATATGTATGTATATAAATCAAAACACGAGTGTGAGTCGCAAAAGAGGCCTAATCTCCGTTCAAATTTTAGCTGACCAGAATGCAATCGATGGTTGGTGATTTTAATTTTTTTTTAATTTAAAAAAATTTTTTTCTGATTTTTTTTTCAAATTTGATGGTCGGTGATTTTGTAGACGAGTGATCTATATAAAAATAATAAACCGTTGTGTAATAATTCGCAGCGTTTTTTTCTTGGTCATTCCAAAGGTTCATACCAAAATGGGGGGTGCTCCTTGATTTTTTTAAGATTTTTAATCGAAAGTAGACTACATCCTGAGAATTTTGGCACCAACCGCGACCTTCTAGCGTGAGTAGATCTGTTTCTATGATTTTTCAAAGTTTCGACCGTTTATGATGTCATGCGCCCTTCTCGCCTGGGCGGGACCCCCCAGCCAACTGTGACGTCATAAACGGTCGAAACTTTAAAAATTCATAGGAAAAGATTTACACACGCTAGAAGGTCGCGGTTGGTACCAAAATTCTCAGAATGAGGTCTACCTTAGATTAAAAATAAAAATAAACAGTTTTTCCTACCCAGGCGCACACCCTATTCTGATGATGCCGAACTCGCGTAAGTGCACTCAACTTCCATTCAATTATTGACGAGGATAAGCTTAAGTTTTCCTCTCCTCACCATACATATTTCAACAGGAAGAAAGGCAAAGACAATCGCCATGCATACAAATTTTCTGAGGGTCAAAATATACCATTTACGCCGCGAATCCGCCCTTATAAATGTTGCTATGTTCTTATTCATGAGGCACGTTCGGATGTTGACTTTTTGGTACGCTGAAATATGTTTAAGATTTTCAGTATTCCGTTTGTTCAATAGATATCACGACAGCTTCGTTGCGCTCGTCTGAAGCGACCGCTTTTATCTCTTGCTTGAATGACGGTTGTCGTACAAATAAACAGTTGTGTCCCAAATTAGCTGTCCCGCTGTTGAGCGACGGAAAAAAGGTTTTAGGAGGAATGCCAAACGAGAAAATATCCAACTCGGCCTCAACTTGGTAAATATAGGTAAGGGTTACCTTTTTGTCCAATTTTCTGCCAGCTGATTTCACGGCTTGAGATTGACTGGCACTTGTAGGCAAGTTGAACCAATTTGGGTCATCCGAAATCAAAATTTTCCGAATCATTTTCATAGTGTCGGTGGTCTTCCAATTCCTTGTCTATGTCATGCAAAATTACGGTCCGTGATATCTAGGTGCTGACAGCTTTTGTGTGTATAAGAATTTCCCATGAAAACCTGTTACTTCCAAGTGGGGTTTTGGACACATTCTGGTGGTCTTCGCCAGAGGGGACATGATATTAGCAGAGCGAATGCAAGTGAACAATAAATCGAACGGTCGAGAACTACGAAACTAGGAAATGGCGCACGTAAACATGATAGAAACATTGACTAGATACTGTTAGCAGATAGAAAGAATGCGGCTGGCCAATTTTTCAAAGGGTATACCTGCTAACATAGACGACTACCTGTTCCAAAATCTTAGGTAGTCAGGCAGGGGAAAGGGCCTCCGTATCTCAGACCTTCGTAATTTGGGAATTGAACAACTCGAGTCGTAATGAGTTATCTCTATTATCCTCCACTCTGCCAATTGTTTGGAAAGAATTTCATCTCGTTTGTGAGTTCACTTGCCCTCCAGGTTTACTCTTCATTCGCCTGTAAAATTTGAAAGAAGCACCGTCCTTTACTGGAAATAATTTTTTGTAGGCACTAGAAAAATGGGAAATTTGATGTCCTTTCTGCCCTTATTTTTACTTGTTTACGGTAAATTAAAGTAGTTCTGGTAATTTTAGTGACATGGTCAAAAACACGAAAAAAAATTTGAAATTGAAAAAAAACTTGGAAAAACAAAGGGGATTTCAGTCGGTCGCCGTTCGTTCCTCGTTCCGGGTCAGTATTTCGCGAAATTGAAGGGGTAAAAACCTTAGAAAGTTGTACCTAAATTTGAAATTTTAAAGGATTTTAGAAATTTATTAATGCACGGCCCTAGGGAATGCACGGCGTCATCAAAATCGAATAATAATTGCACAATCAATCTTTCAGTTTTTCAATTCCCTAGGTCCGTGCACTAATGAATTTCTGAAATCCTCGAAAATTTCAAGTTTAGCTACATTTTATGGGAAAAACATAACTGAATTTACGGTTTTTCCCATTTTTTCTGGCAATTATTGTTCGAGTTTTATGAATCCAGCGGCAATATGTCAGTTTTTCAGCTTCCATACATTTTCTTACTTAAATTAGTTGTGCGATCGATCCTTGAAGTTTGGTCGATCTCAATACTAGACACCCTGTATAGAATTGGGAACCACTGCCTTAAAGTACGCGAACGGTCTGTAATAAATCAATCCTTCCTCTTCATCATTGGTCGGTAGTCAACAACCCTCGGTCTCATTATTTCCTGGCTTGAGTGGCAGGTAGAAGAAGGAGGATGTTTTCGGGACTGTAATACACAAGGACACCTCACTAAGCCATCCGCATTCTTTCTATCTGCAAACAGTACCCCAGAATGAAGAAGGGTATGTTGGAACCATGGCTGAGGGTCCTCCATTGTGACTATCATGGAAGTAGAATCCTAATTTAATGTAATTCCTATTTCATGGCCTATGTGAGTGTTGAATGACACAGACAACATTAAGGACAGATCATATTTACTCATGTTTGAAAAACATTTTTCTGTATATTGCAATACTTTCCATTTTCGTTTTCGAGTAAGTTGGGGAAAGTAATCTCAAAATATTGGTGTGAATGCGAATTTTTCAACTGAAACGCTCATGCTGATGCCATTACGATTATTACCTCTGAAAACTGTCGCGTTTCGTCGCGATGCTTTCATTCGAATTCATGCGAATTTCATGCAACGGATTCCCCGATTGACTTCGAAATATCGGTTGTTTTCAAACTATTTAGTGGGTACGTAACCACGTAATTCTGTTCAGAATGTAGGTTGCATGATCTCAAAAAACGGTTACTTACTCCTGAAGGTCATTGTACAATAGACCATGGGAAGGGGACGCTAAGCAAAAGAGCGAGCTGGAAGCATAAAGGGTGATACAGTTATGAAGAAAGGTAGAAATCAAAAGATACATGAAAGAGAAAATATCGCTCATATACCTGGAAAACCTTGCGAGCAATCGACTCAGTATTGATCGATTGAAGGAATCAATGGCTTAAACAGCTTGAATAGCGAGAATTACTTATATGAGGCCGATTTTAAGGCATACGAGTTTTTCCTCACCCTCCAGCGGACTTACAAGGTTTCCTGTTAGATTTCTGCAGGACTAATGGGGTTAAAACTAAAAACTGCTCCGTCAAACTTATTTTTGACATTTTATGTCTTTACTATGGCACATAAATGAAAAAATCGTCACGCGGGGATCGTTACGCGGGGAGCGTTACGCGGAAATTTCTGATGATTTTCACGTACAACCAATCGTTCTTAGGGAAAACTAACTTCCTCATTTTCCACCCCACAAGAATCGTTCACCACTCATTGGAAAGCTCTCAATTTATTAATCATAAGACATAAAATGTCTCTCGTGGTTGTGTACTTGTACGAAAGCTGTATCCACCGTTGGTTTTTTTTTCAAATGTTTGTTTTTTGACCCTATATTGACATTTTGACACCTTAGAGTCATTAAACATACCTCGCTAACGAATTCGTCGGTTCGTTTGTTATTATGAATTCATTTCCTTCGAAAACCCGGTAAAAAAAAGTTTGGCAAATGGGTATAACACATAGATTTTCCGTATCTAAAGCGTGATCGTATTGATAATCCGATTACCCGGTAAGAATTTTCCACCTGCTTAAGAACAGGGCTAGGAATCTGGTTTTGATGGCATATGTCCTCCCACCAGTTTCATAAAAGTGTAGTTTGAATCTAATTTTGCTATCCACTAATATAATTCTAAAAAGTTCATTATAAAAATGACCTAACTTCAATGAATGTTTTTTTTTTTTATTAATTTTTAACACGTTTTCTACAAAATGTTTCATTATTGATATTCTGGGGACCAAAACTTGATTGGCCCTCCAAAATGGTCTCATACCTCGCTACTCCTTTACAATTTTTAAAAGCAAGGATGCAATAACAAAATCAAATTAACTGTGTCATAGTCTTCAGTGCCTTTGTGGAGTCTTGAATAAGATATCTAGGTACGAGCTAAGAAACAGAAGTTTCAAATTAGACTGTGGAAAATATGTTTAATAATAATGTTAACAATTCAGAAGAAAAAAACAATAGTCTTCGTTGTTCTCACACAAATAAGAGAAAAATCGGTAGGTAAAGCGTGTAAGTCTGCCACATTTTCCAAAGCGTAAGTCAGCATGGAATGGAATTCCTTGTATGTCTGTTTCTGTGGATTTTTCCGTTCACCCTAAATCCACGTTTCCTGACGCATAGGCTCCATAGATTTGGTAAAATAGTTCGTAGAAATTTAATAAAAACACATGACTCGTCGTTTAACACTGAATAATACCACTTACTTTTTCCGAATCCAGCGGGGAGCAATACCTTCCTCAATTGCAGAACACAGACTTACTTGGTTTTCTTACCAGTCTGGAAGGACCTGTGATTTACAGGATTTTTCCCTGCTGATTGCGGGAAAACGGTTTGAGGGGAGATTTTCCGAGGGATCGCAGACGCACTTCCTCTATCAGAATATACCCTTATCAGACGAGGTTTTCCAGGTATATGAGCGATAAGTGAAAGTTGGTATTTTTCTGTCAATAATACCTGTTTAAAGTTCTTCAAGCCCATAAAGTAGTAGGTGGGTAGAGGGAGATGCTGGTAGCCACCTCAGCACCTCAAATTACTACGAAATTAGGTACAATAAGAGCTCGATGTGGCCTCATTCCTAAGTTTTGATATCCTCTCCATTATGACTCTTCGCTGGAGTTCGATTTAGGTATATCACAAACAAATCTTAATTATTAATTTTATATGTACTAAAATATATTATTCTTGATTTTTAAATGGATTGAAACTAAGTGCACTCTTTAACTTTTGTTGTTGATATTCTTATACCTCCGACCGGAAATTGAAGGTTTTTGGTGGTTCAATTCATGTCGAAGGTATCAGGGAGATGTGTCTGACCCACTTTAAGTGTTCGGCTGGCAGTTCTCAGAAATGAGGTTATTGATTGCGGTGGGGGAAACCGTTTCCGCGATCCCGTCCTTGATTGACACGACCACGACCATTGTGATTATGATGGGACTATATTGCTGTTCTGCCGCACCCCCCCCCCTCCCTCCACCCTTCAATGGCTGAATGTCTACCGCGTATGTGTGTATCTCTTCGTTGTGAACTCTGTATCCCTTCTACGTGTATCAACTGAGTATCCCTTTGTTACGTACATAGGCACAACTTTCAACAAAGACCAACCTTAGTTGTTTCTTTTTATAAGCCTTGCTTGGAGGAGTTTTATACATGGTGGATACGGTCGAGTGTGACTAAAAAGCGCATTATGAAGAAAAATGCCATCAACCGCACCGTCCTAACTCAATCCGTTGCCGAGGTATGTTTTTTTTCTTCAAATTTTGCTTCCGAGTCTACCAAGGTAGCGGAAGCTTTGTTTTCACTTTGCAAGGACGAAAAAAAAAGTTCTCCAAAATCAAAATTTTCACTCGCATTTTGCGTTTTAGACCTTTCTGAACAATTTTGGTTCCTTGTCTGTGTGTCTGTCTGTCATGAATTCCTTGTAACGCTCATAACTATACGAAGTTATTGTCCGATTTCTATGAAATTTTCAGGGATTGTGCGGGTTGGTGTGTAGACGGTCCCCTATGAAAATCATCATCCTCGGATTGATAGAAGCCACTGCGCATGCGCAAACGTGAATTCCATGTAACAGCCATAACTTCCACATTTTCTACCCGATTTCGATGAAATTTTTAGGGATTACGCGGATTAGGTTGTAGATGGCCCCCAATGAAAATCAAGGCCTTAAAATTTACAGAAGCCACTGCGCATGCGCATACGTAAAGTCCCTGTAACAGCTATAGCTTTTACATTTTTCATCCGAATTTGATGAAAATTTCATCAAAACGAACATTTAATGTTCTAGGATTGCCCAGATTAGTGTGTAGATGGTTCCCTATGAGGGTAGTGGAAGGTACTTAGAGATTGGTTTTTTGAGATTAACTACTCTATGCATCGGATCATCTATATGTACAATCGGGTTATGGATACGAGGAAGCTATGTGCCACACACACTTGGCAGACGTTTTTTGATTCGAGTCTACCAAGGTTGCGGAACATTGTTTCCATTTTTCAAGGTTAAGAAAAAAATGGCCTAAAATCAAAATTTCCAACCGCGTTTCACGTTTTAGACCTGCCTTACAATTTTGGTTTGGTATCTGTCTATCATAAACATTTGTTTGTCCGCTAATCCTTGTTACGGGCTGCACTTGAACTCCTATCTTCATCAATATCTTTTTCTCATTCTCACCTTGGAAGCAAAATGTAGCAAATTTTACTCAGAGCTTTGAACAGCTCTAAACATAAATTCATACCTAATTTACCTAATGCCAGGATTCGTACATTAACCACAGATATCCCCCAATTGTACGGGGGTCTTTGAGTAGATTGGAATCTTGCTTGAAAATTAGGCTGTGAATAAGTTAGTAGGTTGGAGATGGGTTGAAAATTTCTGGCAGGACCTCATATATGCTCTGGTACTTTCTTACATTTGCACTTATACATGTACATACTTGAAACCCTATCTTCATATCTGGTTCTCAACTTGCTTGTTCTTCTTTTAGAAATCTTAAGAGTAGATTTATGGATTCATACCGCTAGGTTTCCTGATATCAACCTCAGCCTGAATTGTTCTGTAACCACGACTATATCGCCTGGAGCCCCAACTCCAGAATGTCCTCAATTTATTTTGTCGTAATACCTTCTAGATGTACCTAACTAAAATTTATCCTTACACGTAACCCGTCGCCACAGCTCCCTTTCGTCACCAACTTCCATTGATTGAATAGATCTAGATATAGGTCTTATTGACCATCATCATATTCCATCAACACTTCAAGTCCTTCTAGATGGATGTTTCAATGTTTTCTGATATCCACGTTCCGAATCAAGCTGAAACCCCATTCAGGTACTTCAACTCTCTTTATCTCTAATTTCCACTATTTTACATCTAGTCACTACCAACATCATTCTCTATCAACTTGTAACTAAAATGCATCCTACTAATGATAAGCTCTCTACCTTTTATGAACCAAATTTTCCAATATCTCCAATTTCCTCATTGGGCAGCATCTATCGTGCTACATAGGTTATGCTTTCTGATGTCAACTCTTCCCTGTTTCATACTGTAAACTTATCTAGGTTTAGTTTCTACACTTAGGTCCCCACTATTCCCAATTTTATATATTTATTTGGTCGGTAAATCGACCTTCAGCATCTATGGTGCTACATAGGTCATGTTTCTGATATTAACTCTTCCTCGTTTCATGCTGGAAACCCATCTAGGTATAAACCCCCGGTGTCAACTCCAGATGCTCTTCAATTTCTATTTTTTCAACAGATATCTAGATACTATGACCACTTACCGATATATAGTCGGTACTGGAGGAGAATTCGCTCGATTGTTGTTCGTGTCGTTGCTAGCGTTGTTATTATTCGCATTGTACAAAGCCACAGACTCCCCTAGGGAGCATAGCATAATCTGTGACATCTTTTATCGCATAAAAATTAAAATTCCGTACGAATTTTTTAAATTTTGGTCTTTTTTCAGGTTATCTCACGAACTTCTGGTCGTCATTTTGTTTTTTCCGTTATTTTCGAGAGCGGAGGGATTTTGGGTGCATTTGTGCAGAGGAAAGGACGAAGTGCGATTCATGGTCTTTTGAGATCTAGGTTCAAGGGGACGGATGTAGGACAGAAAAGGTTTAAAAATTTTGTGTTGGGTAAATTTGTGTCGAAGATAAAATATTGCCGAGGGTTTAGAATGATTGTACTAAACAAATTAAGTGCCTTGAAATCAAAAGGAAAAAATTGGGAAAAAAAACAACGAAAAAAAAATCGGTGGTAAATCAAAAATCAAGTAGGCGGCGAAATAATCAGGGGATGAGTACGCGTTCGTTAGCGAGGCCGCTACGGAACTGGGGGAGTGATGCGGTCAATTGGAGGGGTGATGGAGGGGAGGGGAGGGGAGGTGGTGGGGGAAATGGGTAGGTGTTTTCCGAGTCCGAAAGGCTGCAGGGCGACCAGGTATCAGCGGATCGTTGCGGAATGACCTTTGACCTATCGGGAAAACTAATGCATTTTTTGACAGCAAACTCTACCCGGGGGTAGTTGAAACCTGTGAGGGTTATTTGGGGAGAGTGGGCCACAATCGAATGTATCGTTTAATTTAATACATTTTCTCTGGCTCTCGAAAAATACATTTTCTCTCGAAAAACGTTGAAAAAGCCTGAATTTTTGGGAAGTTCCAGCAGTCAGAGGGAGAAAAGTTTAAGTACGGTTTAGTAGTATTTTTCTTTTTTTATTAAAGATGTTCCAAATGTAGAAAATTTTCTCAACTTTATATTTCAACTATAAATTTCCATAAAAATAAAACTTTTTTACATTTTTAGGACGTGCCGCAGTAAGAGACGGGCGTCCTTATGCGATTGATCTGGGTTAAAGGTGGACAACACTCAACAGAGAAAAAATAACCACATGCTAATCCGTTTTAGACCATTCTGAATCCAAATCCGCGAAAAAACCACAGGTGTATGTCTGTATGTGTGTGAGTGTGACAAAACATTGGGGCGTCTGCCCAGGCCTTAGTACTCAACCGATTTTCGTGGTTCTTTTTTTGATCGACGCGGAAAACTATCTAGTTGTCCACTACGTCGCCGGAATTTCGAATTTTGCCTTTTAAGGGGGGGAAAGTGGGGGGGGGGGGTTAATGCTCAAAAAAGTGCGTTCTTGGGCATAATCTCTACCCAGACCTCAATTTCCAACCGATTTTTCGAGGTTCCTTTTTTATTCGACGTGGAAATCTATCTAGTTGTGCAGGAATTTCGAATTTCGCCTTTCAAGGGGGGGTTAATGCTTAGAAAACGTGTATTTGCGGGCACTATCTTGTAAACTCTGCCCAGGCCTCAATTTCCTACCGATTTGCGTGTTCGCCAAAAAAACGGTGCAAATTATTACACAATGGTTTATTATTTTTATTTTCCTATATAGATCACTCGTCTGCAAAGCCACCAACCATCCAACATGAAGAAAAATATCGATTGGATTTCGGTCAGTTAAAATTTGAACGGAAATTGAGCCTCTTTTGCGATTCACACTCGTGTTTCTGATTTATCGTACGTCCAACCCTTAAATTCTCGTAGGGAGCGAACGGTTTGTCCTACAGAGCTCCGCGTGGTCTCTATAAATTCCATAGAATCTTAAATTGAAGGAAAAACAATACCGTTATATCGAAATTTTTTGAGTTAGGGCGTTTTCAAAATTTCAAAATTTATTTTTGAACCCTTAGAAGTGATCTACATCAACCAAAATCTTCGGGGCACAACTAGACCCCAAATGGAGCCTACATACCAAATTTCATCAAAATCGGTCAATGCTAAGTGGGGAAAGTGCCACGTACCGCGGACGGACGGCCAAATTTTTATTCGATTTTTGAATTCTACGTACCTTGAAACGTAAACCATCAAATTTTGAGGGGGTGTTAAAAAATTTTTTTTCTTGGTCGATTTCAAAGGTTCATTATTGAAAATAATAAACCAAAAACATGTTTTTTTAAAATGGTTTTTGTGTCCTTAAGACTTTGGCAGCAAGGGATTGAATTCTATATCATTTTCATCCCGATTTGAATTTAATACACGAGTTTTTATATATTATAAATTCACTGTAAGAGATCAGTTTTTCTCGAAAATTCACTTGAAAATCGAGAAAATTTTCGAGCGATAATCGTCAAGAAGGTCAATAAAAATTTTGTTAAATTCGAGTTTTGCTGAAGTTGAAAAAAAAAATTTTAAAAGTGGAAGATGGATGGACATAGCCCCTTTGTGCTTTAAGGTATCGATATTATTGCACAACAGTTATTTTTCTGGTAGTAACTCTACTAACAATATTATATCGCGTGGAAGAGATCATTTTGTCAGAAATTTCCTGCCAGTAATGTTCCAGTTCCTTTTCTTAACTTGTGGGTGCCTCCAATACCAAATTCGGTTCTTGGTTGTTTAATTGGAAGCTCAATTGGGTGACATGAAATTCTCTATCCGAAGAAACTAGATGATTCCATTTGATCAGCCAAAAAGGCGGAAACCCCGATTTTGGAAATGTTTGATTGTTGGAAATTTCTTTTCAACCTTGAAAAGTAAAAAAATTCTTCCACTACCTTGGTAGTATGGAAAGGAGAATTCAACTCGTGCATGGATAAAACATTTAAGACTTGAGTTTCAAAATGGTTTAGGCTATTAGTATTTAAAATAATGACAAACTCTAAACTGTGTTGTAGCCGCAACTAAAATGCTTGAACCCTTCGCTCCTGCACCTGAAGATGAAGGGCGCCAAGAGCTACCTCACCTTCCAAGCAGTTGAGTCGTGGCTGGTCAACAGGTGGGCCTCGTGTTTACAAGTGGACTTCATAACCACTCTAATCACGTACGTAAGCTCTGTTTCCCCCCGAATCCCCTGCTTTAAAACAAAATCAATTCGTTGCGATTTGTGGGTACTTAATTACTTCTGAGGCTACCGAGGTAGCGGAAGAATTGTTTTCACTTTTCAAAGTTGGAAAAAAAGTTCTCAAATCAAATTTCCACTCGCGTTTTACGTTTTGAACCTTCTTGAACAATTTTGGTTCCGTGTCTGACTGTCTGTGTGTCTGTCGTGAAATCCTTGTAACGCGCATAACTATACGAAGTTATTGTCCGATTTCTATGAAATTTTCAGGGATTGTGCGGGTTGGTGTGTAGCCGGTCCCCTATGAAAATCATCATCCCCGGACTGATAGCAGCGACTGCGCATGAAATCCTTGTTACGGGAAAAACTATACGAAGTTGTCCAATTTCGATGAAATTTTCAGGGAACGTGAGGTTGACGTGTAGGTCGTCCACTGTGATAATCACAGCTCCCGGACTGCTGCCTTCGAGCATGTTCAAACGTAAAATCTATGTATCAGCAATAATTCCTATATTTTCCAGTCGAATTCGACGCAATTTTCAGAAATTACGTATGTGCCCTCACCTGGTTTGTCTCAGTTACTCTGCGTTGGACAAGTTATTTGTCAGAAACACGAGTGTGAATCGCACGTGAAAGTTCACTGATGGAAATGAGCCATATTTCAGCTGATCAAATAAACATTTTATTTTGTTGATTCGAATAGAATTTCATGTTTCTCACTTGTACTTCTTTAAGGGGGGTCTCAGTTGGTTGAGGTTCGTTCCGGTTCAGTATTTCGCGAAATTGAAGAGGCAACAACTTAGAAAGTTGTACCTAAATTTGAAATTTTGAAGAATTTTAGAAATTCATTAATGCACGGCAGGAGGGAACTAAGAAACTGAAATATTGCCGCTGGAATCATCAAAATCGAACTATAATTGCCAGAGAAATATGGGAAAACCCGTTTGTGCAGTAGTTTTCCCCATTTTGGTTTATTATTTTCAATAATGAACCTTTGGAATCGACCAAGAAAAAAATTTTTAACACCCCCTCAAAATTTGATGGTTTACGTTTCAAGGTACGTAGAATCCAAAAATCGAATAAAAATTTGGCCGTCCGTCCGCGTACGCGGCACTTTCCCCACTTAGCATTGACCGATTTTTATGAAGTTTGGTATGTAGGCTCCATTTGGGGTCTAGTTGTGCCCCGAAGCTTTTGGTTGAGGTAGGTCACTTCTAAGGGTTCCAAAATCAATTTTGAAATTTTGAAAACGCCCCTAACTCAAAAAATTTCGAAATAAAGGTATTGTTTTTCCTTCAATTTAAGATTCTATAGAATTTTTAGAATTTTTTGAGACCACCCGGAGCTCTGTAGGACAAACCGTTCAATCGCTACGAGAATTTAAGGGTTTTTTTCGTTCCATAAATCAGAAACACGAGTGTGAATCGCAAAAGAGGCCTAATCTCCGTTCAAATTTAGCTGACCGAAATGCGATCGATGTTTTTCTTCATGTTGGATGGTTTTTGGCTTTGCAGACGAGTGATCTATATAGAAAAATAAAAAATAATAAACCATTGTGTAATAATTTGCAGCGTATTCTTTGGCAATTATTGTTCGATATTGATGATTCCGGCGGCAATATTTCAGTTTTTCGATTCCCTCGGGCCGTGCCCTAACGAATTTCTGAAATCCTTTAATATTTCAAATTTAGGTACAACTTTTTAAGTTTTGTCCCTTCATTTTCGCGAAATACTGACCCGGAATTAGGAACGAACGGCGACCGACGGAGACCCCCTTAAAACCAAAAATCCATTGAAGACACCCACCAATTTTGGGGTAACGATGTTTAGTAGGAATTTTCTGCTAGAATAAACTTGACTATCAACGATAATAAAGAAATTGTCAAATATCGGGAATGAAGTCATCCAGAAAAAACGCCGTTATCCCCTAGCTTTCGAAAAATATATTTCCTTCATCAGGGCTCAACGGCAGTCATATAAGAAGACAGGGCACCAACCAACCCATACTCTCTATCCGGTTCTCACTCAATTAACAAAAAAGTGTAAAACTTTCAAAATAAATATAGCTTCAGCTCTCAACAAAAACAACAGATTTTTTTTTCTCTAGGCGTATAAAATAGAGGATAGGCAACAATTTATCGTGGTAAAAATTCAAAAATGTAACAACCGCTTATGCCAAACCAAATTTTGGAAACACAAGTAAAATACTTATACCTTGGATTAATACACATATGTTAACGACAATATGGTTGTTAGGTTCTATTTATGGAAAAACCGCGTTCTTCACAGGCGGGTGATCTTCACAGAAAAATAATAAATTGTTGTTGTTATAATTTGCAGCATTTTTGACTTGCAGATGCGTTTTGCGTCTCATAATGTCCAAAATTTAGGACCATAATAAGTGTAGGTTTGTTGGGAGTAGAGATTCGAAATGTCCATCTTCCTCTGAACGTATCCAACTTCTCGTCAATAGTACCTTTTTTGGTCAAAAATGAAAGGGTGCAGCAGGTGTTGGGTGAGAACGCAGCTCGATGACTCAATACCCGTGGCTAATTGGATTAAACTGAATGATAAAGGTTGTTTTGGTCATTTTAGTGGTATAAGGTGTGTTGGTTTAGGCCATTCTGGTGTTTTAAGAAGAGGAAACATTGAAATAAATATTCCTTATTTGCCCCATTTACTACTCGAAGAACTTTTTTCAGTGCTATCAAGCCATGTGGATTTACCTTTTAACTTTAAATTTAACTTTTTTAACTTTTAAATTCTTTGCTGTGTTTATAATGAGTAAATTTACAACGCTCCGTATGATTTTCTCACAAAAATTGATTTGAATTTGTAATGTAACCATAACCAATTTATACGCAATTTGTAAGGTGGAATGGGAGCAAGCCTATGCCAAATAAAAAGAACCTACAGAAACCAAACCATGGAATTTCTCCCTTAGAGGGAAATACCCATGTCAAATTTTAAAAAGGTCAAAAACATGAAAAATCTTCAAAATTGAAGTACATATGAGCGAAAATAAGGGGTTAAAACACTGTAAGAGGAATTTTTTTTTGGGAGTTAGTTGTAGAATCGATTCTTCGAAGGTTGGACGAGCTGAGTGTATTCACCCTGTATAGATCGTGTGCTGATTGTACATCACGCTCTCCATTTTTCGATGAGGTTTTCTGCAATTCGATGGCTAAGTTGTAGGGAAAGTTGAGGAGTTTTCTTTCGAACGGGCTTATATCCACTTGGAATGTTTTGTGGGAAATTGAGAAAAACTAATTTCATGGCGAAGGAAATTGTCTAGGCTTGTCAAATTTCCCAAATAGTTTGTTCACAGAACTTTTGATTGTTAGACCAAATTTCGACATTTTTGCATGCGTTTTGAGGGAGACACGGCCATTTCCCATCTGGATATAAGCCCATTTTAAGAAATCGATGGATATGACCCACTTTGAAAAAATCGAGTTTTTGGTTGTGTGAAGAAAAATCGTATTTTCATTTTCTTTTATTGGTTTACCCATTATTTTCAACAATTAACATTCGGAATCGAGCAAGAAAAAATATTCTAACCCCCCTCAAAATTTGATGGTTTACGTTTCAAGGTATGTAAAATCTAAAAACCCAATTAAAAACGCTGCAAATTATTACACAAAGGTTTATTATTTTTCTATAGATCACTCGTCTGCAAAGCCACCAACCATCCAACATGAAGAAAAACATCGATCGTATTTCGCTCAGCTATAATTTGAACGGAGATTAGGCCTCTTTAGCGATTCACACTCGTGTTTCTGATTTATCGTACGTCCAAACTTTAAATTCTCGTAGTGAGCGAACGGTTTGTCGTACAGAGCTCCATGTGGTCTCAAAAAATTTTAAAAATTTTATAGAATCTTAAATTAAAGGAAAAACAATACTTTTATTTCAAAATTTTTTGAGTTAGGGCGTTTTCAAAATTTCAAAATTCATTTTGGAACCCTTAGACGTAACCTACACCAACCAAAATCTTCGGGCACAACTATACCCCAAATGGAGGATATTTTCTTGGTCGATTCCAAAGGTTCATTATTGAAAATAATAAACCAAAATTTAAACAAGTGTTTATTGAAAACAACAGGATGGATATAAGCCATTTTGCCGGCAAAACCCGATTTTTAGCAGGCTTTTAAAGCGGAATACAAACCGTTTCGAAAGGAATACAATTCGTGAGGAGATAGGCCTTATCGCAAAAATTCAGAATTCGTGGAAAAAATCAAAAAATGTAAAAGATGGATATAAGCCCGTTTGAAAGAAAACTCTTCATATATTCTTGGGTAGGACTATCCTTTGTTCAAATGAATTGAGGGTGAGACAAATGAAGTCCTGTGTTCTTTGTAACAGCTTTTATTCTGGGGAGCTTTCAACAACCCTCTGGTTGTTATCATCAGCCCAAACAGCAAAAAATGTAGAGTCCTTGTGGGGGGCACAACCACAGCACAACAACCACAACAACAGCAGTAGTTGTCTGGTTGTGCCCCCCACAAGGACTCTACTTTTTTTGTTGAAAGCTCCCCAGAATAAAAGCTGTTACAAAGAACACAGGACTTCATTTGTCTCACCCTCAATTTATTTGAAAACTTTTCAGTTATAGAGAACAGTAGATTTCCTAAAACCTCCACATTCACCTTGAAATCAGCTTTAGAGGGATATTGTTTTTAAAAACGTGATTTGATGGTTTCTACCCTCCATTTACAAACCTTAAGTTAAAACCTCCCAGTTTGGTTGGAACAACATGGATACTACATTCTTTGTTAGCTTCTCTTCTAAAAAAATAAAATATTTTATTTTTATGTTCCATTTGGGGGGTTAATATCTTGCTACTTTGAAGGAGTAGTCCATGGACAAGGCATGGTGGCTGCCGTCAGTCGAGCTGGGTTGGAGGTGGGAACACAACAATCGATGCTTCATCCCCTCTCCGCCGACTTTACCACCTCCTTCCGTGCCCTACATACCTTCTGTAGGGTTTGGAAACCGACCAAGTAACTTGGATTTAATTATGCATTTATGTGCAGGGCCTAGGAAACGAGAGGAAGTAACAACTCGAGCCAAATGGCCGAAAAAGAGCTCCGCAGTAAATTCATTGGTGAGTACTACGGAGCTCCAAACCCAGCTGATTATCTCAAGTGCTTAAAAATGTGAACAAAACTTTCAAGGTGTTGTTTCGAATCTAGTAGAATTCGTTTTTGAAAGTGCTATTCTGCTGATGATTTTGTTCCTCACTCATAGGCACATAAGAAACCTCTTGACTACTTCCCTCTACCTCTTGTTGATTCAGTCAAAAGTTACATCAAGTTGTGAAAACCCGGAAAAAATTGATACGGGAGAGCATCAAGATAATTTTCCAAAAATAATCCTCGAGTTCAAGCAGAATGTGCGAAACCACCCTCAATACCCAGCGCTAACCCGTGAAGCTGCATCGAGCTCGTGTCAACATTTGCAGCTTATCAGTTCGGCTTAAAGTGCAATTTAAATGTAGTTAATCTGGTGACACCTTGGGGCAGCTGTGGAATTCCCAAGATGTTTTCGGTGACACTAGTGACACCATAGCCCAATTAGGGTTAAGTGTGAAAAACTACACATTCGGCGAATCTCAAACTTGCAGTTTCGAATAAAACTACGAATTCTTAGCTAAAAAAATATTTTATTTCATGTTGGATCTGACTCCCGTCGAAATGCTGTCGTTTGTTATTATTTTAGCAAAAAACCTGGAATGGAATCTAATTCTTAGCTAAGAAAACATTAAACATTTTGGCACAAACCTGGAAACTTAGAGTGAAAAAAACTGCTGGAATCGTGATGGAATGTTCCAATAAGGATTTCAGTGAAGAAAATTCCAAAGAATTTCCATTCTAAAACTTTCAGAATTTTTTCAAGTTCACTGTCAAGTACGTGAAAAAATTGAAGATTTTTTTTCATTCGCTATCACGTACGCCAAAAACTTCAAGTTTTTTAATTTGCCATCAAGTACCTACGGGAAAAAATTAGATTTTTTAAAATTCGCTATTAAATACGTGAAAAACTTGATATTTTTCTTTGATTCGCTATTAAATACTTGAAAAACTCAAGTTTTTTTTTAAATTCACTATTAAGTACATGAAAAACTTGGATTTGTTTTTAGTTTGGATTTGCTATTAAGTACGTGAAAAACTTTATATTTTTCTTTATTGGCTATTAAATAATTGAAAAATTACACATTTGTTGAATCTCAAATTTCTTGTTTTGAATAAAACTACGAATTAGGGATGTCGGATTCTTCAAAATAAATCGATTTAAATCGAATCGATCTTTTAGAAAAAAATCTAAAAAAATCGATACAATTTTTTCTAAAAGAATCGATTTTTTCAAGAATCGATACTTTCAAGCAAAAGTCATACCCAAGTAAAATTACCAAAAGCCGGTGCTAACTTTTGATCCCAATGTATACAACGTTTAATTAAATTATATTCATATGAAAGATGCAGGTAGTAGGATTTGAAAATTGATGTAATTTGACAATTTATGTCACGAAAGAGGTGCATACATCCTGCGTAAATGATAACAAACTATTTTTTTCTCCGTGAACTGGGGATAAGAAAATGTCGTCTTGTATAGGGTGTGCGCCTAGGTAGGAAAAACTGTTCATTGTTATTTTTAATCTGAGTTAGACCTCATTCTGAGAATTTTGGTACCAATCGCGACCTTCTAGCGTGTGTAAATCTTTTCCTACGAATTTTTAAAGTTTCGACCGTTTATGACGTCACAGTGGGCTGGGGGGTCCCGCCCAGGCGAGAGGGGCGCGTGACGTCATAAACGGTCGAAACTTTGAAAAATCATAGAAATAGATCTACTCACGCTAGAAGGTCGCGGTTGGTGCCAAAATTCTCAGGATGTAGTCTACTTTCGATTGAAATCAGGGCGCACCCCCCATTATCAGGATAGGTTGAGGTGGTGTTTCTCATTTTGTGATCATTAGGTTGTAATGTCTAACGATCTTCATAAATTTTCCTTCTCCATTGAGGTAGTATTGGTTGTTGACTACAATTTATGAAAAGAATCGGACCAATTCTCGAATTTTTGAATCGATTCTCCGATTCTTCAAGAGAAAAAAATAATAATCTAAAAATATCGATAGTTTTTTTTAAAGAATCGATAATTTTTTGCTATCCCTACTACGAATTCTTAGTTCTTCCTAGTTGGATGTGACTGATAAAATGCTGAGACTCGTGGGAGGGTGGGATTCAGGCAAGTGCGAGGGAATCGCAGCCCAAACGTCCTCTCGAGTGGCCTCGTGGAAGTCGCCGGCGTTTTTAGTTCTGTGAAATCTCACAAGGCTGCGCTAACATCTACAACTTCCGCTCGCGGGTAGGAAAGGGCTCGAAAAATTGCTTTTATTGAAAGAACGGAATTGGCGAAGCTTCACGTTGAATTTTCCCATTTTCACAAGAGCTGCAAAAAGTTGGAATTTGACTTGATGAATTCCTACTGTACAAATACCGCTAGAAAATTGACAGTTTTTGACTTTGAACCTGGATGTTGGCAGAAATTTCGGATCGAATGCGATCAACACCACCTCAAATGCCTGTTTACGACTTATCAAATGAAGATTGACACCTTCGACTATTTAACAGAAATGGCTGCCTTCAGCCTAGGTAGTTTGTTGTTGAAGTCTACAACTTTTTTGAGAGGTTGGTATGAAGTTCAGTGTAATGAAAACTGTTTTGGGAGGTTCCAAAGGTCGAGTATTAAATAAATTCAAAAATAAAATTTTAGTTTTTTTAGTAAGTATGATTTTTGCAACGGTTTCTGAGTATCTTAAAAGTTTAAAAAAACTGCTCAACTTTGCCACTTTTTTCAGTTTTGGTCGATAATGGTTAATTTAACCCATTTGGAACCAGCAGTGCCGAATGGAAACCTCCTTTGAACATCATTTAGAAGTAAACTTTTGACGTACCTAATTGTTTACTTCTGCTTATTTTCTTGATCTAGAATATTAACCTCAAACCCTACCAGCGTTAGTTTAGTTCAGAACGTGATTCAGTATAATTGTTTCTCATTTGAAAATGGACCAATCTGTTGGTGTTGAATCGCTGCTGAATAACTTGGTGTAAATAATCAAAATATATATTTTTGTCAGTATTTTTTTCATTTTCTTTTTACCAGAATGTTTATTCATGGGATAAAATTGTTTTGTTGGAATTTGTTCAAGTTTTAACTTCACAAGAAGTGGTTTTACATCAGCGATGCCATATGGCACCGCTGGTCTCTCAGGGGCTCTTAGTTGCTGTCTCATAACATCTACATTTCTTATCCGATTTCGAAGAAATATTCAGAGATTGTGTGGGTAGTTGATGTTTCGAGATCAACTACTATGCATCGGATCATCTATTCAATCGGGTTATGGATACGAGGAACCTATGTGCCTCACCCATTTGGCAGACT
Source organism: Apolygus lucorum (assembly GCA_009739505.2). Classification (NCBI taxonomy): domain Eukaryota; kingdom Metazoa; phylum Arthropoda; class Insecta; order Hemiptera; family Miridae; genus Apolygus; species Apolygus lucorum. The sequence continues at coordinate 4,626,994 of CM019174.2, read as the reverse complement.
TTTTTTCATTGCAGGCCTGAATTTTCTGTTCAAGAAGCCCTTGATGTAGGTACCAATTGGTGATATCCCTGATGGAATTAACCAATACACCCGATGGAATGTTGAACCACCTGAGCCAAATGTACTGACTGATGAAGAGTCAGGCGATTAAACAAGGTGTAGTTGCTGGCCACAGCAAAATTATTCAGATTTTTGACAATCGCTGCTACTGGGATCTGAAATCTGACAAGAATTGCGAAATTTTTAGCAATGCTAGGCGACGAAAGTTTTTTTTTAAAATTATACAACGTCAAGGAGACATTCAGAATCGTTTGTGAGGTACCTATAAATACCGTCTTCTTGAGTGTTGGACGACATCCTGTTTGATCGCAGGGACCTTTATGTCGTGAACACCTATCATAGGTGTCTTTTCGTCTTTTCATAATGAAAAGAAGAAATAAAGTGGGCTGGCTTCAACTGGAAGTCCCAGACTAGAACAATGTGCCACAAGTCCTATGTGGGCTTATAAGTGGTTTGTTCTATGTTATTTTATCGAAAATTTGAATGTTCCATAACAATATTTCTCTCATAGGATTTTCAAATGTATCGCTTTGTGGTAAAAAATACAGAATTGACTGAATTATGTTATTATGTTCATTTGAATATTGTTATTCCTTCTATTTACTCCCAGGTAACAGTTTATTTTTGTTGAAAAAACTTATGTCCTTGGTCTCCACATGCACTCCATCGGACGTGTCATATCTTACCAGCGGTGCCGTATGGCACCCACCAATTTCAGTAAATTGGCTATTGGCAGAATTTTTTCAATATGTTTCCCGTGTTCCTGAGGTCAAAATTAGTGAACCCTACAAAGTTTTGTGTAAAAATTCGATCAAAAAAAAAAAAAAAAAAAAAAAAAAATGGGATGTTTCAAATGGGTTAATCTTAAGTAAGGTTCATTAAGAATCACAAATAAAAGTTAATTCCATACGATTACTTTTGATTTTATACCTTTATTTCATAGTGACTGAATTTGAACTCTTTAGCATTCACTGCAATACCACTTATGAAGGAACGGAAATTTTCGGGGTCATTAACGTTCAGAAACTGCTTAATCTCTACCAGAAGAGTAAGAAAAATTCTAGATCTACCCTTCTGCTGCTAGATTTTGGTGCAGAGCACTTAGCCTTCTATGAATCCACTGATCTCCTGCAGCCAATTTCCTGTTCAACTTGCTCTTTGATCAACAAGCGATGAATTCGTTGCTCGTGGGCTCCAAGTCGGAGGAATCGTATCATCCAAATTTAACAAATATTCGTTGATTATACGACGGGTGAAAGGGAAATTTTCCATAAATCGAAACTCGGGCGAGCATCAGGATGTCCTCTTAGTCGGACGTTCTAGCCCCTGGAAGATCACTGGTTCATATGGTACCAATCCAGCCAGAACACTATCTGAATGCCTCAAATAGAATCCTAACAAGCCCAGAATAAATCCATAAAATGTTGTTCTCACAGCGAATTTTTCGTCTCTTTCCCTAACGCAAAATTCGATGCTCAACATCTTCGATATGTGAAATTTTTCAATTCGATTGGCCGTTTTTGAACTACAGGTGTTTGAACCGCAACACCTCACTTTTCAGCCTAGTTGAGGTGAATTGCCAATCTGGCATAAGGATTGCGCTTGAACAGTTGACCGAATTCAACTTTTGAGTAGGTCATTCGACGTAGATTTTTATGCTGGGCAACTTCGATATGAGTAAATTCTTCTGCAGAATGCATCGGACTAAGTACAAGCGATAAAACTTTAAAAAAGTGGAAAAACTTCGTCGTTTTTTGGCTCCCAAAAGTAGAATACAACTCAAAAACCGTCGCAAACTCTTACAAGAGTTCCTGATCTGGGTGGCCCAGGATGGATTAAAATTATTTCCAGCTAACGCTTATCTTTTAAGCAGCTTATGACTAATTTGCCTGGACAAATGTTCTACAAGGATCGTGGGTTGATTTGAATTCAGCACAAAACTGAGATCAATATACATCATAGTACTGTGGCTTCCTGGATGACCTGACTTTTTGCCAGGATACCGTCTAGATACATAGCTTATCTTGAAGATCTTGTACAGATAATATACAAGGTAAGTACCTAAAGGTTGAATTTAATAGCAGCTATTCGTCTATCATCAAATTTTCTCAATTTCCCCATAAAAACCCCAATTTTGTTCACTTTTTTACAACTTTGAGCGACCGTTTTGGAATGTACATTAAATTGCCTCTAAGATAAGTCTGTTTTAACCGCTAAATTTCAATAACTTTAATGAATGAATATAATATCAGATGTTCGCCTATCATAAAATTTTCAAATTTCCCCCATAAAACCCCAATTTTTGGTTTATTATTTTCAATAATGAACCTTTGGAATCGATCAAGAAAACAAAATTTCTAACAACCCCTCAAAATTTGATGGTTTACGTTTCAAGGTACGTAGAATCCAAAAATCGAATAAAAATTTGGCCGTCCGTCCGCCGTACGCGGCACTTTTGCCACTTAGCATTGACCGATTTTGATGAAATTTGGTATGTAGGCTCCATTTGGGGTCTAGTTGTGCCCCGAAGCTTTTGGTTGGTGTAGGTCACTTGGAAGGGTTCCAAAATCAATTTTGAAATTTCGAAAACGCCCTAACTCAAAAAATTTTGATATAAAGGTATTGTTTTTCCTTCAATTTAAGATTCTATAGAATTTTTAGAGACCAGCCGGAGCTCTGTAGGAGAAACCGTTCGCTCACTACGAGAATTTAAAGTTTGGACGTACGATAAATCAGAAACACGAGTGTGAATCGCAAAAGAGGCCTAATCTCCGTTCAAATTAGAGCTGACCGAAATGCGATCGATGGTTGGTTGGATGGTTGGATTTTGATTTTTTTTCCATATTGGATGGTTGGTGATTTTGTAGACGAGTGATCTATACAGAAAAATAATAAACCATTTGTAATAATTTGCAGCGTTTTCCACTATTTTACAACTTTGAGCGACCGTTTTGGAATTTACATTCAATTTCCTCTTAGATAAGACTTTTTTCACTGCTGAGTTTCAATAACTAAAAAGATTGAATTTAATAGCAGTTGTTCGTCTTTCATAAAATTTACAAATTTTCCCCATAAAAAACCCAATGTTGTTCACTTTTTTACAACTTTGAGCGACCGTTTTGGAATGTACATTAAATTGCCTCTAAGATAAGTCTGTTTTAACCGCTAAATTTCAATAACTTGAACGAATGAATATAATAGCAGATGTTCGCCTATCATAAAATTTTCAAATTTTCCCCCATAAAAACCCCAATTTTTTCGACTATTTTACAACTTTGAGCGACAGTTTTGGAATTTACATTCAATTTCCTGTAAGATAAGTCTATTTTCACTGCTGAATTTCAATAACTAAAAAGATTGAATTTAATAGCAGTTGTTCGTCTTTCATCAAATTTACAAATTTTCCCCATAAAAACCCAATGTTGTTCACTTTTTTACAACTTTGAGCGACCGTTTTGAAATGTACATTAAATTGCCTCTAAGATAAGTCAATTTTCACTGGTAAATTAATTTAATAGTAGCTGTTGGTCTATCATCAATAATTGGTGGTAAGTCTTTTAAAACTACTGATTGATTAGTTCTAATGGATGAAGAGATACACTAAAACACATACTGTGTTCAGGTATTAAAAGATAGGCAATATGTTTGTTGATCTTCCCTAAAGCCAGATCTCTTGGCATATAAAAAAAGTGGTCCGTCTAATTGCTTTTCATCCAAGTTGTCTCTCTTCCAAAATAGTTTCCAAAAACAAGGATACTGGCATGTCTACCTAATTCCTCTCAGCTCGCGTTGGCAGCGTTCATATTTGATTTTGGACACAAATAGTAAGCTCAAAAACTTAAACAAAAAACTCACGGAATCCCAGCTGGAAACGGTATTTTCAGACCAGCAAATCTCTTTAATCTTCTGTTGTTTGTTCGTATGTACCCATTCATCATCTAATTTCCACTTTTACTCCGATATTTCGAAGGTAATTCTGATAACGGTTTCCTTATGAATCCTCCCTCCGAAGTATAATTAGAATTTTTACGGCGAAGGGGGAAGTTATTTTTATTTTCGGCTCTTCGAATAATCTACCACCGTTAAATGGTTCTAATTTGGGACGCTCATTCCCTCGGTTATCAGTTTACAAGTATTGGCCTTTGCCCTGAGGTGAGAACTTGGCAATACCTCCGAATTCTTACGGTATATCAATCAGGTAAATATCTCTGTTAACAGAGAGGTAAAAATAAAGTTTTCTTATTAATCAGTCTCCAAGGTTCGATAGGATACCAAGTTCTTCGATCAAGGCATATACATCTCCTTCCGATTATTTTGGCATCAACTCATCAGTCCTTAAAGCTGTATCACCCCTCATAGTTGAGCCCCTGGCATACATTTTCAACTCCTGTTTTTCAGAGGGATCCTTCCCAAATTGTTTGAAGATTGCTACGGTAGCGCCTGTTCCTAAAAAGGGTAAATCCAAAAGATACGAAGATTTTCGTCCCATCTCCAAGCTTCCTCTCTTTGCTAAGGTGATGGAGCGACTTGTTTTGTGCAGACTGAATACCTATTTGGAGGATAACGGCATTCTGCATGAACAGCAATTTGGATTCCGCAAGGGTAAGAGTACAGCTACTGCAGCGTGCTCTTTGATAATGCACGGTACTTCAATCCCTGGAGAATCATCAGTGCACCTCACTCCAGCTCTACGATCTGTCAAAGGCTTTTGATTCTGTGCCTCATGATTTGCTTATCAGGAAGCTACGCCACTATGGGTTTGTAGAATCTGGCTCTGTCTTTCTTTGGGAGTTTTCTGCGAGGCTGGAAACAGGTGGTTATTTTCAATGGCGTCGAGTCCTTAGCAGTTGATATTCCATGTGGAGTGAAGCAAGGCTCAGTACTTGGTCCATGTCTTTTCTTGATTTTCATCAATGATTTGGCTCACCAGTTCCACAACAAAAGGATATTCCTTTTCGCCGATGATGTCACCGCTCTTTCAGCAGGACCTTGCCAGTCAGCTCTAGATTGTGACCAGATTAATATGAATATGGTTATTGAGGATTGGTGTTCCGCTAATGGTTTGACGTTAAACACTAGTAAAAAGCAGAATATAACTTTCCGCTTCAATCAACGACTTCAAGAGGAGGTGAACTTTCTTGGTCTGACCATTGATAATCGGCTGTCATGGAGGTCACACATTGATAATCTTATGCAAACATATTGTTTAGTAATGCATGCATTCCAGGGGACGTCCCATTGGATTAGCATTAGATCAGTTTAACCAGTTGGTAAGTGATAAAACTGTTTCACTCGACGTAATTTATTTATTACTTTAGGCCAGAAATACTGACCCTCCCCCCCCACCATTATCCACCTTAACATTTCCAGCGGCATGGGAGCCTCGAATCTGAAGAGCATTTTAAAATCCATGATTTACGATACCCAACATGCGAATTCGAGTTCACCACCCCCCCCCCCCCCCCCCCCACATCATAGTCTGGCACCAAAGCGGAAATACGTCGTAACATTGAACTTTCATCTGTTAGTTTTGGTAGGAAGTCCGTCGAAGTTCACATCCGTATTCAAGGTGTACACAAAAAAAAAAAAAAAAAACACGAAATAAGCAGTTTATGGCATCATGGCACCATGTCCTGGCACCATGGTGGCACCACTATTAGTTCCATGGTGGTACAGAGAATAATTCATGACAATCCGGAGGTATAATGAGAATTTTTCCTCAATTTCAAAACTTGGGTACAATTAGTAAGCAGTAAAGGAACCGAAATATTGAAAAATCGGATATTTTGTGAATATTATTCCCCCACTCACCCCCTCCCCTTGCGAATTTTGGTACTCTGGTAAATCATGTACAACTCGGAAGTTATTTGAGTCAAACAAAAAAAGAAACACGCAAATCGGTTGGAAATTGAGGCCTGGGCAGATTTTACAAGATTATGCACGCAAACGCACGTTTTTTAAGCATTAACCCCCCCTTTCCCCCTCTTGAAAAGCAAAATCTGAAATTCCGGCGCCGTAGTGCACAACTAGATAGTTTTCCGCGTCGAAGAAAAAAAGAACCACGAAAATTGGTTGAGAACTGAGGCCTGGGCAGAGTACACAAGTTTATGCCCAAAAACGCACGTTTTTTGAGCATTAACCCCCCCTTTCCCCCCTTAAAAGGCAAAATTCGAAATTCCGACGACGTAGTGCACAACTAGATAGTTTTCCACGACGAACAAAAAAGAACCAGGGAAATCGGTTGAGAACTAAGGCCTGTGCAGAGTACACAAGATTTTGTTACACACACACACACACACACACACACACACATACACACACACACACACACACACACACACAGACATACACCTATGGTTTTTTTCGCGGATTTGGATTCAGAATGGTCTAAAACGGATTACTGTGTGGTTATTTTTTTTTTCTGTTGAGTGTTGTCCAACTCCACCCCAGATCGATCGCATAAGGACGCCCAAGTCTTACTGTGGGACGTCCTAAAAATTAGCCTCTTGCAACTTCATGCTGCACCGTTTGGCTGGCTCTGTGTCACGGGATGTCCTCCGGACTGTATATTTTGCCTGCTTTGCGAGCAGGGTTTCATATGGAATTTTGGTATGGGGCAATTCGTGTCATGCGGGTGAGGTCTTCAGTCAACAGAAGAGGGCTGTCAGAACTGTTTGCGGGCTATCCCGGAGTCAGAGTTGCCGTGGAAGCTTTCGCACCCTGGGAATCCTCACTGTTCCAGCCCTTTATGTCCTGAGCTGTCTTCAATTCATAAGAAGAAATCTGGGTCAAATGAAACGGCGGCGTGATCTGCACACCTATGATACCAGGAAGAGAGAAGACTTATTTCTTCCAGTTTCACGTCTCAGTGTGACGAGGGATACGAGTCCTTTGCAGTCGGGTGCCAAATTTTTTAACCACCTTCCCAACGAGTTGCGTTCTCTTCCTGAAAAGAAGTTCATGGCTACTGTCAGGTAGAAGCTGCTGAATGCAGAACTTTATGCTGTGACGGACTTCTTTCAGGAGGGCTTTGGTCCCTGATATTTTGTTTTTGACGGGCGTTTTTTTTTTTGCCTCTTTTTTATTGTTTCCGAACTTTAGTTTTAGGTTGTTTAAATTTTATTTTAAATGTTATTTACATTGTTGACAATTGTATTGCCGATCCGGCCTTTACAAATAAATAAATATTATGTTCTTAATCTAGGCCACGTTTCAAGTCTTTTGAAAATAAGTTGGTACTTTCAGATACTCGTGAGTTCATACAACTTTGAAATTATTCAAATCAGCATTTATTGATAGAGAAAATTTGGTTTGTTTACTTTCAATGAATGAACTTATGTTTTGAGTGATCCACAACTCAGGTAAATGAGCTGTGCACAGATAATGTACTTTCAACTAATTAGTTTAATTTGATGTAATCAGTTTAAAAAATTGGTACCTAATAAATTGAGTACGAGCTATGAATCAAATATCTATCAAATTGTGCGTTATCCATTTTTCCATATTTTCACCAAAATCGATCAATTTTCGTGGTTTTGTTTTTGTTTCTTAACTTTCTCCTCAAACGAGAATTTTAATTTGTATTAATTTTTGAGGATAGTCTATAGACTATCTATATCTATAGGCTATACCTATAGCATATAGATTATCTATACCTACAGACTATAGGTATGGTTAAGGTTCAAAATGGAAGCTGATTACATTCCCTTCAAATTCCTGTTTTTACAATTTTTTGCTTCCTCACTACCTCCAAAATCAAAATTTCCACTTGCTTTTTGCGTTTTAGAGCTTCCCGAACAATTTTGGTTCCGTGTCTGTCTGTCGGTCTGTCTGTCTGTCGGTCTGTCTGTGGTCAATCCTTGTCCCGGGCAAAACTATACTAACCTGTGGTCCGATTTTGATGAAATTTTCAGGGATTGTGCGGATTAGGTCCTAGACGGTCCCCTATCAATTTCAGCACCTTCGGACCAATAGGAGCGAGTGCGCATGCGCAAACGTGAATTTCCTGGAACCTCGGTTTCTCGGTTTCTAATGAACCGATTTTGCTCAAATTTGGAGGTTAGTTAGGGACTAACTTCTAAGAGACACCCTATAAGTTTCAATCAAATTGGTCAAGCAATAGCCGTTGCGCATGCGCGAACTTTAAATTTATTGTTACAACCAAAACTCCGCAACTATTCAACCAATTTCGATGAAATTTTCAGGGATTGTGTGGGTTAGGTCCTAGACGGTGGACCGCTAAATAAAATTCTACGTTGAAAATAACATAACGTGAAATTATAAACATTAATACCTGCAACCCTATCCCGCATATTATCGCCAATATTTTGGTATTCAATAACTCTTTGAATCATAATTTTTTCGCCAACTGATTCTATACGTCCATGTTACAATGAGTGAGGAAGCTATACTGCCCACCCAACTTGGCAGACGTTTTTTTTGAGTGAGGGGCTCAATACACGCTCTTAACACAAAATTTCACTTCATATAAACTACGAGTAGATTCGAGTAAACGAAAAGTTCCAGTTATCTTTTGAAAGCTCAGATGAACTTGAAACCGGCGATGATTCACAGTCGTGTTTCAATCACTTTTACTCCTAAAGATATCTACTTGTACGTGAATAGTTCGTCATAACTAGTGAACATTTTCAAATTTTCAGATCAACTCATGTTCATATCTTACCATTTCCTTGGTGTTTATTGTGTATCTTAACAGTTACTTGTCCTTTGCCACAAGGTGCTGCTGAGTGTGAAAATCTCAGGACATTCAACTTTGTTTGCGCTTATACAGGGTGTCCCAAAATCAATCAACAATAAAACTAATTTGCAAAAACTTTTCTCTCTTATTTAACAACTTTTTCGAACATTGAAAAATCGGTTACCTATGGAATACTGATGAAATAGTGTTTCAAGTTTTGGGGCCTCTGAAGAAAACCGTGGTTTAGCAGGAAAACGATCACTTGAATGTTCAAGAGACACGAAATGACAAATTATCTAGTGTAAGTACAGTTTTTGTCAACTGGTCAGGTGTTTATTATAATAATATGGGAAATTTGACGCTCTTTCTTACGGTGTAATCAGATTTGAATTTTGCATGGGAAATGAGGGCATTATGACAGTTACAGTGCCGCAAGGACGAAAACGCTAGAAAAGAAAATGTTAAGTGGCATTTTGAGCGGAGTGAAAATTAGGGATGATTACCAACCAACGAATAATCGATTAATGAAATCAACGATTATTGCATGGAACGATGATTTCGCTCATCGAACCTTGAACCCACGACCCCCGCAGAAGTCGGCTCAAAGTCCACTTCCAATGAACGACGCCCCAACGATCGTAGCCACACCAGCCACACTAATCAATTAATAATCGATTATATAAAAAAATTGAGATAAAATTAGGTACCTAGGTATAATGCTAATGCTGGCAACGAAAGAATACCGCTTAGAGATGTTTGAGAACAAATTAGAACAACAAACTCAACGCAAAAATTATTAAAATTTAAATTTACATCCAAAGTAAGGGAAGAGATTCAAACACGAAAAGAAATATTACGAGTACAACGATTGAATTACTCGCTCCAATATTTTTCATCAATGTCCTTAAGAAGAAGGAGTTTGATGGCCAAGTCGGGGTCAGCCGATTTCTCTGTTCCCTTAAAATTTGGCCAGCTTCAGAAGAAACCTTTCTGAAAGAACGAAGGTAGCCACTGCAGGCACGTATTTCAAGGCAAATTTAGAAACCTGAGGAGAAGTCTCCGCCTTATGTTTCCAAAATGATATCAGATCTTAGGGATTTTTACATTATTATTCCAAAATGCATTTTACAATGACGTAATTAGGTAAGAAATAAGTGTGATGATTGGTATCAGGGTAAGTGAAAATAACAATAACAACCTAACTAATCAGTGATAATTGATAACGTGAGGAGAGAATGATGGTTTAATTAACCGTTACAAATTAATCCAGTGGACCACGATTATAAAAATATAGATTATTTGACAATAATCGATGAGATAATTTTGAGATTTTAATCGATACCCATCCCTAGTAAAAATAAGTGCTAAGAGGGAAAATTTGTATAAGAATCGGTTTCTGAAGTATTGGTGATTGATTTCGAGATACCTTGTATATAGCATTTCCGAATTGAGTTGAACTTTTTCCATTTAGGTTTAGTCCTTTTTCATTTTGGTTTAAACCTTTTCCATTTAGGTTTAGACCTTTTCCATTTAGATTTAAACCTTTTACATTTGGATTTAAACCTTTTCCATTTAGGTTTAGACCTTTTCCATTTAGATTTAAACCTTTTCCATTTAGATTTAGAATTTTCCACTTAGATTTAAACCTTGTCCATTTAGATTTAAACCTTTTCCATTTGGATTTAAACTCCATCAAAACGTCAGTAGTTAGCCCCATCATAGTAAGTAAGTGCCTACCTACTAAAATTTCATTAGGCTAGAAGTAAAAAAAAGGAAACGGTAAGAGAAAATACGCATTTTTGAAAGCTTGTCATGAATCGGAAATCTCGGTAATGGATAAGGAGCCGAAGGCGTTTGGTTGAGGAGGAATTTGTTAGTTTCTTCTCGAAGGCGTTTGGTTGAAAAGGCATTCATTCGTCAATTCCTTCTCAATGCAAACTTCTTTCCCCACAATGCTGTGTTGTGTTCCTTAATCATGAATCACGCGACAGTGGAGCCAGCCAGTAGCTCTTAGTTTTAATGACTAAAAATCAGTTCCGACCTTTCAATTCGCTGGGGTTAATTCCATTTCAGCAAACATGAGCGATTCCAGTTTTAGTGAAGACGCTGTCGCAACTCGGGGTTGCAGCCGTACTACGTACAATCGGATATCAAGTTCTGAAGATTCCAGTACCGCTGAAGAAAGGGAAGAAACAGGAACCTATAGCTAGACGAGGTCGGTATAATCTGGTTTCCATGGATAAGAAAACGTTTTCCATTCGACTTTACGAAGAAGGGGAGACAATCAAGGAAGCTAGTGCGAAAAGCGGAATAAAGTTGAATACAGCGAAAAGCATTCGCAAGTACAGGGCGAATATGGAAATAACTCCAGATTCAAGAGGTGGAAATCGCCCAAATAAGCTCAGAAAATCAAATTAAAATGTCAAAAGTTAGTTTTGTAAATATGATAATAAATTATTTTCTTAGGTTGGATACATAGTTTGATGATATTGATCACCAATAATAACAACAGTTAAATAATCATAATATTCTGCATTTGATTTTCCCACGTGTTGAATTTGTGACTTGGGTACTTTTACATCTAACTTCACGATAATTTCCTGAGTTTAAATCCAAATTGAAAAGGTTTAAATCCAAATGGAAAAGTTTTAAATCCAAATAGAAAAAGTCTAAATCTAAGTGGAAAAGGTTTAAATCCAAATGGAAAAGGTTTAAATCTAAATGGAAAAGGTCTAAACCTAAATGGAAAAGGTTTAAACCAAAATGAAAAAGGACTAAACCTAAATGGAAAAAGTTAAACTCAATTCGGAAATGCTATAAATCAAATACATCTTGACTTAATTGTGACAAATCGATGCTGATGGGCACTGCCAATGTGCTCTGAGTCGCCTCTGAAGATTCCTAACAAAAGTACGTTTATATTGCGGCAGATCGGAACAGTTTTACCTGGACTGAGCAAGAAGCAGCCGCTTGCTTTCGGCTGCATGGTGGTGCTCTGCGTGGGCGAGTGCTGCCGCCTGTTGCGCCGCCTTCTCCTTCTTCTCTTCGTCCGTCTGCCCGCGCCCGGAACCGCCCCCAGGCGGGTACGAGAACCAGAATTGGTGGGCCAGCTTGCCTGACTCCTGAACAGACAAGGAAAAAGCAGGTTAGAATCGAATTCAAATTCAAAAGTTTTTTTTATTCACTTAAATAATCATATAATGGTGTACATAGAACAAAATAAAACTGTCAGAAAAAATATTGCCCGTCTAAAGGCTGAAAGCCCGAAGCGACGGGTCAAGAGCAGCTACTCACGACACCATAAATTCAAAATAAACTTTAAGAAAAAATAGAAACTACAAGACTACAGGCAATGAGAATGAAAAGAGATAAACGAGAGAACACTAAAAAACATAAAGACTTTTCATAATCAAGTTGGATTTTACCAGATTCAGAGAAATTAAAAAGGAAATTACAGAAGACTCATACTTGACTTTTGGACATGTAGACGGAGAATTTATTGAATTTATTGTGCAATAAATATATGGGAATTTATTGTGCAACACATGGAGTATATAACGAGGGCTCTTAGAAGTCAAAACTACACGGTTTAGAGGACTTACAACATTCCCTGCTGCTTTAAAACGAGTATTATGATCATGGACCGACGAAACATTGATCAAAGAAGGAACTTTATAGTTAAAAACAATAAATTCTTCAAGAATAAATGACGTACAGAAAATAACTTGGATATGCTAAAAACAGATTCGCTATCAAATAGTTTAGGCTTCCTATAAATGATTTTAATAATAGATTTCTGTAAAATTAGTAGTTTTTCCAAATTAGAAGGATAGGTTCCACCCCAAGCGATTATTCCATATTGGAGAACCGACTGGACGAGACTATAGTAGGTATATGAGACGTAATTGAGAGAGACCAAATACAGAACGGATGTTGTAAAAGAGTGATGGAAATTTTTTGAGTTTGTCATACAATAAACTAATATGGTCTTTCCAAGACAAGTTGGAGTCAATCAGTATACCCAAATATTTAAATGTTTCTACTCTACCCAATTCTTCACAGTCACAATTCATCGGGTCATTACAGGAATGAATAACAATGCTTCGCAGGAGATCTGCCAACATTCCCGATGGTCATAAATTTGGTTTTGCCTACATTCAGTGTTAGGTAACTACGTCGAAGCCAATCATTCACCATATTAATCCCCAGTTGAGCTCTATCAAAAACAGTCCTCCAGTCACTGCCCACAAACATAATGGCCGCATCGTCAGCAAACAAAAACACCTTTTCATTCCGCAATACACTAGCATTTCGTTTATGTAAATGAGGAACAGAATAGGCCCCAGAGTACTGCCCTGGATAACGCCATAGGCAACACTCTTGAGGTCACTGAATGTGTCGCACGTCGACACCACCTGGATCCGACTGGACAAATAGCTCTTAAACCACATATAACTCGACCCTCTGATACCAACCTCCTCCATCCGTTTGAGCAAAATACTCCTGTCGATGCTAACAAAAGCTTTAGCTAAGTCCAAGTAAGCGACTATGGCTTTCTGATTCCTATCCCTAACCCCATGAAGCTCTGATACCAAGGAAAATAAAGCATCGTTCACCTCCTTATTTTGCCTAAAACCGTACTGTGAATCCAATAATACATTATTTGCCTCCAAAAATTTAGACAGGTTCATCTTTACCCACCTCTCCAGCAGCTTAGAAACCGAACTTAGCATTGAAATTGGTTTATAGTTCGCCAATGTTGACTTATCTCCTCCTTTATGCAATGCAACAACTTTGGCGATCTTGAATATTTCGGGAAATGTCTTTGTGCGTATACTGAGATTGATAACGTATAACAGAGGTTCTTCCAAGTAACGTATGTATTTTTTAATTACGTGCATTGGAATATCATCCATCCCTGGCGACGAAAAACCCCTCATACTCTGAACAAGGGCTCTTAAATCTTCTCCATTCATTTCCGGTATTGAGAAGATTGCTGGAACATTATGGGCAGGAGGGAAGTATGTAGTGATATTTCTTCTAGAAATTCTATCCGCGAGATCAGAGCCTACTTGAGTAAAGTAATCATTCAATGAATCACAAGCTACATTAGCAGCTACAGTTTTAGAGATGTTCATACTTTTACATAGTTCAGCTACCAATGGACATTCATCAGACACTTTCCTACCTCTACCAATAGCCTCATTTATTACACCCCATAGTTTCTTCAAATCACCTTCTGCTCTCTTTATTCTTTCCCCGTAATACTGTTCCTTTGCCCGCCTGATAAGAGTCTTCAACTTATTCCTGAATTGTTTTACGTAGGACCTTAGTTGTACATTAAAGGGTTGTCTTCGAAGTACCTTATTGAGTAAATTATCGAGTTGAAACTTGATTGTACTTGATTAATACTCATTCCAGCAGATGGAAATAAATAAAAAGGCTGAATCTAAGGAATTCGATTAGCTGATCCCTGATTTAAACTTGGATGATTGAAAAAACGCAGAAATTTGTACACGTTTTACCTATGTATGTGGTTTGTCGTGGGGGGGGGGGGACGTTTTTAGTATGTTAATTTTTTAGTAGGTTAATAATTTTCAGCACCACTACATATAATGTAATAATTTTGTTTCCGAGTCTACCAAGGTAGCGGAAGCTTTGTTTTCACTTTTCAAGGTTGAAAAGAAGAAGAACTCCAAAATCGAAATTTCCACTCGCGTTTTACGTTTCAGAGCTTTCTGAACAATTTTGGTTCCGTGTCTGTCTGTCTGTGTGCCCGTGTGTCTGTCATGAAATCCTTGTCACAGCCATAATTTCTACAATTCTCATCTGATTTCGATGAAATTTCCAGGGATTGTGCAGGTTAGCGTGTAGATGGTCCCCTATGAAAATCATTACCCCCGGACTGATAGTAGCCAATGCGCATGCGCGAACGTGAATTCCTTGTGACAGCCATAACTTATACATTTTCCATCTGAATTCGACAAAATTTCTCAGGATTGATCAGATTATCGTGTAGATGGGCCCCTATGAAAGTAGGTAAAGGTACTTACAGATTGATGTTTTGAGATTAACTACTATGCATCGGATCATCTATATAATCGGGTTATGGATACGAGGAAGCTATGTGCCACACCCACTTGGCAGACGTTTTTAGTTTGTTAATATTTTAATTAACCACTTAATTAGTCGAAATGATCGAAATAATATCCAGAAATCAAGAAATAATTTTGGTTTCGATACGTTCTTCTTCTGGGTGCATATTCGTACCTTTTTCGTTTAATTCACTTCCCAAGGAGGTCTTCTTATTATACACATGTACTACCAATTTACCCTCCTCATGTTGGTACATTATGGCATCTATTTGGATAGCTCTCTCTGGTATAGAGAATGTCTTTCCGCTCACCAGTTGGCACAGAGTTATAACAATTTCTGAAAACTTCATTAAACATATATTCTTGATACTGAATCAAACCCCCTTAATTTCGTCCCCCGTTGTCAGAACTTCGAAATACTCTTAGTTCCAATGTTGCAATGCAGAGACGCGATCTGGTATCGCCGGGTGTTGGACAAATGCCTGAGATGTTGTAATCTATCTCAGTCGGTGGAATGGGATATCAATTTTCAGCCAAAGCTTCTAGAACACCCTTTTCGCCCTTGGATTCATAATAGCTTAAAAATTACGCTCACTTACTGCTCGGATCCAACCTTCGAACGATTTTCGCGATTTATTTTCAGAATCAAAGTGAAGTGAACAACCTTCTCGTTAGTATACATGAAAATTGAAGAA
The DNA here is from genome assembly GCA_009739505.2 of Apolygus lucorum. NCBI lineage: Eukaryota > Metazoa > Arthropoda > Insecta > Hemiptera > Miridae > Apolygus > Apolygus lucorum. The sequence continues at coordinate 4,611,446 of CM019174.2, read as the reverse complement.
ATGCGTGTAGATCCCAATTGGGCAGACTATGGTAGTTTAACGAGTGCTTCCAAGCGTTTTCTTTTCTTCTCGGATACCTCCCTACAATGGGAAAACTGTTCATGGTTATTTTTCATCTAAACTCATCATTCTGAGAATTTGACACCAACCGCGATCTTCTAGCGTGAGAAGACCTTTTTCTATGATTTTTCAAAGTTTCGAATGTTTATGACGTCACTGTGGGCTGGGGGGGGGTGAAGTCATAAACATTTGAAACTTTGAAACATAATAGAAAAAGATCTACTCATCCAAAAAGAGAACGGCTGGTGTCAAAATTCTCAGGATGATTCACCCCAGAATAAATTTTCCAATAATTTTAATGAATGAATTCATTCAGGTACACCGGGGTAAGTGTCAATTCGGGGCAAGTGGAGCCTAGGGCGAAATTAGCGCTCCAGACGGAGGGTAGCTGAACTACCTTAGCAGGAAAATTACATCAATAACCTAAACTTCGTTGCAGGTATGATTCCCCTGCCAGTTCACGTGGTTAGATGTGAGAAAGGTTATTGTCATTCAGTGTTCATTTAGCTTGCTCATAGACCTTGGTTGTTTTTCACTTGTTGACCTGTGCCAGTCTCATTTCGCGAGGAAGTGCTCAACATTTTGTGGTAAGTCCTTCCTTAATAGTTGCTTGAACTGATGTAGAAGTTTGGTTGCGATATTTACACGTGGGGATTGATAATTTGTGGCTTTCCACTTTCCCCAGTTTTCCCTACCTTGGGGTAAGTGGATTCTACAAAACCGGGGTAAGTGGAAAGCCACAAATTATCAATCCCCACGTGTAAATATCGCAACCAAACTTCTACATCAGTTCAAGCAACTATTATGGAAGGACTTGACACAAAATGTTGAGCATTTCCTCGCGAAATGAGACTGGCACAGATCAACAAGTGAAAAACAACCAAGGTCTATGAGCAAGCTAACTGAACATTTTGTAAGTTCTATTTTGCTCAAGCAACGTGATATCTTAAATAAAGAAAACAATATTCTGGTCTATTTTTCTTGCGCTATTTCAATGCCACTTGCCCCGTTCATTTTCTCATCAGTTCAGCACGGAATTGGGCCGGGTTTCCACTTAACCCGCACAGACTGGGGCAAGTGGAAACCCGACGGGAAATTTTAAAACTGATCTTGTGGAAGACTGATTGAAGTTATTGGATTTCTAATTTGAGCCGTCGATTTAGGATAGTTTGTAGAACAAATGATGAAAATTGCAGCGAAATTGGTGGAAAATTGATGATTTCGTGAAAGTTCAAAGTGGAGCTAATGAAATCCTAGGCTCCACTTACCCCGGTGTAAGGACATGGAGGATTCACCGCGAGGACGTTTGGATCAACCCGGTTTAGGGAAGTGGCTGACAATTTTAACGTCAGGTACAGGCAGACGAGTTATTTGTTGATTGTTTGTGACTGTGAAGAAAGGAAGGACTATTTAGCCGTTGAGCTAGGGTAAACACGGCTGATGAGGTATTTATCTCTTTTCCATAGAGTCCACACCTATAGAGAGTTCGAAAGTTCCATCGAAAAAACCTTTGTTTTGCGACTTTTGTCCAACCCCTGTCGCACTGGGCATCTCAGACGTCATTAACTGTCTTCCAAAGAGAAGATCGGAATTGGTTCTGATGATTCCACTCATAATAATAATAATAATAATATTTATTTACTAGTGATGTATAAATACAGGCAATATGCCTAGTTACATTGATATCACAGGTCAACAATTACAGGGTAAAATAACAATAAAAGATGACAAGTAAGGTAACTATTCCAGATACACATACTGTTATTAACTTTTCACTCCCTTGCTTAGCTTCTCTGTCCATATTTGCTTCAACATGCGAATGCATCCCCCTTTAAATGTTCCAAATGTGTCATGGAAAATATGCAACTCCGAGTTAATCGCAGAGACCTTGTTGAATGCAACTAGCGACCGTTGGTGCAATGAGTTGCGGTGCGCTACTGTACGGCTGATGGTCGGATCAAACAGATCTGTCTGCCGACTGCAGAAAGAGCGCACTCGTATCGGAATGCTGGCCAGTGACTGGTGAGTCCATCCCACCTCTCAACACTTTGTACAGGAAGGCCAGATCCGACCATTGGCGACGAACTATTCGTAGATGTAGCTAAAGCGTTTGACTGTGTGCCACATGACATTCTATTAAAAAAATTGGAGAAATATAATTTTTCTTCCAATGCAGTAAAGCTGGTGGAGTCTTATCTCGCTTGCAGGTTGCAGGCCGTTCGCCATAATGATGAGCTCTCGGAGTTTTCACCTGTCGAGTTTGGTGTGCCACAGGGCTCCATTTTGGGGCCAATCCTTTTCATCGTATTTATAAACGACCTTACGAATTCCATCCTTAACCCAACAATTTTGTTTGCAGACGATACAACTGTGATGTCCAAAAATACTGTTCTGGCTGATATGGGTACTGAGTCCACAGATTCTGTAAACAGGGTTACTAGATGGTTCAATGCAAATGGACTGGCAGTGAATGAGTCAAAGACCCAAACGATGACGTTCGGCCTCAGAAGTATGGTTGGTCTGGACTCGAATCCTCAAAATGTGAGATTTCTTGGTGTACTGGTTGATCCCTAGCTCAACTGGAAACCTCACTGTGAGGCTTTGGTCTCTGCGTTGAACAGCGTAATTTTCTTGCTGCGTAGGCTCTCTGATAAGTTATCCCAACGGGCTGTATTGTCAGCCTTTCATGCTACCTTTCAGAGCCGGGCTACCAATGCGGTTGTTTGTTGGGGACGTTCGCCCTCTTCATCTATAGTGTTTAGCTGCCAGAGGCGAGCTCTCCGAGCTGTTGTAGGTTTGAGCTACAGAGCTGTTTGTAGACAAGCTTTCGTAGAATGTAGAGTTCTTACAATTCCGGCCGTCTATATTCTTGAATCGCTGATCTGTGTTCACGAGCACAGATCGGAATATGATATACCGGGTCACACTTATTCTACCCGAACAGGTGCTGATTTGGTTGTTCCTTTCACAAGGCTGACTGCAACACGGAATGCTGCAAATTGGTGGGGCATTAAATTTTTTAATGCACTACCAACTGCCGTTCAAAATCTCCCAAAGAATTATTTTTAAAATGCGATTTCTTCATTCTTGCGGAAGCTAGCTCCATATAGTTTTGATGGTTTTTTTAATGCAGCTACGGCACATAGTTTTGTAAGCCAAAGAACACCTATTTGTTGTGATATTTAAAAGTAATTTGTAAAATGTTTCAACCTAACTTGTAAGTGTTTGTGTACATCTTGTGACTTGTTTTCGAGCTCTATTTATTTTTTTAACCTGTACCTAATTATTACTTTATACTAATACTAATACTAACTTAATACTAATCGACTGGTAAATACTCGTATTTGTTTTGTTTGACTGGATACATTTTCTCATTATCGACTTTGTAAGTATTTAGATTAGTAAGTTGACTATTGTCCATGCACCATGTGTTAACTTGGCAAATAAAACTGATTTGATTTGATTTGATTTGAACTACCAAGGGAACCCGTAGTTTTGACAGAGTACAGCGTAGTTTGCCCTGGAATTATATGTGCCAAAGTCCTTGTATTCCAGGTACCTCGCAAATCGTTTCTGGATTTTCTAAAGTTGAGAGATATGTTTCTCTCATGATAGATATATTTCTTTCATGCCTACTCATTGCCTCACCCGTTTAAGTGGACCGTAGTTCACCAATGGCCCAACTCGAAAAATTATCAGGAGGTGCGATTCACCAATCAGACAATATTATAATCTTCACTTGATTGGTACATGGTTTCATTTGGTAGGTACGAAATTTCGTTCGATTGAACAAGGTTTCATTTGATAAAAAACGCTACAAATTATTACACAAAGGTTTATTTTTTTCTATATAGATCACTCGTCTGCACGTCGTAAAAACCACTGTCCCCACCTGCCTACCACATACCTACAGCGATCCCATTTTGGTCAGCTAAAATTTGAACGGAGATTAGGCCTCTTTTGCGATTCACACTCGTGTTTCTGATTTATCATAAGCCAAACCCTTCAGTTCTCGTAGGGAGCGATCGGTTTGTCCTACAGGGCTCCGCATGGTCTCTAAAAATTCAATACTATCTTAAATTGATGGAAAAACAATACCTTTACATCGAAATTTTTCGAGCTAGGGCGTTTTCAAAATTTCAACCATTATTTTTCAACCCTTAGAAGTGACTAACATCAACCAAAAGCTTCGGGGCACAACTAGACCCCCAAATTTCATCAAAATGAGGAATTTCACCGAATTATGTTTGCATTTTTCCTGAATAGTTAAGGTGTGTGATAGATGAAAATCGGGTTGATTTCGGAAAATAAGTCTCCTGTTATTTTTGGGAGACATTCAAAATTTATGATTTCAAAAAATAACCGGGAAAACGGACCTGTTCATCGTGAAGAGGGAACACTCGCTGATTGGCTGTTCGGATCGCCGTCTCCTCCCAGTGTTGCCCGATGGAACGACAAAATCGTGTTATCTAAGAGGAAAGTTATCAAACAAAAACAGAGGAAACCTAATTTTCCCCATCTTGCTTTTTCTATTTTTTTCTTCTGTTTTTCGATTTCGAACTTTACTGTTTTTGTGAACTGAAGAGTTTTCTTTCAAACGGGCCTATATCCATTTTTTACACTTTCTGTTTTTTTTTTCGCCGATTCTGAATCTTTGGGATAAGGCCTACCAACTCGCGAGTTGAATTCCTTCCGAAACGGTTTGTATCCCGCTTTAAAAGCTTGCTAAAAATCGTGTTTGCCGAAAAAACGGCTTATATCCCGTATATAACCGAAGGAAAAAACTTATTGTATATGGAATGAAAACTAAATGATTCAGTTTTTAGTGTCCCCTGTAAAATTTGATAAACTCGACTTACATGTTTTTCCAGGTATATGAACGAAATGAAAATGAGACTTTTCTTCGCACAACCAAAAACTCGCTTTTTTTTCAAAATGGCTCATATCCATAGTTTTTCATCAAATGGGTTTATATCTAAAAAGAAATGGCCGTATATCCCTCAAAAAGCATTCCAAAATTTCGAAATTAGGTCTTAGAATCAAAGTTCCACGAACAAACTATTTGGAAAATTTGGGCACCCTAGACAGCTTCCTTCGCCATGAAATTAGTTTTTCTCAATTCCCCACAAACAATTCCAAGTGGACATAAGCCCGTTTGAAAGAAAACTCCTCAACTGTTGCATCTGAGGACTGTAGATTGCACGATCTCAGCGCTTCAAGCGGCCGTAAATGAACTATTCCAGCGTGACGTCATCCTCCCGGTTTTTTTAAACGTTCATATTTTCTACTCTGTTTTGTTTATTCGTAAATTAGGAAGTATGGGCTGAAAGTTAGGGGTTTTTTCGAGGTTGAATCCGATTTTGGGGTCAAAAATTCCGACTTGGTGAAATTCCCCATTGGTCCATGGGAACTAAGGAAAGTGTCCAAATTTTTATTCGATTTTTGGATTCTACGTATCTTGAAACGTAAACCAAAACATTTTTTTTGGGGGGGGGGGGGGGGGTTAAAAATGTTTTCTTGGTCGATGCCAAAGGTTCATTATTGGTTAATGGTTTCATCCGATCCGAAAATGCTATAGTTGAGTGCTATATTTGTTCAACCGACTAATGTTTTTTTTAGAAGACGAAGGACATTTTCTTGGAGTTTGGATTTTCGTCTTTGATATCCTCTCCTTTCAGAGTCCAAAGTGCTGGAATGGATTTTCGTGGCCTTGCGAGAAAAAAGGTCTAAACACTGGTCGTCCATCGCGGCCCTCGGGAGAGGGATGTGACAACCAGTTATCCGCACTTGCAAGTTTTTCGGACCAGAAACCTCCCTCGGCAGCGCTCCTGATGGCCGGCATCCGAAGCTCCTCGGCCCAGGATCAATATAGGGGGTTCCCGCAGGAGTTACTCGCCCCACACCCTAGCCTAGACCCCCCCCCCCCCCCTAACGAACGTCTTTCGAGAGAACACCCTCCACGCTAATAACGCGGTATCGCTTCAAACCCTCTCCCTCCTAAGCCGGTTTGGATGCTGGGGCTTTGCCTTGTATCAGAAAATTGAAACGCTACGAGCCAGCGATAAGAAAAAAAATGCTGGGTTGCATATGAGAACGAGCTCTGCATAAGTATTCCACTCATGCCTCAATATTTATGGTCGTAAATAATAACGGGATGTAGAAGCTAGAAACCACTCCAACATCATACTGATCAGCGCGCAGGGACTACTTCTTGGCATCCTGTCTAGCTCGTGGGCTGCTCTGCCGTCCAAAGGAAGAACGAATATCAATCGGCAGCGGAGGAAATTTACAACAGTACTCACGCTTGCTTTTGGTTCATTATTTTCAATAATGAACCTTTTGAATCGACCAAGAAAAAAAAAATTTTATCGCCCCCTCAAAATTTGATGGTTTACGTTTCAAGGTACGTAGAATCCGAAAATCGAATAAAAACGCTGCAAATTATTACACAATGGTTTATTATTTTTCTATATAGATCACTCGTCTACAAAATCACCAACCATCCAATATGAAAGGGAAAAAAATTTAAAAAAAAATCAAAAAAAATGAAAAATAATTTAAAAAAAAAATCAAAATCACCAACCATCGATCGCATTTCGGTCAGCTCTAATTTGAACGGAAATTAGGTCTCTTTTGCGATTCACACTCGTGTTTTGATTTATATATATATATTTCAATATAAACCCTTAAAATTTAGTAGGGAGCGAACGGTTTGTCCTACAGAGCTCCGCGTGGTCTCAAAAAATTCTAAAAATTCTATAGAATCTTAAATTGAAGGAAAAACAATACCTTTACATCGAAATTTTTTGAGTTAGGGCGTTTTCAAAATTTCAAAATTGATTTTGGAACCCTTAGATGTGACCTACCTCAACCAAAAGCTTCGGGGCACAACTAGACCCCAAATGGAGCCTACATACCAAATTTCATCAAAATCGGTCAATGCTAAGTGGCAAAAGTGCCGCGTACGGCGGACGGACGGCCAAATTTTTATTCGATTTTTGGGTTCTACGTACCTTGAAACGTAAACCATCAAATTATGAGGGGGTGTTAAAAATTTTTTTTTCTTGGTCGATTCCAAAGGTTCATTATTGAAAATAATAAACCAAAATTTGGCCGTCCGTACGCCGTACGCGGCACTTTTGCCACTTAGCATTGACCGATTTTGATGAAATTTGGTATGTAGGCTCCATTTGGGGTCTAGTTGTGCCCCGAAGATTTTGGTTGATGTAGGTCACTTCTAAGGGTTCCAAAATCAATTTGAAATTTTGAAAACGCCCTAACTCAAAAAATTCCGATATAAAGGTATTGTTTTTCCTTCAATTTAAGATTCTATAGAATATTTAGAATTTTTTGAGACCACCCGGAGCTCTGTAGGACAAACCGTTCGCTCACTACGAGAATTTGAAGGTTGGACGTACGATAAATCAGAAACACGAGTGTGAATCGCAAAAGAGGTCTAATCTCCGTTCAAATTAAAGCTGACCGAAATGCGATCGATGTTTTTCTTCATGTTGGATGGTTGGTGGCTTTGCATACGAGTGATCTATATAGAAAAATAAGAAAATAATAAACCATTGTGTAATAATTTGCAGCGTTTATAAACTAGATATGAGGTGCTCTGGAATATGTGTAAGCAAGAATGATACGCTAGTCTGTAAGTCATTCATCTAGTCACTTTGTTTATCTGAGGTTAATTTTAAAGTATCTAGTCATCACGAAAAAAGTCACAATCTAGTCACTATTTGTTTTTATCCTAAATAATTGGTAATTTTATGACGTTGACTATTGCCTATAATTCTGTGTAATTGAAGGGCTGACTTTTGAACCTTGTTATTATGTGAATGTTGACTATTAATAAGATATTTTTGAGACGTTGGATGGGAGATTGAAGTGTTGAAGTGACGCATTCTTGCCTTGTAAAAGGATTTTGAATAAAGATTCCTGGGAAATTCGTCTCGTTGCAGATAGAAGAACCTTTTTTTTCTCGAAACGCCCCCATGTTTCTTTATTTTGTACTCCATTGCAAGCACTGAAAGAATATCATTTGGGTAATTAATGGGTCATTTAAGCCCATCGGAAGAACATAGTACATAGCCTCGCAACCCAGGACTTGGGACAGGTTGACTCTTCTTGATGCGAGGCTACAAGGTCCTATGTCCGTGGTATTTCTAGCGATTATTTGTTTTATAATGTTAATGGGTTTCTGAAATAAACTTTAAGAAATCCAATATTACATTCAAAAGCAAATTTTGGTTTATTATTTTCAATAGTAAACCTTTGGAATCGACCAAGAAAATTTTTTTTTTAACCTCCCCTCAAAATTTGTTGGTTTACGTTTCAAGATACGTAGAATCCAAAAACGCTGCAAATTACCTATTACACAATGGTTTATTATTTTTTATTTTTCTATATAGATCACTCGTCTACAAATCCACCAACCATCCAACATAAAGAATAAAATCGATCGCATTTCGGTCAGCTTTAATTTGAACGGAGATTAGGCCTCTTTTGCGATTCACACTCGTGTTTCTGATTTATCGTACGTCAAAAACTTAAATTCTCGTAGTGAGCGAACGGTTTGTCCTACAGAGCTCCGGTTGGTCACGAAAAATTCTAAAAATTCTATAGAATCTTAAAGTGAAGGAAAAACAATACCTTTGTATCAAAATGTTTTGAGTTAGGCGGTTTCAAAATTGCAAAATTCATTTTGGAACCCTTAGAAGTCACCTACATCAACCAAAATCTTCGGGGCACAACTAGACCTCAAATGGGGGTGTTAACAATTCTTTTTTCTTGGTCGATTCCAAAGGTTCATTATTGAAAATAATGAACCAAAATCGAATACAAATTTGGCCGTCCGTACGCCGTACGCGGCACTTTCCCCACTTAGCATTGACCGATTTTGATGAAATTTGGTATGTAGGCTCCATTTGGGGTCTAGTTGTGCCCCGAAGATTTTGGTTGATGTAGGTCACTTCTAAGGGTTCAAAAATAAATTTTGAAACTTTGAAAACGCGGGTTGGTGTTTAGATGGTCCCCTATGAAAATCATCACCCCCGGACTGATAGTAGCTGCTGCGCATGCGCAAACGTGAATTCCTTGTAACAGCCATAACTTCTACATTTTCCATCCGATTTCAATGAAATTTCCAGGGATGTTACTGAGTAGTGTTTAGATGGTCCCCTATGAAAATCATAGAGAATGGTTTTTCATAGAGGGATTCATTCATAGAGGGATGGTCCCCTGTGAGAATCTCAAATCCTATTCATTCATATAACTATCCCCAGGGGTCCCGGGTTCGAATCCCAGCCGAGGCTAAGCCTTTTTTTTATCCTAACACATACATCTACTCACTTACATTTTTCATCCGAATTTTGGTGAAATTTTCTAGGATTGTCCAGATCAGCGTGTAGATGGTCCCCTATGAGGGTAGTGAAAGGTACTTAGAGATTGGTGTTTTGAGATTAACTACTATGCATCGGATCATCTATATAATCGGGTTATGGATACGAGGAAGCTATGTGCCACACCCACTTTTTTACAAATGAAACGGGTATGGTGGTATCTTGAGCAGACCAACGTGTTCACTAGTACCGGTTGAGACTAGAGATGCCACCAACAGCACTCTCTTCTAGTTACTTTTTCTCTCTCTTGTCTTGTTAACATCACTTCTTAATCCACCTTTCATGATCATTCAACTGTTCATGGGCCGGGAGATCCATCCTACCTACCAAACCCACACCTAACGGTTTTTGGTCATTAGATCTATTCTCTCCCTCACCTACGTCGTGCTAATGGTTACAGGCCGGCCAGAACTCTCCATCTCATTCTCTTTCCTTTTTCTTTACCTGAGTAAATTCTAAACAAAAGTAAATTCAATTCATTCAGGAGAATTACCAATTCATTAAAGTCGTATTTTTGAACAGTCAGAAATAGTCTGAATGCGGTAGTTGCACTGAGTGTTGGGCAGAACTACTCAGTAGATGTCAACGGGGACATTTTCAAACTACGCAGACGTCGTTTCCGGGATGTTTGGCTCTTGAAGTGATTATGACGGAAACACGTACCTCCAGAATCACATACAACCTTCCCCCGAGGAAGTGGGGGAATTTAGTTATTTAAATATAGCGCTCGGACCGTCGTAAATAAGATCGCACGCTACCTCCAGGAATAAAGCGTTCGAAGTTGGGGACCTCCAACGACTTTCGAAGTTTAGTTCTAACGAAAATAGAAGTTAGTCCCGGCCGGTTCGGCTGATGGGCTGCAATAATAATATGCCGCTAATAATATACTATCGCCGCTCAAACACACCCCCGCTGCATACCAGAAACCGTCTGCGACTTTCTCGTATTTGTCAAGATGTTGACAAGGTTGGAGCATCATTAGGATATTAGCAAACCCTCTTAGTCACTTCCGAAGATAGGGAAGATCTGTATCCGTGCACCAGGTCGAAAGTCAAAATTTTCATCCTCAATTTGGGTTTCGCAGCTCTAATAAATTTCGGTTCAGTGTAAATTATTGTGCAACTCAGATGAAATTTTCAGATTTGTGGGTTTATCAAAATCAATATTTTTTATCAGCCTTTCATGGTGTACCAACCAACAATACTTCGAAAATTTATTCTACTACTAATTTGACATAATTTTCCCCTCTCACCCCATTTTATTTTCCTCCGCTCAAAATGCTACTTTTTAAAACTTTGAAGAGGTAAAAAAAACCTCAATTCTTGCTGAAATAGCCCTTTTTCAAAAGGGTTATCTTTGGACAGCTGATGAAATGGCGCATGTTTTAAGCTTTTGAAGGCTGCTGAAGAAAACCGGTTTTTAGCAGGAAAAAAATCACCAACATTTTTGGAAAAACTTCGCCGAAAAAGTCCACAGCATGACAGGACCCCATAGGCGTTAGCAGGATACATGGCTCACCCTATTGAACTCGGTCATCTGTTGAGCACGGTATTTCCAGGCCTGGGAGCCAAAATATGGGCCAGCCAATTCGCTCCATCAAGCAGTGAAACAATTGCGGCCCGCTGCAAGGCTGAAGCACCCAAGGAACTCCATTAGGACTGAGCAGACTCCCAGGAAATGCTCCATGTCTTCTACAGGTTACAGAGCAAGCATAGCCAACTGAGGTTCTCCTCCAGATAGTAAGACTTGCTAATGAGTGAGAAAGCAGCCAGTGGATAACCCATAATGGTTGCTCTACTTCCTTCTGAGAACGATGCTGGGACGATTCCTCGATTCAGGTGATAGTACGGCAGATTGGATTCCTCAGACTGAGTTACACAGTTACAGCTGTCTCGAGTTCAGAAAATCTGCTTCCTCACCACCTCATCAGGCCCTAGTCGTGGGTACTTATTGACTGGCATGCCTAGTGCCTTGATATAATTGTATGTAAGCCTCAGCGTGGGAGCAAACATGGGTTCCATTCCGGTCTCCAAGTACAAATAGTTGGGGCACCTATTCGGTAAAGCCAGGATCAGACTGCGTACCCACATCCCCAGACCTAGCCAGCGTAGAGACCTGTCAAAAGAGAGACCTGGCCATAGTTCCTAGACCAAGCTTCGCTGCTGAGGCTCTATCAGCTATCAGAAACGTCATCTGTTTGTGTTACTTATTGACTGGCATGCCTAGTGCCTTGATATAATTGTATGTAAGCCTCAGCGTGGGAGCAAACATGGGTTCCATTCCGGTCTCCAAGTACAAATAGTTGGGGCACCTATTCGGTAAAGCCAGGATCAGACTGCGTACCCACATCCCCAGACCTAGCCAGCGTAGAGACCTGTCAAAAGAGAGACCTGGCCATAGTTCCTAGACCAAGCTTCGCTGCTGAGGCTCTATCAGCTATCAGAAACGTCATCTGTTTGTGTTACTTATTGACTGGCATGCTTAGTGCCTTGATATAATTGTATGTAAGCCTCAGCGTGGGAGCAAACATGGGTTCCATTCCGGTCTCCAAGTACAAATAGTTAGGGCACCTATTCGGTAAAGCCAGGATCAGACTGCGTACCTACATCCCCAGACCTAGCCAGCGTAGAGACCTGTCAGAAGAGAGACCTGGCCATAGTTCCTAGACCAAGCTTCGCTGTTGAGGCTCTATCAGCTATCAAAAACGTCATCTGTTTGTGTTGTAATACTTGACTGAGAGAATATTCTAGAACGTTCCAATTGTTGTTAAGGAAGTGACCGCAGTCTGGTTAGGCTTGGTTGTTTTAGTTTCGGAAATACACGAGTTTTTAAGTTAGATTCACAACATTCCCAACGGAATATTCGTTGAAACAGTATAGGATAGCCATTTATTGGGCTTCATACCGATGAGGTAAGTAGTGTGAAGCACCAGTTCATGACAAACGGCAGTACTTATCTTGGAAAATCAGACGACTTCCTGCCAACAACTGGAGCCCAACGAGTGCCAAGAGACCAACCGACAACGTATAAACACAAATCGTAAAACCCTTTTTGCCTTCGCCTCGATCCCTTGTCCCACAAAGGTACTACATAAAAGGAACGAGGAATAAAAAAAGGAATAAGAAACCCACGAAAAAATAAACGAGTGAAAAATCTTTTCTTGGCGCGTTTTCAAAGTCGAAACAGAAAAGCCTGCGGATTTTTTTTTTCCTTCTCTCATTCGCAGTCGTCGACAAAAAAATGCTTGGCAGAGCGGTTGATCCCGTTAGTAGGAGTATTGAACCGTCTGAGGATTAAATAAGATCATTATCAAGCCAGTAACTACGAAATATCCCGCAATAGAGTAGAAAGCGTGTCTCAAATCCAACGTAGAAAGTCCTTTGTGGGTATTCATGGATAATTTTACGACCCTCGAAACACGTCTATTAAGTGGGTGTGGCATATAGCTTCCTCGTATCCATGACGATGAAATTGATAAGGGACCATCTTGTTCTAAACACAAAAACCTTACCTGAAAAATTCATTGAATTCTGGAGTAAAATTTAGAAGTTATGGCTGTCGGTGTGATTATTGCAAGGATTTCACGATTGCGCATGCGCAGAATTGCTACCAGTATGGGAGCTATTAAACTCACAGGGGACCGTCCAAATACCGACCCGTACAATCCATGAATAAGTTGTCTAATTCGGATGGAAATGCAGAAGTTATGGTTTGAAAAATTCATCGAATTCTGGAGTAAAATGTAGAAGTTATGGCTGTAGGTGTGATTATTGCAAGGATTTCACGATTGCGCATGCGCAGAATTGCTACCAGTATGGGAGCTATTCAATTCACAGGGGACCATCCAAATACCGACCAGTACAATCCATGAATATGTTGTCTAATTCGGATAGAAATGCAGAAGTTATGGTTTGAAAAATTCATTGGATTCTGGAGTAAAGTAAAGAAGTTATGGCTGTAGGTGTGATTATTGCAAGGATTTCACGATTGCGCATGCGCAGAATTGCTACCAGTATGGGAGCTATTAAATTCACAGGGGACCGTCCAAATACCGACCCGTACAATCCATGAATATGTTGTCTAGTTCGGATGAAAATGCAGGAGTTATGGTTTGAAAAATTCATTGAATTCTGGAGTAAAATGTAGAAGTTATGGCTGTAGGTGTGATTATTGCAAGGATTTCACGATTGCGCATGCGCAGAATTGCTACCAGTATGGGAGCTATTAAATTCACAGGGGACCGTCCAAATACCGACCCGTACAATCCATGAAAATGTTGTCTAATTCGGATGGTAATGCAGAAGTTATAGTTTGAAAAATTCATTGGATTCTGGAGTAAAATATAGAAGTTATGGCTGTAGGTGTGATTATTGCAAGGATTTCACGATTGCTCATGCGCAGAATTGCTACCAGTATGGGAGCTATTAATTTCCCTGGGGACCTTCCAAATACCGACCCGTACAATCCATGAATATGTTGTCTAGTTCGGATGGAAATGCAGGAGTTATGGTTTGAAAAATTCATTGAATTCTGGAGTAAAATGTAGAAGTTATGGCTGTAGGTGTGATTATTGCAAGGATTTCACGATTGCGCATGCGCAGAATTGCTACCAGTATGGGAGCTATTCAATTCACAGGGGACCATCCAAATACCGACCAGTACAATCCATGAATATGTTGTCTAGTTCGGATGAAAATGCAGGAGTTATGGTTTGAAAAATTCATTGAATTCTGGAGTAAAATGTAGAAGTTATGGCTGTAGGTGTGATTATTGCAAGGATTTCACGATTGCGCATGCGCAGAATTGCTACCAGTATGGGAGCTATTAAATTCACAGGGGACCGTCCAAATACCGACCCGTACAATCCATGAATATGTTGTCTAGTTCGGATGAAAATGCAGGAGTTATGGTTTGAAAAATTCATTGAATTCTGGAGTAAAATGTAGAAGTTATGGCTGTAGGTGTGATTATTGCAAGGATTTCACGATTGCGCATGCGCAGAATTGCTACCAGTATGGGAGCTATTAAATTCACAGGGGACCGTCCAAATACCGACCCGTACAATCCATGAAAATGTTGTCTAATTCGGATGGTAATGCAGAAGTTATAGTTTGAAAAATTCATTGGATTCTGGAGTAAAATATAGAAGTTATGGCTGTAGGTGTGATTATTGCAAGGATTTCACGATTGCGCATGCGCAGAATTGCTACCAGAAAGGGAGCTATTAATTTCACAGGGGACCGTCCAAATACCGACCCGTACAATCCATGAAAATGTTGTCTAATTCGGATGGTAATGCAGAAGTTATAGTTTGAAAAATTCATTGGATTCTGGAGTAAAATATAGAAGTTATGGCTGTAGGTGTGATTATTGCAAGGATTTCACGATTGCTCATGCGCAGAATTGCTACCAGTATGGGAGCTATTAATTTCCCTGGGGACCTTCCAAATACCGACCCGTACAATCCATGAATATGTTGTCTAGTTCGGATGGAAATGCAGGAGTTATGGTTTGAAAAATTCATTGAATTCTGGAGTAAAATGTAGAAGTTATGGCTGTAGGTGTGATTATTGCAAGGATTTCACGATTGCGCATGCGCAGAATTGCTACCAGTATGGGAGCTATTAAATTCACAGGGGACCGTCCAAATACCGACCCGTACAATCCATGAATATGTCGTCTAATTCGGATGGAAATGCAGAAGTTATGGTTGGAAAAATTCATTGGATTCTGGAGTAAAATGTAGAAGTTATGGCTGTAGGTGTGATTATTGCAAGGATTTCACGATTGCGCATGCGCAGAATTGCTACCAGAAAGGGAGCTATTAAATTCACAGGGGACCATCCAAATGCCGATCCGTACAATCCATAAAAATGTTGTCTAATTCGGATGGAAATATAGAAGTTATGGTTTCCGATTCTACTGAAACGTTGTTTCCACTTTTCGAGTATAAAAAATGTCCTTCAAAATCAAAATTTTCAACTCGCGTCCTTTTGAACAATTCTGACTTCCTGAACAATTTCGGTTCCATGTCCAAAACGGATTTCATTGGAAAATTTTTTCAAAACTGTCCATTCTAAAAATTTTAGAATTTTAAAACTTCATTTTTTTTCATCGAAAATTCACTAAAATCACGAAATTGATACTTCGGTGTAAATTTCCACAACAACTTTTGCTGAGAGGTTTAGCTCTCTGGTGTGAAGACAACACTGAAGCTTAGCGGGTATCGATTTCATCAAAATCGGTGAGACCGGTAGGGAAGAAAACTCGACTCGCTTACGACCCCGTTTTACGATCGGAAATAATCCATTGCTTTGCATGTCTAGAGAGGCCCACCCTTGGTGAAATAGCCGGTAGAATGAATTTGTAAACAGGGAGTGCCTTCGCCTACCGAGAAGTAGTCAGCAGGTCAACAACGACAACGTGAACAGGCTTCAAAGAGCTTGACTGATGACTCCAAACAACACTCGACCTAACTTTGCTCCCTCACTACCGGTGGTAGGGAAGTTTTGTAATCGAATCTTGTTCCTCAACTCCAATGTCAGGGGTCGGATCTCGGACCTTGAAACCCAGCTGACAGATCTATATGGCTGCTGAGTGCTGAAAGTGATGGTATAATTACTTTCATGTATATTTGTATGTGATGTCGATTATAGCGGTGAAATATTTTTCCAAATTATAAAATTGTCTATGCTTCATATCAAAGCAATTATTTGGTTTCCCCATAATCAAGATTTTCCCTTACATTTTTTGTCTCATCCACTACTGCTGTACAACTCGCATTGTGGTCAATTTTGGTTTATTATACTCGATAAAGAACCTTTGCAATCGGCCAAGAAAATAAATTTTAACCCCCCTCAAAGTTTGTTGGTTTACGTTTCAAGGTTCGTAGAATCCAAAAATCGAATAAAAATTTTTCCATCCTTCCGTAGCACTTTCCTTAGTTCCCATGGGCCGATTTTGGTAAAATTTGGTGTGTGGGCTCCATTGGCGGTCTAGTTGTGCCCCGAAGCTTTTGGTTGATGTAGGTCACTTCTAAGGGTTGGAAAATGAGGGCTGAAATTTTGAAAACGCCCTAGCTCAAAAAATGTCGATATACAGGTATTGGTTTTTCATCAATTTTAAATAGTATCGAATTTTTAGAATCGAATGAGACCACCCAGAGCTCTGTAGGACCAACCGTTCACTCCCTATGAGAACTTAAGGGTTGAACTTACGATAAGGGTTGGAAACACGAGTGTGAATCGCAAAAGAGGTCTAATCTCCGTTGGAATTTTGGCTGATCAAAAAGCAACCGTTTGTTTCTTCGAGTTGTACTCATTTTTGCGTCATACAGCTACCACCACTTTCTATTTCTTTGAATAGAGTGTGAAGCGTTAATTTCTTTTCTCGAGTTGTAGAGATCAGTAACTACGATCGATTGCGGATGATACACGAACTAGCGCAGAGCCAGACGATGCAAGGCAAGCAGTTCAAATAAATGAATTTTGCGGGATTGTTTTGGATGAGAAAAGACGATCGGTGGGTAGGCGAGGGGTCACCGCGGGGTCCAGTATTCCTATACCCCCATTATAAACAGCATAAGCCAAGGCAAACAATCTAGTAGCTGTTTCGTGACCTTGAAAGCAGAGAAAATTGGGAGATGAGCCATGGATAAGCCATGGGTTACGCTTCCTTAGCTACCAGTAATTAGAGGTGTGTCGGTACAGCTGTACCGGGACTGTGGAACCGAGTATCAGGTTGGAACGGTTCCACGCAGTGACAAAAACTCGACCCTTACCGGTTCAGTTCCACGGACTGATAAGATATCTTGAAATGGCTCTGGACCGGGAAGAGAATCTTTTTCATCGGTCCAGTTCCATCCTCACCTATCAGAAGGATCTGATCAATCATCTCATCATTCTGATCATTCTGATTGGTGAGGGTGGAACTGGACCGGTAAGGATGGAACCGGACTGATAAGATATCATATAAAATGATTCAATGGCTCTGGACTGGGAAGGGTTTTGGACCGGTAAGCATGGATCTTGTTCTCAGTTCTGTTCCATGTTGTACCTGGAAGCGCCCTTACTACTACCATGGACTGAGAATGGTTCATGGAATGGCTCTTGAGCGGGAAGTTATCTTCTGGACTGGTTAGCATGGAAGTTGTCTCCAGTATTATTAATTTATTATTGTCATGTTAAGTTCTTAAACTGCAACGTCATTATTCTTTCCTTGAATTGTTTGGTAACTATTATTTATAATAAATTGCCTCTTTTGTAACACTTGTTCAAATTCCTTCCTTTTAGCGAATTGTCAAGGAAAATACTGCTATTGTATTGCAAGTTGAGATCATAAGCATGGAAGAAGGACGATAGGGATTTGACTGCCTGCTTCATCCATGCCATGTGAGTGGGATTTGACCACCTGTACCGGTAATGGAACTGTACTGGTAATTTGGAACGGTTACATCTTTGTCACCATAACCGTTGGATCTGTTCCAGGGAAATACCTGGACCGACACACCCCCTACCAGTAATCAAGTTTTCTAGTGAAGGAATTCTTTATTTCTTTGAATGGAGTGTAAAGCGTTTATTTCATCTAAATAAACTCGATTATGAAGCGAAAACACGGTTGGTAGGTAGTGACAATGGCAAAGCTGTTTTCTTTGCTAGCGCTTGATCTATACAGAAAAATAGTAAACCTTTGTGTAATAATTTGCTGCGTTTTTCATTATTGTTTATTCCTCTAAGACTGGTCAAGGTGTTTGCCTGACGAATATTCTCACCTGACGCCACTGGAACGAAAATATAGTTGGTAGGTAGTGGCAATGGCAAAGCTGTGTTCTTTGATCTATACAGAAAAATATTATACCTTTGTGTAATAATTTGCAGCGTTTTGTGTGTCAGCACCCTATATTGTTTTCAATAAATTAAATTCGAAGAATATTGATAAAATTCCACTCTTATGAGGAACTAATATTCGTCAAACAATGTTTGATTGGAATCCCCTTCATTACAAGCTATAAGCTGGTTGGAAAAACCATTACAATTCTTTATACGTATAAAATTATTCAAATTTATGATTTTAAATGGATGTTAATAGAAAAAAAGATTCTACTACTTGATTCAGCGTCAAAAAATTACCAAAAATCTTGTCTTTTTTATTGTTATGCACTTTTTGAGCATTTTTATCACTTAAATTGATCATATTGGGGTGTACTAAAGCAGAAAAATTTTGCGAGGAATCAAAATTTTGTCATACAAAATTGGGCAACCAAACATTTTTTGGCAACGTGCGCAAAAAGTGGTTGATGAGTATTCGTATTCTTCAAGAAACTCCTGTAAAATGGTATTAATCTTACTTTCCTGCTTTAAATATTGAGTGATGACAAATAAATAAATGTGTTCAGGAAAGAATAGCTTTTGATAGGTACCTTTTTTCACACTGATTGGGTTTTTCAAATTGTTTTCTAACGGGGAGGGGATGGTTAGTTAAATGTTGAACTTTCCGCTTCCATCAAAATATTCAACTTGATACTACTTCAGTTATATTCACTGTTGAACGGTCTTGAGATGAATTATTCTTGGCGTGCGTGACCGCCTGAGCAAAAACAATGAGAATAAATGAGTAATTCCTGTCCAGGAATCATGAAAAATTCCCACGATGAAAAGAGTAATTGAAAAAACGTTTTGAATGCTTAAACGAACGTAGAGAGTTCGACGATCCTGGTTTAAGCGAAGACAATTTTATTTTATCTTCAATATCGAACCAACTGTTTATTTTTCTACTTCAAATGAACGTGAAGGAAATGTAAGGTGGTATTCCGCTGAATCCAAAGGGGAAGTGTTTTTTTTCTTTTTTCTACGTCGGTGCGAGTCTTATTCATTAATGTAGAATCGAATGAGACCAACTTGATAAGACCATTACCTGTGGAAATGCTGACTCTTTTATGCGTGAAAAACACAGGAAATCACTCTTTGTTGATCAGTTACTCCACCTCATCTCTTGCGATTCACACTCGTGTTCCTGATTACTCGTAAATTCAACCCTCAAGTTCTCATAGGGAGCGAACGATCAGTCCTACAGAGCTGTGGATGGTCTCATTCGATTCCAAAAATCTAACATTATTTTGAATTGTTGAAAAGAGAACACCTTTATATCGAAAGTTTTCCAGCCATTATTTTAAATTTCAGCCCTTATTTTTCAACCCTTGACAAAGTTTTCATACGATTTTTGGATTCTTCGGACCAATAAATCTTGAGGAGGGGTTAAAATTATTTCTCGGTCAATTACAAAGATTCAGTATTGAAAATAAATCCCCATCCAAGAACAAATATATAACTATCTCTGATTTTAAACCTAAGTTTACTGTTTCTCCTCCATTTTTCGACATGTTTCTCCTCCATGATCAAAATTTTTTTTTTTTGTTTTCCAAATATCAAATCACTGCAAACGCTAAACCAACTAGCTACACTTTTTGCTTCCGAGTCTACCATGGTAGCGGAAGCTTTGTTTTCTCTTTTCAAGGTTGAACAAAAATGTTCTCCAAAATCAAAATTTTCGTTTCAGACCTTCCTGAACAATTATGGATCCGTGTCTGTCTGTCTGTCATGAAATCTTTGCCACAGCCATGACTTCTACATTTCCCATCCGATTTCGATGAAATTTTCAGGGATTATGAGAGTTGGGGTAGCTAAATGCCACACCCACTTGGCAGACTATTTTTTCTATCTACATCTCAATTTCTTACCAATTTTATGGCAGAATTAAAAAAAACATAAATTTTTTATACCTATTAGGTAGTGAAAGTTCAACTTCATTGAATGAATACCTCTCTTGATTCGTATTTATAGAAAAGTTCGTTAAAAAGGTATATTATTTTTGTGTTTAAAAAAGTTTAAGTACGACTCGTATCTACCTATCTAGGAGTTTAAAAATCATATCAACCCTGTCCAAGCTTTCACGCATCATTCAATACCTAGTTAAAGTACGATTCCATTATTCAATCACCCAATCGTTAGAATCTCTGATAAGTCTCTATAGTTGGCTCTCAAAGTTGCCCTTCAAAAGACTGAAGAAACAGTTGAGGTCAACAGGTAGAAGGTTTTAAACTTTTCCCTCGACCGTCTCTTTTAGGACGATCAATTAGAGGGCCCTCGCGGTGCCAGCGTATCAAATTTCATCAAAATCGATTTCGCGAGGCATCCTTGGAAACGTTTAACCAAACAGACGAAAAGCGGGAAGGAGTTCTATTTTACAATCTAACGAAAGTATAATATTGTGTAATCATTTATAGCATTTTTCTTTGAAAAAAAAATAAATAAATAAATAAAGTTCGGCAAAAATGTTATAGGATGAGAAGTGTTCAAAATAAGTTGTAGGGTCGGTCCTTAGATTTAGAGGATTTGGACGACTATTCAGTAAATTTAGACCTCAAATTTTCGTTTGCAAGAAACCTCAGCAGTTTAGAACTCAATCAGAGCTCGGGCTAAATTGTCGTATGGTCGTCAATGGACCTGGAGGTTTACAGATCCACTCAGTCGATCCAAGTGTTGAATTTTAGCATGGAACATGTTTTAGCCTTGGAAGAACCATCCGAAAACGTTACGCTAGAGAGGTGACGGCCGAGTGTTACGCAGGGGTCCACCCCATCCCTACTCCGCCGAATGGCGCGGCTGAAGCATGTTCCATGTTTTGGCCAAATGCTCTAAGCTGTGAGCCCAAAGGGCAGAGGTTTTCCAGCTTGTCCCTGCTGATGTTTTGAGAACGGTTAGTCTTTCAATCCCAGCGGTATTCTTTAGTTAGTGTACTGTATTTCTATGGGGTTCTGCAGTCCTATGATGTTTGAAATCCTTAAAGGTCCTTGAGAAGGTGGTAAGTTGTAGTTTTGAAGTAGGTACCTACGACTGCAAAGAAAATTTTAGGTTGTTAATGAAAACATTTCCTACATTTCAAATCCAATTAAATTGAATTTTGGTAGAAGCCGTTGGAGGTGTTAGTTCACGATAGTAAATTATTATAGAATGATATCTGAAATAATATCTACTTCTATTTCACGTATTAACCTTATGTTACAACGTGGAACAATAAATTTTCGTGTTTTCTTGACAGTCTCCGGATACTCGTAAAGGGTAAAATAATACCAAGATTGAGACCAGTTCAACCAGTTCAGATTTGCACCAAGTATAATATTTTCTCACTACTCAATCTTTCGATTTGCCTTAATTTTTGAAGGTAGCTTAGTAAGAACTGACATTTTACTTTCTATTCTTCATTAGGTAAATTTGATATTTTAATTTCTAAATTGGTTCACCAAATTGAAAATCTATTATGAGGTATAACTTTTTCTTTGTTATGTAATTATCACAAAAACACCATCCAATTTTGGCTGGAAAATTTTTGAAAAATATGAATTATACCTGTCCATTCTTGATTATGTATTTTTGGTAGATACCATATTAAATATTACATTATAAATAGTTCATCTTGTGGATTTTACAAGTATTTAAGAACACATTGAAACCGGTCTGCAGTCCCCTCGATAAGTAAATATTGGACAAGTCCACTTCTCTTTGGAAATTTGTTTTCAATGAAAATTATTAATCTAGTTATGTTTTATCGGATAAAACATGAAACCCACTCGAGTTTCTACTATCATTGCATCTCTCCTTCAAAGATGAAAGAACCGATGACACTCGAGCCAACCACTCGAGCCTTTGAGTGTCTTCAACGATATATTGCATCTTGATACGACGACATCGATTTTCATCGAAGAAGTGTTTTTATATTATTATGTTGACTTGACTAACCAATAATTCCACATTTTTCACTTGCAGGTAAAAGGGAAATCTTGTACCAACCCCTCGAAACTGTAGCTACAGTCACCGGACTGCGCCAATTACGTCATGGACATAATGTAAGTTCATACTTTAATTTGCTTATAAAATAAATTTAATTTGAAATGTAAAACCTTCAATTTGAAGTAGAAAACCTTTATTTTATTTGGACAAACTTTGATTCAAACAGGAATACCATAAATCTGACTTGGAAATCCTCGAATTGCATTCGAAAAACCTTGAATTTGACACGTAAAAGGGATAGGTACATTGAAAACTGTGACTTCTAACTTGGAAAAGACTGTTACAAGTTAGTTTTGGTTTATTATTTTCAATAATGAACCTTTGGAATCGACCAAGAAAAAATTTTTTTTAACACCCCCTCAAAATTTGATACGTGAAAATTTGGCCGTCCGTACGCCGTACGCGGCACTTTTGCCACTTAGCATTGACCGATTTTGATGAAATTTGGTATGTAGGCTCCATTTGGGGTCTAGTTGTGCCCCGAAGGTTTTGGTAGATGTAGGTCACTTCTAAGGGTTCCAAAATCAATTTTGAAATTTTGAAAACGCCCTAACTCAAAAAATTTCGATATAAAGGTATTGTTTTTCCTTCAATTTAAGATTCTATAGAATTTTTAGAATTTTTTGAGACCACGCGGAGCTCTGTAGGACAAACCGTTCGCTCCCTACGAAAATTTAAGGGTTTAAATTGAAATATATATATATAAATCAAAACACGAGTGTGAATCGTAAAAGAGGCCTAATCTCCGTTCAAATTAGAGCTGGCCGAAATGCAATCGATAGTTGGTGATTTTGATATATTTTTTTTTTTTCTAATTTTTTTTTTTTTCATATTGGATGGTTGGTGATTTTGTAGACGAGTGATCTATATAGAAAAATAATAAACCATTGTGTAATCATTTGCAGCGTTTGTAACATTTTTAGTAAGTACTAAAATAGTCTGTGAAAATAGTCCAGATTTGTTTAACATTTAATTAATTAAATTTGATTAAATGACCAAAGGAATATAAAGAATTTGAGAATTCGCTTACGAAAGTAACTACTTGATTGAAATAACTCAATGCTACTTCGATATTAACCCTTAAGGCCGGTTTATTAGTCACATTTTATCCCCGGGTAAATAATAACGAACAAAGACTTGTGATTAAAACAGTAATAGCCCATAATGATGAAACTATAATGAAGCAACAAAGGAACAACAGGTGTAAAAGGGGGGTGCCGCATGCACAGCGCCGACCGGCAGGACCCACCCACCACGGCGGTTCCCGGGGCCATGAGTGTCATTCGAACCGTACACTCACGAGGTACCGTGAATGCATGTAACTTCGGACAGTGTTGGTAACTTCAGACAAAATCGAATTTTAGCAGTAAATCGCCTCTACAGCATCCACAGTGCTGGCCCTAGACAGTTTGTTCGTGAGTTTCATTATCACCTGTTGTCAGTGTCCATTTCCCGCTCGTTGGTCCTGCTTTTATTGCTCGGTTGTCGTCCAATAATTGTAAATAATTCATTTTCAATTTATCGATTTTCTCAGAATGTAGGAAAACCTCCTTTGGCACGCAATGTTAAGTGGAGTGAACCAACCAAAAATAACTTTTAGTTTGTAGGGGATATTGCTATGAAGCGATCTGGCTAGTTTCATTGCTCTAATGCTATAATTTCCGACTGCAGCAGTATTTATGTACTTTATTTCACTTTGTGTAGGAAACTTCGGACAATGGGAAAACGTCTTCCAGTTAGAGAGAAGATGAAGCTTCTCAGAAAAATATTGATTGGGGACAATTTATCCTCCCATGTTTCCATCGAGGGGTCCTTCCGAAAAAAAAAATCGAGGGGTCCTTCCCAAAAGTCCCAAAAAATCGAGGGGTCCTTCCCTGGCATCCTGAAAAAGGCCCACTTGCTGGAAAATAGATCACAGAACCTTATTGCAAGTTATAGAGCAACAGGCATTTTTCCCCTTTCCTCAGAGAAAGTCCTTCAGCAGTTCCCCGAATTCAGGAATCGCAATGAAGATGTGTTGCACATTGAACAAGACCACCCTGCATGGGCATCGTCGTTTGAATTATTTCTGAAAGACAATGTTCGCCAACAACGCGCTCCACTCAAACCTCGAGGAAAAAAGATCAATTTAGCTCCTGGCTCACAGATTTGATCAATTTTTAAAAATTGTTCCTGCTTGAAAACTTTTTAAAACGCGAACAAGTGTCCGAAGTTACAAATTAAGAATGAAATCTTCGGTTTCTATGGAATTTGTATGGGTGTCCGAAATTAGCAGCATGTTGTTGGTAACTTCGGACATTCTTCTTTTGCTTCCGAGTCTACCAAGGTAGCGGAAGCTTTGTTTTCACTTTTCAAGGATGAAAAAAAAAAGTTCTCCAAAATCAAAATTTTCACTCGCGTTTTGCGTTTTAGAACTTACTGAACAATTTTGGTTCCGTGTCTGTCTGTCTGTGTGTCTGTCTGTCTGTGTGTCTGTCTGTCTGTCTGTCTGTCTGTCTGTCTGTCTGTCTGTCTGTCTGTGTGTCTGTCATGAATTCCTTGTAACGCGCATAACTATACGAAGTTATTGTCCGATTTCGATGAAATTTTCAGGGATTGTGCGGGTTGGTGTGTAGACGGTCCCCTACGAAAATCATCATCCCCGGACTGATAGAAGCGACTGCGCATGCGCAAACGTGAATTCCTTGTAACGGCCATAACTTCAACATTTTTCATCCGATTCCAATGAAATTTTCAGGAATGTTACAGACTAGTATTTAGATGGTCCCATATGAAAATCATCACCTTCGGACTGATAGTACCCACTGCGCATGCGCAAACGTGAATTCCCTTGTAACGGCCATAACTTCCACATTTTCCACCCGATTTCGATGAAATTTTCAGGGATTATGTGGATTAGGTTGTAGATAGTCCCCTATGAAAATCATCATCCCCGGACTGATAGAAGCGACTGCGCATGCGCAAACGTGAATTACTTGTAACAGCCGTAACTTCAACTGTCCCCCAGGGGTCGCGGGTTCGAATCCCAGCCAAGGCTAAGTATTTTTTTGATCCAATCACATACATCTACTCACTCAATTTTTCATCCGAATTTGATGAAATTTTCTAGGATTGTCCAGATTAGCGTGTAGATGGTCCCCTATGAGGTACTTAGAGATTGGTGTTTTGAGATTAACTACTATGCATGGGATCATCTATACAATCGGGTTATGAATACGAGGAAGCTATGTGCCACACCCACTTGGCAGACGTTTTTTTTTTAAAAAGGCGTAATTATTCGGCTAACAAATGGTTTTTAGGATCATCCGATAGAGGAATAGCTAGCCTGTATAAATTATTTTTTCCAGATTTTTCAACTAGGTTTTAGCTGCTGAAACACAGGAAAAACTGACTAAAGTGTCCGAAGTTACATACATTGACGGTACATATTCAGTTATTTCTGGAATCCTAGTGAAATTGTTTCAACTTCGAAAGAATGTGCCACCGTAAGACGATTTCTACGCTAATCACTCCTGCCCACGTGCCACCCACATTACCGGCATTGATAACACGAACGGAAAATGATAACATCCACCGCTACAAGGCAATTAACGTTGCCTGGAGGAAGCCACGCGCTTCATCGCTCCACCGAGCAAAAATTATCTCGAAAAACGTGTGAAAATCCGCTACCTTCCAGATCGGATCGAAACAATCGCGCCAACTAAATCGTACGAGTGTGGAAGAACAACAAACGTGTGAACGAAGAATTGAAGAATCCACGAAGGTATTTTTATTTTTCATCTCGAACGCGGAATTCCTTTTTCCAAGACATTCTTTTTCATTTAAGGAGACTTAATGGGGTACTTGATTGCGCAACAATGGAGAAGACCCTTACTGCACAAACAGAACAAAAGTGATCTTTGTTCGGTTTTCTGAGTGATGGAACGTGGTAGGGGCAATCAGCTTTATAAGGATGTTACTCATTCCTGGCGTCATCATTTAGTCAGTCTATGTGCCTCTGAGGGAAATCCAGCGGTGTATTCTGAAACCTTCAGATTTCACCTTTGTGAGTCCCTCGATTTTCGAAATTTAACCGAAAAAGAAGCTTTTTGCTTGTTTTGAAGAAAATTAGTTCGAAGGAGTGAAAATTTGTTGACCAATCATGCTGATGTTTGTGGTTTTCGGTGTCTCGAGCCTCTTCGTTGGGCTGGAAGGCGCACCTCTCCAATACTCGGATACGAGGTAAGCACGACCTTTCTGATTACTGGAATTAGCTACTAAGTCACTTCTTATTAATTTTTCGAAAACGGCATTTGGTCCTTTTCCACCATTTTCACGGTCCATGTAATTTATGGACCATGAAAATTCCCCCAAAAAAAATATTTAGCAAAAATCCCCATGAAATTCCCATTTTTCCATTTCCATTTACGGAATGTCTGAAGAAAAGAAAAATGTTGACACTTACTACAACAATTCCTGAAAGTTTTTTTTTTACATTAACGAAAATCCGATTATGCAGTATGAGTTGATGAGCGATTTTTCAAAGAAATCTTCGAAACCTACACGTTTAGTCAGCCTTGTGGGTGTAGCACGTAGTTACAATCGTTAAAATTACACAATCAACCTCTGGGTTACATTTTTTTAAATCTCAATCAAATTGTTCTCGTCGCCCCTAACTCGTGAAATACATACACCATATTTATATTACACTGTGTGTTGTTACTGCATGCACAGGATATGTTTTGAAGATGTGAGGAATCCATATTCATTTAGTATTCTACCGAGCAAACTTGTCTTTTCGTTTGTTATTATGAACATTTTGACAGGGAAATTGAAATTTATGAGGAACTATTACTTATTGTCCAGAGTAACACACACACACGTATGTGTATACAATTCTTGGAAACACATTTGGGAAATGTGTGTCAAGTATATTACCAGTGATAGCCACCTTCGATTGAGCGAAAAACTCGAGAAAGGAGGTTGAAATCGTCGAAAATTGTTAGTTCAATCGAGAGACAAGACAACTTCAAAAGCTTGTTTTCGCCTTCGATTTAGCGAAAAACTCGAGAAAGGAGGTTGAAATCGTCGAAAATTGTTATTTCAATCGAGAGACAAGACAACTTCAAAAGCTTGTTTTCGCCTTCGATTGAGCGAAAAACTCGAGAAAGGAGGTTAAAATAGTCGAATCTTGTTAGTTCATTCGAGAGACAAGACAACTTCAAAAGCTTGTTTTCACCTTCGATTGGGCGAAAAACTCGAGAAAGGAGGTTAAAATAGTCGAATCTTGTTAGTTCATTCGAGAGACAAGACAACTTCAAAAGCTTGTTTTCACCTTCGATTGAGCGAAAAAGTCGAGAAAGGAGGTTGAAATCGTCGAAACTTGTTAGTTCAATCGAGAGACAAGACAACTTCAAAAGCTTGTTTTCACCTTCGAATGAACTAACAAGTTTCGACGATTTCAACCTCCTTTCTCGAGTTTTTCGCTCAATCGAAGGTGAAAACAAGCTTTTGAAGTTGTCTTGTCTCTCGATTGAACTAACAAGTTTCGACGATTTCAACCTCCTTTCTCGAGTTTTTCGCTCAATCGAAGGTGAAAAGAAGCTTTTGAAGTTGACTTGTCTCTCGATTGAACTAACATGTTTCGACGATTTCAACCTCCTTTCTCGAGTTTTTCGCTCAATCGAAGGTGAAAACAAGCTTTTGAAGTTGTCTTGTCTCTCGATTGAACTAACAAGTTTCGTTGATTTCAACCTCCTTTCCCGAGTTTTTCGCTCTATCGAAGGTGAAAACAAGCCAGATGTCTTGTCTCTTGAGTGAACTGAAAATTTCGATGATTTCGACCTTTCTTCTCGTTTTTTTCATTTAATTTAATGCTGTTGACGTTTTTTTGTGGAAATTACCGTCGCATTCATATTAATTATTGATCTTCAACTCCAGGATAAAATAAATCTCTCCTATGATAGCCGAAATTTTTGTATTTTTGCACCATTGATGCGTATCACCGTCGAATACAGAACAATAAAAGTCAATAATATTCGGATTAGTTCTTATGAGTACGTTGAGAGGAGTATTGCATGAATATGGACTACCAAAGTTTTCAAAACACCCCGTGCTTATGGTACAGTAGTTTGGTTCTCAAAAATTTTCAAGCTCTACGAGTGCAGTTTACGAGTACTCTGCCGAATGCATGAAAATCGTTTTTTTTTTTTTTTGAAAATTCGTTCATTTCATTCTTGTCATACATGCTGCACGAATATAACTTTTTTCTTCGAAATTAATCTATATGTTGGAGATTTACGTAAAAAGATGTACCTATACAGCTTCAAAAATATTTTACTTCTGTTTTTATAAATATTTTTAGGTATGATGACGTTGAATTGACCAGCATCTTGAACAACGACGAATTGTACATCAAATTGTTCCAATGCCTCATTGGCCGAGGCAAGTGTACTCCGGACTGGGAAATTTTGAAAGGTGAGTTGAATTATATGAATGAATTCAAGATATTCTATACTTCATACATGATGAAGGTTTGTTTATTGTGATCGAGTGCTTCTTATAACTTTTAACCGTTTGGAATCAACGGTTAAATTGTGCTGGAATCAACGAACCCAGTTGTGCTGATCTGGGGCGTCAGGGGAAAATATTCGTCAGGCAAACAGCTTGGCCAGCCATAGAGGAATAAATAATAATGAAAAATGTTGCAAATTATTACACAGGTTTATTATTTTTCTGTACAGATCACTCGCCAGCAAAGAAAACAGCTTCATTTTCACTACTTACCTACCAACCATGTTTTCGCTTCATAATCGAGTTTATTTAGATGAAATAAAAGCATCAAACTCCATTCAAAGAAATAAGGAATTCGTTTATTAAGAAATTTGATTACTGGTTACAAAGGAAATAAAAATCCATGACTCATCTACCAAGTTTTAGGGATGGGTATCGTTATAAAAGTATCGATATTTTGTATCGATACTGTATCGTATCCGAGTATAGATATCTCAAGTATCGTTGGGCATGAGTATCGAGTATCGATACTTTAGTGTCACAAACTATTAATATTATCCAATATTCTCAAGAAAAATAATTTTTTCTACAATGTTAATTAATTTTTCACTTTCAAGAGTCCGAACAGAGTGATTTTCTCCATGATATAAACGTTATTTGTGCAACCAAGGAGTAATGACCCAAAAGCCTCTCTACCTTCTCCATTTTTTTGTCGAATTATGCCATTATGTTGAATTTTCCGCGAGAACTGTATCGATATTCGATATTTAGAAATATCGGATCCAAAGTTTCGATATCCAAAAATATCGGATAGTGCAGTATCGATACTAAAATATCGAGTATCGGTACAAAAGTATCGATATTTTGAAATATCGAGTATCGATACCCATCCCTACCAAGTTTCTCTGCTTTCAAGGTCACGAAGGAGCTCCTTAATTGTTTGCCTTGGCTGATGCTGTGGTAGTGGGGGTATAGCAATACTTGACACTCCGCTGACCCCTTACATACCCACTGATCGTCGTCTCTCATCCAAAACAAACCCACAGAATTCATTTTTTTGATCACTGGGCCCCGCTCTAATTCACGTATCATCCGCAATCGATTGTAGTTACCGACCTCTGCAACTCTCTGGTATGTTGCGGGCTAGTATCCAAGGCAAAATACGTACTACTAATTCCCTCTAACTTCCTTGGTAATAATGAAATAGTCACTAAATTTGATTAAAGTTTTCCAAAATCGACTAGGTGTATATTACGTGCAAAAATGGAAATACCTAACAAAAATTAATTTATTAATTGCGTACGTTTTTAGTAAGGCAAACAGTGTTTGCTATGTTTGCCTGGAGGAGACGCCACTGGTGCTGATCGAGTCACGTTATGAATTTCGAAGATGTTTTTCCACTGTAACTCTCTTCATTGTTCATAATTTTCGCGCATTTCATGAAGATTTCTAGAATGCACGTAGGATCGGTAGAAGCACAATCCTTCCACCCGGGAAAGTATTTAAATGTAGTCAATTGCAGGTTGATGTCTTGAAAATTCAGCTCAACTATACGTTTAATTAATCTTTTTTCAATTCCAGTTCCAGTAGTTGAGGGGGTCTCTATCAATGAATAAAACCGGTTTTCTAGCTTTTCTCTGGCATTATTGGTCGATTTTGATGATTCGATATTTTAATTTTTTAATTCACTTGGTAGATGCACTAATAAATTTCGTAGATCCTTGAAATTTTCAAATTTAGATACAACATTTTACTTATTTCTTACTTTTGGGATTAAACAAGTGAACGGGCGTACAGATGCCACAAGAAAAATGAAAATTGGATGATTATTCCCTGAGAAAACTGGGGAAAACTGTTGATGAAAACTGAACAGCAATGAGAAGGCTGGGGGCGGTGAGTGGCAATGTTGCTCCTTCAGATGGAAAGGGGCAACCGAGCGCCGGTTCGTAAGAGATTAGACTAACCCGCAACGGGGAAAGAACATCGACCGACTGTGGAAAATGATTGAACGCGGTTAAAAGTCGCTGTGGACGTTTTTTGGTGTGCTGAATCCGAATGTGAAGGTGTCCAACGAAATTCCTTCCTGCTTGTTTTGCTATCGGCATAATTTTTTCAGATTTTTGCCTGTAGTGCCTAAACCGAGAGTCTTAAATGAATACTCAGCATGTATGATTGTAAAGTAAAGTGAATTTCCAGTAATTTGAGCTCAAAACATGATTTTTACGGCAAAATACAGCTCATATTTACAATTTTTCTAACTTTTGAAAATTTCTTGTGGCGTTGGCTTTGAATTGCCGTTTAGTTTTTGAATTTCAGTTGAAAATAATCGATACTAAGGCAAATTTAAGTGTGGCATAAAAGTAATATTCCTGAATTGGTGTTGCAGATGCTGTGCCTGGTGCTCTTCTGGATAACTGCGAGAAGTGCACGGCAAAGGAAAAGTTTGGGACCAAAACCCTTCTGTCTCATTTGGTTCACGAAAAACCCAGCGACATGAGGATCCTCGAGGGCGAATTCGATCCCGACGGCTCATACAGGAAGGAATTGGAGAAGGAAGAGAAGGAGACTAATGACATCAACAGGAAAAGGAGTGCGTTGAAGGAAGAAGTAGAGTTTTTGAACAAAGTCAAGAGGTTGATCAAGTAGGTTGATTTAGTTTCCTGAATGGATTCTGCGATGGCCCAAATAGTACAGATTGGGCCTTCATATGGATGGTCGCCAATCCGATGGACCTGATGGAGTAGGCTGATTGAATCCTGTTTTCAAGCTAGCTGCGCTGCTGCGATTGTAAATGAAGATGGAAAAGATGCAATACAGTTGAGAAGACCGACGCTGAAGGTTCATCAGCTGAGTTTTGGACAGTGTGAAGGCAAGGACACCTATATCACCAAGGGCTTTGCTCAAGTCGAGCAAGTTGGAAGTTTTTCCACCAGGACTGATGGAATTTGTTGCATATTTTTGCAAAGTTGGAAGACATCTTGCTGATGAGTGTTGACGATGAGATCGATTTGGAATCCCTGAGCTGG
This sequence comes from Apolygus lucorum, assembly GCA_009739505.2. Taxonomy (NCBI): domain Eukaryota; kingdom Metazoa; phylum Arthropoda; class Insecta; order Hemiptera; family Miridae; genus Apolygus; species Apolygus lucorum. The sequence goes on along the minus strand of CM019174.2, from coordinate 4,579,619 downwards.
TACTGTTGCGAATGGAGTTGGACCTATCATAATACCATCTACAAGTATAAAAGAAGAGAGTACCTGGAGCACCACCTAGTACTCTGGATAGAAGATAGAAAAGAAGCAATACAGCAATGCTGAAGGATCATCAAGCTGAGTTTTGGACAATGTGAAGCCAAGGACACCTATATCACCATGGGCGAACAAGTATAACTCAAGTCGAACAAGTTTGAAGTTTCTCCACCTGGACTGATGGAATTGGTTGCATGTTTTTGTAAAGTTGGAAGACATCTTGCTGATGAGTGTTGACGATGAGATCGATTTGGAATCACTGAGCTGGTACTGTTGCGAATGGAGTTGGACCTATCATAATACCATCTACAAGTATAGAAGAAGAGAGTACCTGGAGCACCACCTAGTACTCTGGATAGAAGATAGAAAAGAAGCAATACAGCAATGCTGATGGATCGTCAAGCTGAGTTTTGGACAATGTGAAGCCAAGGACACCTATGTCACCAAGGGCTTTGCTCTAGTCGAGCAAGTTGGAAGTTTCTCCACCTGGAATGATGGAATTGGTTGCATGTTTTTGCAAGGATGGAAGAAATGTTGCTGAAGAAAGTTATCATTGGGATCATTTTGGTATTACTGAGCTGGTACCGTGATACTACCATCTACGAGTATAAAAGTACCTGGAGCACCAAATGTACCTACTCTACATAGAATTTCTGAACAAATTAATGAGTGTCTGGTTGTCGTCTTTATCTACAAGAAATCCAAGTCTATTTTGAGTTCTACGATGCTTTCTGATCAAAATCTGATTGATCATGATATCGTACCAGCTTTAGTTGTCTCAAACGGAGAGCAGCAGAGCGCATTTTGCTGGCATAAAAGATAGTTGCTTCATTAATATCGACCTTCGGCCAAACTGCATGTCTAAAGATCATAACTGGCAATTCGGTCTTTATACAGTCCTGAGAATCGCGAGAAGCGGCTGTCGTTCGCGCACGTCAACTTGCAATCATTATCGACGGACGACCTCCACTAAAATTCGAGGTTAGGAAGATGAACATGTGTTTTTGATCTAATCAGAATTTTGAAATATATTTTCTTACTTATGTTCAAACTCTGCAACTGATCATTCATTTCCTCTACTCTTACCCATAATGATCATAAGAGGCGTTTAGGATCAAAACCGGATTACTCCAAAATTTGAGAAATTAACTTTTTACATCATTTCAGAGTTTTTATTACTAGTTTAATGTAGTTACTTGATACTTAAGTAAACTTGAGGTTCAAAGACTGACAGAAACCATGAGAATTGAGGCGGTAAAGTGGCGTGTCAGTTCCAAAATTGGATAACTTATTATAAACTGGATAATATTTATAGAGCGCTGAATGGTCTCATTCAATTCTAAACATTTAATACTATTTTCACAACATTTAATACTAAGTAAATGGAATGCAAAAGTGTTGGCAAAGTTCAAAGTTAAAAAATCAAAAATTAAAAATCAGTAATTTTACCAGTTTTAATCAATTAAAATCGAATAATTTTTTTTTCGTTGAATAAGGGTTTTTGAGTAATTTCTGGATAAGAGTTTGTATTTGCAGCTGACTTAGTTTCAAAAACGGAAAGAAAATTTTGCTTTTTCAGGGAGAAAACATGTTTAATCGGTCCAAAATTTGGGGATAAATTGAGGGGCTCGCCTTGTAACAATATGATAGATTTGCGGGAAGTCAAAAATTGCCATATGCATTTTGATGGCTCTTTTGTAAAATTTAGTTCTGTGGACTTGTCCGCGTTTGATCTTTTGAACTTATTAAGTTCGGCACTTCATGCTCACTTTCGTTCATATTTCGGCAATTTAAAATGACTTGTGACGTTCAGTAGGTATCAGGCATTTTGTGTAAGATTATGTGCGCGATGAGTGTGCTATGCTGGCCAACCTTGCATAGGGTAGCCACAGAGCCAGTTATGAGTGAGGCAGCCAGTGGTCAGTCAGCTCTGATTGCTGACATTCAGGGCAATAGAGTCTGGTACAGTGGGAGGGTGGCGTTCTTTGACAACTGCATTATCAATGCTGAAGCTCTCTCCTACTGCACCAGAGAATGGTGCACCAGTTGCACAGCAAGCTGCTTGCCAATAGCACCGTAAATATGACCAAGCAGCCGAAGACGTTCGTTGCTCATTTACACCTCTGATCGCCACGATTTACAGAGAATTCCGCAGGCCTTCCCAAAATGGGCGGCATGCAGGTTGTCAGAAAGATGTTAACGGCGGGGAGGCTGCAGGAATTTGATAGAGCTCTGCTGTGCGCTCTTGGCTGAGATTCCCACCTGGTGTCCCAAGTGCCTATATCCATGCACCAGCCAAATCCATTGGGCTTGGAATTGTGTCTCTCTCTGCATGTATCCCTTCTCTGCGCCACCAGTGCCTGCTAGCCCTTCAGGGATCGAGCTGGGGACCCGCCCGTGTTGCTGCAGGTCTTGATTTTGTCAGACAGCAATTAGCATGGTGTGACCGAACAACACCATCTGCTCCAAAATTCAGTGCATCTGCTGAGTTCGCTGCTGCGCTGCATGAGTCAGTAGACGATAAAGATCTCTGACAGTGCTCTGATAGCCTTATCTCATCCCAATGGGTGGATTGGGCTTCGCAGGGCATTGGGGCAACACTGCCAGAAGTACAGTGTTCAAGGTAGTAGTCGTGGGACAACAAATACCCTTTGCCGTGCCTGTCGGAGTGTAAATAAACACCTGTATCATGTACTGCAGCAGTGTCCACGGACTCACGGGGGCCGCATCCTACGTCATGATGCAGTCGCCAAGCATATAGCAGGTGCCTTGACATCTAGCAGCTGGAATGTTGAGGGGGAGAGATTATTCCGCATGCCAAGTGACCAGGGTAAGAAGCCTGACTGGTCTTGCATTATCCTGGATGTCCAAGTTGTCAATGGCAGCTTGGACATGGAGCAGACCTGGCGGGCTAAGATAAGAAGGTATGATATAGATGATTTATGGTAAGCGGTGTCAGAGCTAATAGGAGTGAAACCCAACAACAATGGGGTGATGGCTGCGACCTTGTTGTGGCGCGGAGTGTGGTGCGGGAAAAGTGCCACGGAGTAGTACTGCTGGTGGTCATTTTATAGAGGGACTTCCCTTCATCCCTCTCTCCCACCTCCACCTTCCTCATCATCCCTCATCCCTAGGGCCGGCATCGGGTGAGTCCTGGGCGTCCTCCCTCATTTGATTTATTTATCTTTTTTCAGGTCAGATAAAACTTTTGTCTTTGAGGGGAGATTTAATTTAAATTTTTTTATTCGATTTTCGGATTCTACATACCTTGAAACGTGAAACATCAAATTTTGAGGGGGGGTTAAAATTTTTTTTTCTTGCTCGATTCCAAAGGCTTATTATTGAAAATAATAAACCAAAAATTTAATTGGAATGACCCCCGGAACTAAGACATATCCATGTCAAATGTTCAATTTCTCCCTTGCGAGGGAAAAACATTAAATCATGTTTAATGTTTTTCCCTCGCAAGGGAGAAATTAGATTGCCGATCACTCAGCTGATCAGTGAACACTCGGGCGCCTTCAGCATTCTCCATTGACCCTGCTTCTCAAATTTCAGCTTCCTGCGTTCAACAGGAGGGAAAATCGCCTTGGAGCTCACTCAGCTGATCAGTGACCATCTTGGTACAACTAGACCCCAAATGGAGCCGATATAACGTGGTAACTAAGAAATCGGTCCGTGGTAACTAAGAAAAAAAAGCGTTGCAGATTTGCGTGTCGGAATTCACAGAATGACCCCCAGCCCTAAAACATTAAACATGTTAAAAAAAAAATAGGGAAGTGACCTATCCGAGACAAGCGGCTTTCTTAAAGTTCAGCTAGCAGTATTGATGGTATCTATGAGACCGAGGGGGACCAGGAAGAAGATAAGAAGTCTCGAGACAGAAGGCAGAGCAATCCTGCCACTCCTTCGAGACTGAGAGCACACAAAATTTTGGTTATGGTCCCAACCCAATCGATCTACGGTTGAAAAGTACAAGAAACGAAGTCAGTCAACAAAAAAATGTTTTTGCGTGTTCCATATTCTAATAGTGCGGAAAAGTAGCGTAGTGGTGCCAAATGAAGGGAACCTTATTTTTAGTCTTCTGTTCGCACAAAACCGTTGAAATTGAACAAAAACTGTGAAAACCGTTTATTTTCCGAAATTTTTCAACCACTTGCTTCCGAGTCTACCAAGGTAGCGGAAGCTTTGTTTTCACTTTTCAAGGATGAAAAAAAAAAGTTCTCGAAAATCAAAATTTTCACTCAAGTTTTGCGTTTTAGACCTTTCTGAACAATTTTGGTTCTGTGTGTGTCTGTCCGTCTGTCATGAAATCCTTATAACCGGCATAACTATACGAAGTTATTGTCCGATTTCTATGAAATTTTCAGAGATTGTGCGGGTTGATGTGTAGACGGTCCCCTATGAAAATCATCATCGTACCACCTTCCAGGAGTCCCGGGTTCGATTCCCAGCTAAGCTAGGTAATTTTTTGATCCAATCACATCTTTTAACCTTTGACACTGCTCAAACCCGTAGATTCTTACTAGGTACTCACTTACATTTTTCATCCGAATTTGATGCAATTTTCTAGGATTGTTCAGATTAGCGTGTGGATGGTCCCCTATGAGGGTAGTAAAAGGTACTTAGAGATTGGTGTTTTGAGATTAACTACTATGCATCGGATCATCTATATAATCGGGTTATGGATATGAGGAAGCTATGTGCCACACCCACTTGGCAGACGTTTTAAAAGTTGTCTTATGTAGTTCTAATAGTGCGGCATGAACTTGTACAGAAGAACCTGCAGAACTATTTAAAACGAGTGGAAGCATCCGAATTCTTTGATGCTGAAATCAACGCGAAATTGATCTCAGACTCAGCTGCAATGCGAACCTCCATCTCGTATGGAATTATTAATGATCTACGAGCTCCCCTTCGCTTTTTTGGCAAAGGGTACCGGATGTGCCACCGTATTTGGAATGTAAAGTCCCTTACTCTTAACACTCTACGTACGTTGTCTAATTTTGCTCCTCGCTATAATATAGTGACCAGATAGCATCTGGTCAAAAAATTGGTTCCCAAAAGTCTTTGTCGATTTTGATGGAATCTTTGTTGAAAAAACTGCTGGAGGTTCACAGTAAACTCTGACCTTCTGTCATGTTTTACCAAATCCTTACAAATTCATGTTTTAAACATAAAATGTTCAAATTAGGTTAATACATTTCCACTTATTCATCAATATTGTCGTCTCTTACACTATAAAAGTCAATAATGCTTATCTATTACTTAATTTTTCAGGAAATGCATTGCAAATATAACCTAATTTTGGATTACCTTAGAGTACCTTAGAGCGAATTTTTGAAGATAAAGTTCAGTACTGTAATGACCGCAAATTGTTGATGAGAAAAATCGTGAAAGTTTTTATCGACGTGCGAAAAATTATTGATTATTAAAACCCATCATCTTAGTCCCACTCGAAACTGAGAGGCTCTTTTGATTTGAGTGTTTTGAAGTCGGTCCAAAGTGAAGGGATGAGCTGGTTGGCCAGCATTCTTGGACAATTCAAAGGGATTTTCAGTAACAAGGAATCAAGTCTAACAGCCGTATTCACAAACTGTACTAAGTGAGGCTTTTTACTAAGTGAAGCTTGAAAGCTCCACTTAGAGCTGTACTTCAGAAAAAACGCTATTCACGTACCAAACTTTGGAAGAAGTGTCACTTTAGCCGCACTTTACCGAAGCTGAACTTTCGTCATGTTACACTCTCCAGGTAAGTTTGGCTCCTACCACACTTTACTGGCCCTCAGTGCAGCTTTTGACGATAAGTACGTCTATTTTGCTTGCTTCGACAGCCGTTTTATGAAGTTTTTCCGTTCGGATTTAAATTTTCAATTTCCTTATCAGTTGAACCTGAAGCTGAACTAAGAGCAGCTACACTAAAAGCGATTTCTCCTCAAGTTTCACTTTGGCCTAAAGTAATTCTTTCGGAAGTGCGACTTCAAGTGTCACTTGGGTGATTTTTGTGAATACGGGCCTATAACGCTGCAACTTATTTCACCAAGATTTATTATTTTCCTGTATAGATCATTTCTCTGCAAAGATCACAGCTTTGCCATTGTCACTATTTATTTATTTTTGTTTTTTACCTATTTTTTTTTTTTTTTTTTTTTTAAGTAACTCCCCTCAAAGACAAAATGTCTTTTTTGACGGAGGGGGCACGCCATAAATATAAATAAATAAATAAATAAATAAAAAAATAAAATAAAATAATACCAGGTACTATAAGTACCTGCTACTTACCTACTAGAGCATTTTTGAACATTTCAAATGAAGGGTTGCAATGTTCAAAAATGCTCCAGTAGGTAAGTAGTAGGTTAGTAGGTAAAACTGGTTGCTAAGGACGCAAAACTGAGTACAACTCGAAGAAACGAGTTTGCTAAGCTAAAATTTGAACGGAGATTAGGCCTCTTTGCGATTTTTAACAATAAACAACAGAAAACATTTATTGAACATTTCCTTTGTAGACACTTTGGAGCGGCACAAAAACCTTTTTAACAAAAAAACGGACCGACCTCAAAACTGATGATGGCATCCCACTAAAAAGGAAAAAAATAATAATGACAACTTATTCAGATAGGTTGGTAGGAAGGTACGCATTGAAGTCGCCACTGTGCCCATCAGCAGAGACAAACATACGCAAGTAGATTCCACTTCCATCTGGTGAGTATTACAACATGGGTCGGTAGTGCAATTCAAAACTGGAATGAGAGTGGGTACCTATCATTGAGGTAATAAATGTGTTCCAAAACTATTAGGTAGTAGGTCACTGCTGTCGTATGAAGGAGGATGAGAGAGTGGCAATAAGTGTGAATCCCAGTACAAAATGTTGGTATTCCGACATACCATCTTTTGATTAGATAATATCTAATAGTTATCTATCTAACTATACCTAATCTATCTTATATTCCATGTATGGCATATTGTATGTAGATCATGATGTGGGTTTGTGATATGGGTTCATACTCAAATGAACCAGTTAGTATTACAACATGCGTCGATAGTGCAATACAAAACAGGAGTAAGGGTAGGTAAGTAAGTTAACAACCTTCTCATGTTGAATTTTTATCCAACTGCCATTTCTGGTGACGCAGACGTCTTCAGCTGTTATCAAAGGAAATATTCTTACTGAGATTCACACATTTGCCACTCTCTCATCCTACTTCATACAACAGCAGTGACGTACAACCTAATAGTTTTGGAACACATTTATTTCCTCAATGATAGGTACCCACTCTCATTCCTGTTTTGAATTGCACTATCGACGCCTGTTGTAATACTAACCAGATGGAAGTGGAATCTACTTGTGTACGTTTGTCTCTGCTGATGGGCACAGCGGCGACTTCAATGCGACCAACCAACCTATCTGAATAAGTTGTCGTTATTATTTTTCCCTTTTTAGTGGGATGCCATCATCAGTTTTGAGGTAGGTCCGTTTTTTTGTTAAAAAGGTTTTTATTTAACTATTTTTGTATTTATATTAGGTATTTTTTATTTTTTACTTTTTAGTAATTTTTAATTTATTTTTAAAATTTAATTTTTTAAATCATTCGTTTTAATTTTTAATTTATTAATTTCGACGTTTATTATTTTAATTTTTTTAAATTTTACATAACTTACCTACTACCAAGTACTTTTGTTTAATGTTGGTTTGTAAATAATCTCACACGTCGATTAGGTGTTCGATCATTTCTAATAGCAGCACTTGTTTTGGTACCCTTTGTGATTGTATTAAATACAGTAGAATAGAAAATTAAATTAAATAGAATATTAAATTAAAAAGAATATTAAATTAATAGAAAACTAAGAATAGAAAATTAAATTAAATAGAATATTAAATTAAAAAGAATAGAAATTTTCTATTCTTAGACTATTATTATCTCGCAGGAAGAGGAGTCACCTTGTTGTTGATTCTTATCGTTGAGCTTTCATGTTTTAATATTGTTTCCTGTTATTTTGTTAACAGTCAGCTGCAGGCCACACCGATAGAATGAGCTCTGAGCCTGTTTAATATCTTGAATATCTAATTTCGCATGTACTCGTCACCTATCAGATAGCTTACCCAGGACTCGGACTTACAGGTATTCTTTAAGTTACCGACCTTTTTTTCAACTTTTTTGCTATTTTTCTTTTTTAAATCTTTTATTTGTATTTTTTGATTACTATTGGTTTTTTAATGTGGAATTAATTATTACTTCTTGAGGTTTCTTTATGTAGTAGGTAACTTCATTGTTTAATTTTTATATTTTATTTTAGTACCTATACCTACAGTATTATTGTTTAAAGTAGTTATTAGTGAAACCTTCTTCTGAGCACTATAGTCGAGTCCGATGGCAGCAAATTCATTGATGAAATTGAGGAGATAAAAATCAAGTTACATACTCCGAAAAAATGTCAGCACCCTCATATAATTGAACAGACTTCAATTTGATTGATTCACCACTGCTAATAACTCAAAACTAATGGTTACTTGTAGGAAATCGGACAAAATAGAGAAATTAGCATGCACATCCACAGTAACGAAAATGCAATAAGAAACTTTTCATTACTGTTATAACCACTGAGAACCGGTGACAAGGTTACAACTCACGATCAGTGCAGAATACGAGAGGGAAATTTCCCCGTGCTTTTTACCCAAAATAACCATGAAACAGGAAAATATCCCCACCAAGGGTGCCAACTTAAGGTGAAAATGAGTTGAGTAGCCCCTGAGCGTCCCCTCAGGCTCAGTGAGCACTCAGGCGACCACAACACTTGAGTGGGCCGTCTCAATCAACTATGAATGAATGAATCAACTAATCAATCAATCAACTAATGAATACGGACTGTTGAGTTGAGGACGACCCTCAACTCAGATAATTGAGTGCTCGCTCACATTCAAGCCTTGTCTATGAATTCCGCCCTAAGGGCGGGTTCTTCAGCACTCCATCTCTTCCTCGAGCCCCCGATGCACATTGAAGTGGCTCGTAGCACAGCGAACGCTAGTCTAGCTCTCAGCCATCCTCGGATTGCACCCTCCATTTGTCTGATATCCTTTCTGCTAACACCTTCACAAAAGCTACCATTTCAGGGGAAAAACTCCATCAACTGAACACGCCAGAGGAGTGAATGAAGCCCGACGTTCCTCGCAGGCACTCGGGTATTTTCGTTTCTTTTCTTTTTCTGCTCCTGAAAGGACGGCTACGACGGGTCGAGAGACATATAAGAGAGCATCTGTGTCAACTACACGGATATCAAACAATGCTTCCCTCTGTGCTTCCTAAACCCCCGCGACATGCTAAGTCCCCTCTAAGGCCAGGTTGCATCTGAGTTGGTTCTGCCTCTTTGCGATTCACGCTCGTGTTTCTGACTTATCGTAAGTTCAACCCTTAAGTTCTCGTAGGGAGCGAACGGCTTGTCCGACAGAGCTCCGGGTGGTCTCAAAAATTTTTAAAAATTCAATACTATCATAAATTGGTGAAAAAACAATATTAAACAATATTTTTTGTTTTACTTTTTCTAATCGTGAACAACACTGTTCTTGGAGATAGAATCACAAAATAAACTCCTAAGGATGGTTAGAGATTACTAGTTAGCAAATTGTGAGGGAAAGTCCTTTCAGCTGACTGTCAATGGAAATATCAACTTCCAAGTAGGTTATCTTCTAATGTTTTCTCATTCTAATGGTTCTGACTTATTTATTTGGATCATATATGAAGAGTACAGGGGAAGAATGATACATGTCCATAAAACCTGATTTCGAGAAAAACCATTTTTAAGGTTTCAAAACGTTTTGAGGCAAGGGTATGATCAAAATTCAAAAAATAAAAAATACGAGCATGCTTTAATACTCTTATTGAACTGTATTACAGAATGGAAAATCAAAAATAACTATCTGTTTTACTGAAAAAAATAAGAAATGAACGGAAGGATCGGACAGCAACCATTGTTTCCTACATTTTGTCACCAATGATCACTTCATCACTGATCACGTCCTCTTCGCTTTCCATGTCATACTCTCTTTTCTTCTTTTTCTTGTTCTTCGGCTCTTTCCTTTTTGGTTCTTCTGTTTTCTTAAGGTTTGAAAAAAATTGTTGGGATGCTGTTTTCTTGAAAAAAATGTTTAAGAAACTGCAAATCTCCGTGTTTCGCTACTTGTATGGGAAGCTACGTGTTGTTAATCTTCCTCATGGGGATGATTGGCTGTTTTGGGGGGATTTTTTGCTACCGAGTCTACCAAGTTAGCGGAAGCTTTGTTTTCGCTTTTCGAGCTTGAAAAAAAAAAGTTCTCCAAAATCAAAATTTCCCCTCGAGTTTTACGTTTTAGACCTTTCTGAACAATTTCGGTTCCGTGTCTGTCATGAATTCCTTGCCACAGCCATAACTTCCACATTTCTCATCCGATTTCTTTGAAATTTTCAGGAATTGTGTGGGTTGGTGTATAGATGGTCCCGTGTGATAATCACCACCGCCAGACTGATAGTAGCCGCTGCGCATGCGCAAACGTGAAATCCTTGCCACAGCCTTAACTTCTATATTTTCCAACAATATTCAGAGATTTTGTGCAGATTGATTGGTGTGATAGTGCAAGGTACTTAGAGACTGGTGTCTTGAGATTAACTACTATGCATCAGATCATCTATACAATCGGGTTATGGATACGAGGAAGCTATGTGCCACACCCACTTGGTAGACGTTTTCTTCTTTGTTTGTCCCTGTGAAGGCTTGGCTGAAGAAACTCTTTGGTTGGAGATGGCTTATGTCAATGATGAAATGTTGAAGTTTCCAAAATCAGTTTTTTTAACGGAAATGTTTGGTATTTCTTTGTTTGTATGGATGATTTTAACAGGCCGAGTAGGGAATGAACTTTTTCTTCCCCTGAACTCTTCAAATGTCTTCAAGAAGAAAGCTTGCTATAACAAAACGAAATGGAATGATTTGAAGCAGAAAATATGAAGTGAATCGGAATGACCCTTGAGAGGCTCATTGCCCCAATAGGGGTTGTCTTGGTTGTATATTCTGACGTGGTTTTTTGAACTTTCAACGTCTTATTCGTGTAGACGACTAAGAAATAGCGACCTAATATTATTTTCTATCTTAGGACATGTTTTGGTCAAGAGCAGAAAATACTGGTATTGTTTGCTCAAGTAGTGAGCAATTCTTCCAGTTCTTCTTTGGTTGTGCTTCGTTTCTAGGGATGGCAACGATATATCGATTTATTGCGGTTGATGTATCGATAATTTATATCGATATAGAGAACCGATATTATCGGTCAATATTGATATATTTACCGATAGGAAGCCTGTACCTGTCTAAAACACCAAGTGATTTCATTCCAAATTTTGTAGGTACCTACGCGATGGCTTGATTTCTGATTTTTGACTTCAGCTCAGACATGATTGTGTACAGGAATGGTTTACATCCACAGTGGCCACTCAAGGCTCAATATTATTTTACTTGAGCCAAAAGTAATGGAGGCTGCTCTAGATTAAAATTACCTACTATACGAAGTGAAGCAGGTTTTCACAATTATTTTCAATTTTGAAGGACCATGCCTACAGTATTTCCCTGCCAATTTATAAATCTAATATTGCAATGGCGATGGTATCAACAATTTTTATAAGTTCCCGAAACCCGAAACCCCTGTGTTAGTGACATAGTGCTCTGAAACCGTGACACTTTCGCACTTATTTCAGTTTTAAATTATGAATTTCGACAATTCATACCCAGTTTCTCCTTAAAGTAGGTTAATAATTACTTCGACCGATTTTTCCAAGTAGATCTTCCAATATGTCGAGTATATCGATATTTTTTTCCAAAATGATATTTGAAACGTTTAAATTCTCCTACCTACCTACTTACTTCGACAAGTTTTTCCAAGTAGATCTTCCGATATGTCAATAAATGTCTTCAAAATGATGTTTGTAATGTTTTAAAACGACTTAATTCACCAACGTAGGTACTTCAATTTGTTTTCCTATTAGATCGTCCGATATATCGATATATTTACTCCGATGTATCGGTGGTATCGATATCTCATTGACGATATATCATTTGATCTGCATATCGATACATTTTATTCGATATGTCATCCCTATTCGTTTCCGATAAACACCACTTATACAAAATTACCACCATGAAGATTTATAAATTATTATTATAAAACCTAGAGACTAAATAAGTAAACGTGTTTCTTATTTACATATCTTCAAAAGAAGTTTACTAAAATTAGTTTAGGGTGCTCTTGTAACGTGTGTGTCGTAAAAATAATATTGTGATATGTGACTGTTGATTGTGATTCCTTAAGAAATTTTTAGAAATTTACCTAACAAGTCAGAAACCTAGATCTTGACCAATTGAGAAATATTCACAAGAATTTCACGATGCATAAAACGTTTGTTTGATTTATTCGGTGCCAGTTTTCATTGATCTTCCTGGAGCATACATTACGAAATTTTTGATATTTTTGGCCTCGAATATTATGACTGATTTTTATGTTTTTTGGTGCGCTGAATTCAAATCTGGTAACCATTTAGCTCCATCTCGTACAGATTTTTTGCTACATTGTGTTATCCCTAGTCACTGGGTTATAAATAAGGCTCATTTCACTATGGCAAGCACTAGCAAAGATTTATTGCAATATTCCGTAAATCGAATTCTCGTAAATGGAAACAGAAGAAAACAACGCAGTTCACATGAAAATTCAAAGAATCTTTTTGTGGGCCCGTTTCTTCTTCCCCTGGATGCTCTTCTTGGTGCGTTGCTTGGCGTATTTTGGTTTATTATTTTCAATAATGAACCTTTGGAATCTACCAAGAAAAAAAAAATTTTAACACCCCCTCAAAATTTGATGGTTTACGTTTCAAGGTACGTAGAATCCAAAAACCGAATAAAAATTTGGCCGTCCGTCCGCCGTACGCCGTACGCGGCACTTTTGCCACTTAGCATTGATCGATTTTGATGAAATTTGGTATGCAGGCTCCATTTGGGGTCTAGTTTTGCCCCGAAGCTTTTGGTTGATGTAGGTCACTCCTAAGGGTTCCAAAATCAATTTTGAAATTTTGAAAACGCCCTAACTCAAAAAATTTTGATATAAAGGGATTTTTTTCCTTCAATTTAAGATTCTATAGAATTTTTAGAATTTTTTGAGACCACGCGGAGCTCTGTAGGACAAACCGTTCGCTCCCTACGAAAATTTAAGCGTTTATATTGAAATATATATATATATAAATCAAAACACGAGTGTGAATCGCAAAAGAGGCCTAATCTCCGTTCAAATTAGAGCTGACCGAAATGCGATCGATGGTTGGTGATTTTTTTTTTTTTTTTTGATTTTTTTTCTGATTTTTTTTTTTTTCGATTTTTTTCTTCATATTGGATGGTTGGTGATTTTGTAGACGAGTGATCTATATAAAAATAATAAACCGTTGTGTAATAATTTGCAGCGTTTTTCATCAGGGGTTTCCTGTAGCAGCAACCAGCAGAAATCGGCCAACATATTAGAGTTCCATCTTCCTTGGTACCTTCTCTCTGCGTCCTTGATGTCCTGGTGGAACCGCTCAACCTGCTCTTCACTCTACGCTCCCAGGTTTTCGGGAAAGTAGTTGACACGGGAGTGCATGAAATGCATTTTCAGGCTTCATTACAGCCTTGTTCTATGAAGGCTGTGAGCATCCTGGCAACAATATCCTTGTAGTTGTCATTCCGCCTGTTCCCCAAGAATTTGAGAACTACATCCTTGAAGGAGTCCCAGGCTTCTTTTTCCTTCTCAGACATTGTTGAAGTAAATGATGCATCTGCGCTCAGTTTCCTTATATCAGGGCCTACGAACACTCCTTCCTTCAGCTTGGCTTCAGAAAGTCGAGGGAACTTGGTGCACAGATACCGGAAGCACTCCATCTTTTGGAAGGGACTTGATGAATTGCTTGATGAGGCCCAACTTGTTGTGGAGAGGTGGTAACAGAACTTTATCACGAGGTACCAAGCTCTCATGAAGAACATTTTTATCGCCAGGCATACCGGATAGAACATGCACTAGCGCGAATACTGAATTGAACCCCCCGCCCCTCTTCATCGTCCAGTTTAATGTTTAAAATGAATACGAAACCTCTCAAAATATCATGAGGGAGTGTTTCAAGCATTACAACCTTCATTTTGGGCCATGGAAATTAATTGCCGTCAGCCAAGAAGAAATTATCTGAACATTCCTTATATGGGTAAGAAATCAAATTTTGCAAGAAAACGTGACGTGATAGATCATTTTGGCTATTTTTCCTGGATTCAGCGTTGGAAAATCTATAGGAATCAGTTGTAAAACTGGAGGCAGTTTTTTGGTCATGTACCTGTGTAATCAATAATGAGCCAATCAGAATTAGGGAAGAACGGAAAAATCTGACATCCTTACGTTACATTTTTAAATAATTACATGATTTGGACGATCAATGGCAGAACAATAATTTTCTGACATCATACAAGACAACCGCTATTTGGGAAATGAGCTTCCAAAGGCTCATTCATAAAAAAGTCCATTCAAGCAGCATGAATTAATGAGCGAATTTTTAAAGAAATCTTTCAGTTGAAGTTATGGTTAAGAAAAGGAAAAATGGTGTCGCAATTTCTTTTAGAAAGTTTTTTTTTTTACACGATTCTTGGTTTTTTCGATTTTCAGTATACCATACCAACATACTGTATGCACCGGATATGCTTTTGAAGATGTTAGGACCACTTTGGATCGTCCAAAATTGCTGGTTAACAAACTTGACTTATGGTTTGTTGTTACGAACATTTTGGCAAAAAATAAAAAAAAATTCTAAACAATTACTCAAGTTATCGTGCGGAATGACACACACACACACACATATATACATAATTTGTGGAAAAACTTCAGGGATCGTTTCAGAATGTTCCAAAACGGATTTCAGTGTGAAAATTTTTCGAAAACGTCCATTCTACAAATTTTGAGGCCATTGCAATAGCTTCACTTTTCTTGAAAATTTGCTAAAAATGCATAATTCGGCAGCATAAACTTCCCACATAATTTTTTCCCGTATTTTTCTCGTGTTCTCTGATGCATAACGGTGCATAACATGTGTATTATTTGATCAATTTGAAGAAAAAAAGTTGTATGCGTGTATTGCGGTGCTGCCTATCTAGGTTTCGGGCGCTTGACCCGACTGAAGAGGTCACCGGACCCCCAGACATGCCCTGGATTTGTACCAATAATTGTTTACGCCGTAGTAAAGGGGTGTAGCCTTGTTTTGACAACCTCCCCGCGACATACGCACGTCATCTCCCTCACATAATGCGTTTTCAAGTTTTTACGTATCTGTGAGTTCATGAATCTACCCGAGAATCTAACACGAGAAACGTGATATTAAAAATCGTATCAAATTATCGCATCCGTAATGCATTTGATAATGATGGGTCTTTCCAAGTAGGTAATTCTGCAATGTAAGTACCTCCCATTAGATCAATATAGGTCACCAGCTATGATCACAAAGATTTACAAATTCTGTTGTAAAAACTGAGCAAGTTTTATGAAAAACAGACTGGAAATCTGGAAAATCTGGAAATCTGGAAAAATTGGATAATTCTTGGATTATTTCCAGATTTCCAGTCTGTTTTTCATAAAACTTGCTCAGTTTTTACAACAGACTAAAAATCTGGAAAAATCGGATAATTCTTGAATTATTTTGAAATCTATGCTTTTCATTGGTGTTTTATGTCGGAATTCATAGACAAAGCTCAAGTACAAGCAAACACTCAAGTACGTTCATACTTGGCCAAGTGGATGGTCATTGGTCACCCAACTTAGTATAGTTAACTTCCTTTATCCAGAATCCAGGCTTGCTTTTGAGTATTAAGTTTTCCTGAATTGAAACTTGTAAAACGCAAGGTTTCAACGAGAATGGAATGTTTTTAGATCAATCCATCTTCAATTCATAAATTTTCTCACACGAATGGTTGTACAATTCAAAACCATAATTATTAAAGGTCGACAGTAAATATTACGTGATATACAGCTCAGAAATACCTGGCAAGCTTTCTGAATTGATGAGGTAGCTCCTTATAATAAAGCAAATCGTCATCAAACTATGGGATATTCAGCAACAGATTCAAACTGCGCATACTGCTGAATAATTACGGTTTTTGTGTTTCACGTGGAGAGAAAAAATATCAACATTTGATTGAATTATGGACTGTGAATGTTGCATGTTCAAGTTCCTAATTTATTCAACTTTTTTTAAGAGCTAAAATCGTCATTGTGTTTCGTATTTTCGCTATTTCTTAGGTTTCTTTGCTTTTTATTCTCATCCAAGAGTTGATTATTGTTTCAAGTTGTCGAATTCATTAAAGAGAAAATCCATAAAGTGAAGGACAATAATTAACAATCAAGATGTGCTCACCTTCTCTTCACTAAGAAACGAGAAAATTCATTTGATGCAGAAGGTTTAAAACGTCGATTTTCCAACACTTCTCACAGATTTTGAAGGGTAGATCGCGATTTTGACGTATTTACAGAAATTTGAAGGGAATAGGGAGTGGGGATGGGAGTTATTTACACGCGGTTTCGAAGGTGTGTATGAGGGAATTATTTTTTTTAAACGCTATGGATATTTGTGAGATCACTTGGTACTCGAACAACCATCATGATATGTTTTTTTCGTGTAAATACAGCCGCGTTCTTAGTTTGAATGAACCTGACAACAAATTGCCCGCGGGAGGCGAGGGTTCGGTCGCCTACCTACTGAGCCAAAATTGGTTCAGCTCGAATCAACCGCCGGCTCGCCACTGAAGGCACGGGCGTTCGGGGGTGGATGCTAGAGAGCACCTTATAATATCCACGGGATTGAGGGTCAGACGTGGAAGATGCGGGGTGTTTCAGCATCCATGGGGGAGACATGGGGGGTTTTCTGAAACAATTTACTTTCATCTCAAGTACTTTTCTAAAGAAAAATCAACTCTTATTGACCCCCAAAAAATTTCTTCTTTTTGTTATCTATGGGATTGAAAATAGAATTAAAAAAAAAAAAACGTGTGCCAAGTTGGGTGGGCAGTATAGCTTCCTCACTCATTGTAACATGGACGTATAGAATCAGTTGCCAAAAAAATTATGATTCAAAGAGTGATTGAATACCAAAATATTGGCGATAATATGCGGGATAGGGTTGCAGGTATTAATGTTTATAATAGTGTTGTAAATAGTTGTGGTATATAAACCACTGAAATAAAAGAACGAAAGAGTGTAGGTATAAATCAATGGAGTGTAAATTCGCATTGTAAAATCCTAGTTCGGCGCATTCAAAAAACGCGAAGTGCCAATTTTCATCTCAAAACTGACCTGTGGACCACTAACTCGATGACAGAAAGAAAGATGCAAAAGAGACTGTGATGAGGGGTCAATTTGGTTTCAACATTAATTGACCTGCAGACCACAACATTTGATCACACAATAAAAGAAGCAATTTACACGGGAACCTGGAAGTAAGTGTGGGCACGAGTAGTATGATATTTGTATTTTCAACGTAGAATTTTACTTAGCGGTCCACCGTCTAGGACCTAACCCACACAATCCCTGAAAATTTCATCGAAATTGGTTGAATAGTTGCGGAGTTTTGGTTGTAACAATAAATTTAGGGTTCGCGCATGCGCAGCGGCTATTGCTTGACCAATTTGATTGAAACTTATAGAGTGTCTCTTAGAAGTTAGTCCCTAACTAACCTCCAAATTTGAGCAAAATCGGTTCATTAGAAACCGGGAAACCGAGGTTCCAGGAAATTCACGTTTGCGCATGCGCACTCGCTCCTATTCGTCCGAAGGTGCTGAAATTGATAGGGGACCGTCTAGTACCTAACCCGCACAATCCCTGAAAATTTCATCAAAATCGGACCACAGGTTAGTATAGTTTTGCCCGGGACAAGGATTGACCACAGACAGACACGGAACCAAAATTGTTCTGGAAGCTCTAAAACGCAAAAAGCAAGTGGAAATTTTTGATTTTGGAGGACATTTTTTTTCACTTCTTTCACGAATACAAAGCTTCCCTACCTTCGGTAGTGAGGAAGCAAAATCGGTTCGGGTATGAATTTCTCATGAAATTCGACGTAGAATCTGAATCTGCAATTAAAAATGGGGGTTCCCATTTGAAAAAACAAAGTTAATATCAATTGCACACGATTGCGCGCAATTTTTTTGAGCGAAAGTAATTTTCCTGAATTTGTTACAAAAAAAAAATATGAAAAATGGCGTTGGGCCCATTTTTTTACGCAATTAATTACGGAAATGTCGGAGGGTGGACCATAACTTCTGGGACACCCTGTATATTTCAGGGTTATTATATTTATTATTTATTATTATTTATTATTATTTTCAATAATGAACCTTTGGAATCGACCAAGCAAAAAAATTTTAACACCCCCTCAAAATTTGATGGTTTACGTTTCAAGGTTGATCAAAAATCGAATAAAAATTTGGCCGTCCATCCAACGTTTGATGAAATTTGGTATGTAGTCTCCATTTGGGGTCTAGTTGTGCTCCGAAGATTTTCGTTGATGTAGGTCACTTCTAAGGGTTCAAAAATGAATTTTGAAAACGCCCTAACTCAAAAAATTTCGATATAAAGGTATTGTTTTTCCTTCAATTTAAGGTTCTATAGAATGTTTTGAGACCACGTGGAGCCGACCGGTTTGTCCGTGGTAGGACAAACCGTTCGTTCCCTACGAGAATTTAAGGGTTTTACGTACGATAAATCAGAAACACGAGTGTGAATCGCAAAAGAGGCCTAATCTCCGTTCAAATTAAAGCTGACCGAAATGCGATCGATGTTTTTCTTCATGTTGGTGGCTTTGTAGAAGAGTGATCTATACATTTTATTATACAGTTTATTATTTTATTATAGAAAAATAATAAAATTATAAACCATTGTGTAATAATTTGCAGCGTTTTTTATTGGGTGGTCTCCTCCGCCTCCGCTCCTCTCACTCTCCATCCAACCCCGAATCCTCCCGTCAAACCGTCGATCTCGTTGAAAAAAAAATCACGTTTTTTCTCATTCAAGCGCGGTTTTCTCCACTAATACAAATATTAGAAACAATTCTGACCATACCGTTGGAAAGCTGAGCTTTTGGGTCAACTTTTAGGCTTTCAGGCAAGCATTCTGACCATACACGCTGGAAAGCAGGGACCCATGCGCGGTTGAAAAAATTTGAGATTTTCAAGATTTGACAATTTTTTCTTTTCAAGTCCATTTTTCACCCGTTTTGCCTATTTAAAAAACTTTTGTTTTCCATCATTGAGATAGGAAATTTAACGCTCTTTCCAACGGTATCGTCAAATTTGAGTTTATTTAGTAAATTGAAGGAGTTATGAACATTTTAATGATACAAGGTCGAAAACATGAAAAAAGTCGGATTTTAAGGGGGTTTAGAAAAAAAGTCACTAAACAGAAAAATTCACAAATTAGTTGTAGAATCAATCCCTAGGCTATGGCAGGAACATAGGTGTTACACCCTGTATGGAAACTTTGAAATGTATTGCTCTCAGAAATGAACTGATCATACTAAATAACTATAACCGTAGTAATAGCAACAACTTTTACATTGAATGCTACATCTCTGGTGTGAACACATGTTAGATGGTTGGTGGCTTTCCAGACGAGTGATCTATATGAAAAAATAATAAACCGTTGTGTAATAGTTTGAACTCTCGAACTCTCTCTATGAGCCACATCCACTTGCAACTTCTGTTGCTGTTCGGGTGTGACTTTTTTCTTCACCTTCCAAATCATTACCAGCAGTGTCCTCTCCTCACTTCCAACCAACCAATCTTGTTATGTTCGCCCTCTGACCATTTCCCCTACTGTATTCGCTAACTCACGTTATCACGCCCCAATTTCCTCGTTTTACCTCAGTTTCTTTCCCCCCCTCCTACCTTATTGGTTGAATAATCCCGGTTTTCGGTTCACGGACGATTTCACAGGATTTTTTTTTCTCTTCTACTAGGAAGGATCTGTGATGCAACGCTCCGTGAATTTTCTAGTTTCCTCCAATGGCTGAGCATGACGGGTTCTACAGGTGGAGTCAGTTACCGGGCAGCACGCGCTCAAAACGGATCGGTCAAATCAAAATTATTTAAATTTATAAATCGATAATCGGAGTTACGTACGAACTATTTGAAAACTGAAGTGTAGATCAAAATTTAACGAGTTTTGAGAATGTCAAAAATTTTGGATTTTCTCGATTGAAAACTCATAATTCATCATTTCATTTGTTAACTGGAAACATTTTTGTGCAATGTAATAAACTACAGTTGTACTGTAATTTGCACTCCAAATGGTGGTATAATTAATTTAATCGTCTTCTGGCTGTAATCAAGAGTGTTAAATAGGTATGGTATAAAAGTTCCAGATAACAATAATTGAATAGGTTATTGGTGAGGGGAGGATAAATTGCGGCGGATCCTCAGTATGTGCTTATGTTGTTTATTTTTCATGTCGAGCTAGCTTTCGCCCCAAGGGGCATCTTCAGGACACTTTCTTTATGATTTGCCATAGTTTTGTAAGTAAATGAACGGTTGACTTTTTATTCCTAGAACATGTGGCCCCTTGAAAAAGTCTTTATTTCGTCTTTATTTCAAGTCTACATTAATATCTCTTATTTTTTAAAAAGTCTTTACCCTCATATTTATACAAGCTACCATACTAATAGATTCACAAGCACATAAGCCCCAGCACTTCCAAGGCATATTTTGAAGCTAAAGGACTTGGGATTTCCCCTTCTTTGTTTAAAAAACTGGACCATTTTTGGAAAACAAAAATCAACAGGACAGGATCTGGAAGTCAGAACCTAAATATCATCCCATCAAACTTATAACTATTTATAAGCACGAATGTTACATGGAGAAAAGCCATGGGCATATATGCTATTCGGCTAATACATATGTAGAAACAGCTGATGAAAGTCAACCGTTCATTTACTTACAAAACTATGGCAAATCATAAAGAAAGTGTCCTGAAGATGCCCCTTGGGGCGAAAGCTAGCTCGGCATGAAAAATAAACAACATAAGCACATACTGAGGATCCGCCGCAATTTATCCTCCCCTCACCAATAACCTTGTCTACAAGAAGGCAACAAACTATGAATAATTGAATAAGTGTTTAGATTTTTCAGAATATTCAGAATATATCTCTTTTGGTCGATATTGAGATAGATAAGTGCTCGAATAAATTGAATGTGTTATTCTTCGAATGCGTTCTCCCTATCGAATATTGGGAAGCTTTGTATTTGCAATATTGTATAGGCATTTGGAACCTCCAAATTGAAATTTTCTTTTCGCATTCGAGTTTTTGAACAATTTTGTAACCATGTCTATCTGAGGCAAAACCGTATCAAAATATGGTACGTTTTTAATGGAATTTTCATAAAAGATGCGAGTTAGTCGTTTTGAGTATTGATTATTATTCGTTTAAATGTGCATCACTTAAATGGTTTAATGTTAGACTCGCTATTTGGTTTTGTTGGGGGCAGGAGTACTCAGGATCAATATCAATATCCTCACATCGAAAATTGCCGAGGAGATGGATTGAGGTAATAAAGTAATAGTCGTTTATTTGGATCTGGCCGAGGCTTTCGACTCAATCTTATGAGATGTTGGTGGGTAGATTTTGACTATGGATTCAAGGCAGGTGCGATGGAATGGATAAAAAGTTAATAATAGCCTAATAAAAGAGCCTCTCGGAACCGCTGAATTTTGTAGTGCCCCAGGGAACTGTATTGGGACCTTAATTCTTTCTGGTAATTTCGGACTGTATTTTGAAATTGCCAATCAATGGTGAGCTACGCTGATGATACTGCTTTGAAATTCTCATGGTCTCAAGTAGGTTTACAGGAAAGCAGAAATAGGCTTGAAAGTCGTTATAACCTGCCTGAGAATTCACCAAGCATCAGTGCCTCTATTTCTGTGGTGATTGTGAGATATTTGGGAACATTTATCACGCAAGGTGTTTTATAGATTTACCCCTAAGCGCAATTGCTTAAGTATCATCTCTCACAATGTGTTCATTTTGCCTTAAGGCAATCTGCAGTATAAGTTCAAAGATTTTCAAGTGCAAAAATTTCATGGCCTTTTTTCTTTTTGAAATATTTTAAAACTATGCCTGAACAACGACCAAGTTTCATTGAAAATAATAAATAAATTTGACAATTTTATAATATGGAGAGACATGTGATTATTCTTGATTCTATTAGGATTGACAGATGAGTTCATCTTTTTTCAAACAATTATTTATAACTTGAATATACATGAGCAAACAAAGGAAAAGTTTAAACAATATTTTAATTATTATAATATTACAATATTACATTACACCATACATAAATACCTACCCTACACATTAAAGAGTGTGCTCAGTATTGGCCCTGAGTTGCCAGGTGAGGTCTCAGTCAGTGAATAAAAGGGTTTTTCCGCTTTTATCTGGAAATTATTGGTCGATTTTGATGATTCCAGCGACAATCTTCTAGTTTTTCAATTTTCTAGGTAGATGCATTAATGAATTTCGAAAATCAACTTTTCACGATAGAACTTTTCACTTATTTTTTACTTTTGGAATTAAAAAAGTGCATGGGTGTAGAGATTGTAAAAATAATAAGTATGACACAAGAAACATGAAAATTGGATGATTATTTCCTGAGAAAACTAAGAAAAACTGTTGCGGTGGGATGGGGGAGGCTCTGGGGGCGATGGGTGGCAATGTTGGTCCTTCAGACGGGGTGGGAAGGGGTTACCGAGCGCCGGTTCTTGTGAGATTAGACTAACCCGCAACGAGGACCTAACACGCAACTGGAACCCCCTTAGATATTTTTTTAAAATTGTTCAAATTTGGGTCAAAAAAGTACTTTACTTCTTGGAAGACGGTTTTTAATATATTTTTCTTGCCTCCCCCCCCACAATCTGCTCTTTAAGAGATACATGTATTCCTCCCTGCAAAGGACTACTATTCCAAGCCATTTACTAAGTTAAAAATACGCCTGAATTTCAACACTTGTTTATTGGTAATTATGTAATAATCTGCACCTACCTCTAATTCTTCACAATTTATATGTCAGACAATATTTCCCCATACGAACCATACAAAATAAATCCAAATCCGTCCCAAACTGTTGATAAAATTAGCCAGAATTTTTAGAGCACCTTCTGGTCAGAGGTCCAATTACCTGAAGGTACGTTTTCTCCTTTTCCAATTGGAAAAAAAGTAACATTTCCGTTTTTGTTCATGTTCAGGTAAACATGTGCCACCCTCTGACGGCATTCATGATCGTCACGGGAGCTTGTCTCTATCGCAACTGTTTGAGGAAAATCGACACCTGCAGTAGCGCCGGGCTGGGTGAGTGAATTACATCTGCAATAAACAATCGAAATATTGTCATTATTTCTGACATCTACTCAAATGTTGCCAGGCTCCCTGCTTACCAGCACCTCGTATTACCAATTCACTGTAAAAGAGTAGATATAGGTAAATGTGTAAAAAAGTTAAACTGATAACCAAGTGCAAGAATTCGTTCTCTTATATATCTGATTCTTTTAAAATCCCATCCTTGCTGCATACGTGAATGACGAATTTTCAAAATTCCACTTTTTCATTTCGAAATCTTCGAAAATACTCTATTTGTTTCCCCGGACTCATTAAGTACCCACAAGTGAATTGTTCATTTTTTTCAGTAGGTACCATACTACCATATGGTACATTCCATATGAATCGCTGAGTGTAGAAACGGGACAAGTCCCTGAAACCTAATTTTACAGGAGACGTGAAAAACTACCTACGCACAGAAGAAGGAATCCCTCGGGAGTCCTGTGGAAAATTTACCAGATTTTTTTAATTCATTTTTTCTGTGTGTAGGTAGTTTTTTAGACTTCTCCTGTAAAATTAGGTTTCTGGGACTTGTCCTGTTTCTACACTCAGCGATTCATATGGTATGCTATTTATTATTGTTGTGTCTGTGTGTCGTCGAGTGAAGGAGATGACCTACTCGATGCGGCATTTGTGTTTTCTTTAACCCCTACTCAACGTAGACAGAATTGTCCCTAACCTAGTGACTTGCACTGTCGCACCGGTGGCTTATTAGCCCTACCAACGTGCGGAGTACATGGAAAGTAGGCTAGCCAGGCAACCCCGGCGTTTCATCAGAAACCAACTGTCGGGAGGTGGGAGATTACCCATTGAGCCTAGTACTTCGAGGAGATCCTTATCGGAGGAGAAGATAGAGAGCGAAATGAGTTGACTGAACTAGATTGGCGTAAGGGAGCATCCCTGAGTAGTGACGTTGCGATACCTCTTTTGATACGATACTTGGTATCGATACAGTATCGAATCAAAGTACTGATATTAGTTAAGTATCGAAAGAAAAGTATCGATACCACCTGGTATCGAATCATTTGATACCAACCTACTTTATGTAATTGTTGTTAATTGCTAATTTGTTGCAATTATTCAGAAAAAACTGCTAACATAAAATGCACGAACTTAATAGGTAACCTACCTACATCATATTGAATAGCAAATTTTACCATGATTAGGTACCTACTCAATTCTTACCATCAGTATTGTCCATTGTGCTTGGGCTTGGGCATAGTTGAGTCTCTAGTGACGAAGTGACTGGTTATATTATAACATTGAACAGGCAAGGGGCGAGGATATGATAAACGGAATTTAGATGGAATAGAAGGTGTATTTTATGACGATGAATTTGGTTTTTTTATGGAGGAAGAAAACGAAACGACAAACGAGGAAACGAGTCACAATCACTATCACAATAATAACAAAGTCTTCTTCTTCTTCAAAGTTAAATTGTTGTTGTTGTTGTTGAATTGAACTAATTTAGTCCGTGGGGTGTCCCTTGTGGACTTGAATGTTTCTTTTATTTGTTCTTTCTTCATTCTTTCTCGGTTTCGTTGGAAGTAAAAGAAAATAATGCCCCAGACAACCTATCTCATCTTTGCGCTTTTGTGGGAGTAGGTAGTAAATATTTGAGTACTGATATTAGTACTTTCCTTTCGATACCTGGAAGTATCGGAAGCCCAGTATCGATACAAATATCGAAAGGTATCGAAACAAAATACTGATATCAGTAAGTATCGAAAGTATCGCAACGTCACTATCCCTGAGTGGGCTTATACAGGGTGTAACGGTTAAGGTCGTACCACCGGCCAGGGTTCGATTCTACAACTAATTTGTGACTTTTTTTGTCTCCTGACTTTTTTTTCTTAACCCCCTTAAAATCGGACTTTTTCCACTTTTAAGATTTTTTTCGTGTTTTCGACCTTACGCCATTAAAACAGCCATAACTCCCTTGTTTTCCAGTCAAAATTCAAATGTAATTATACCGTCGGAAAGAGCGTTAAATTTTCTATCTCCCTAGTGTTAAATAAAACTTTTTAAAGAAGAGTGAAATGTTGAAAAATGAGCACAAACAGTAAAATCTCGAAAATCTCGGAAATTTTTCGTTTTTTCAAACGTATGTAACACTAACTGAAACTGCCGGTTAAGTTCTCACTGTAACCCTAAAAGTTGACCCAAAATCTAAGCTTTCCAACGGTATGGTCATAAAATTGTTTACTGTGGACTAATCGTGTGAAATCCTCGTTCCCGTGCCAAAAACCGTGGATCTTCCAGTGAAAATCGACGTTTTTCGCGAAAATCGACATTTTTTCCCTAAAATGAGTTAGGCAACCATCTTTTCGTACTTTGTCTCACTGAGTCAAATGATGACACAAGACTTATCGAAAAAGCAGTCACTGATATCTTGTCCAACTCACTTTTCGAAAATTGTCTTAATTACTGTTAATTTGTATGCCAATTTTTGTATTACTACATCGGCCAGGTTAAACGTTACTACCGTTGAGTTTAAAGGTCAAAGGTATGTTTTTAATGTCTATCCTCCTCCCCACATCGCAAGTAATCAAACCATCCTGTTCATAATAACACTAGGTTCCGAACATCATATTCTCCATGTACATGAGCTGGAGCGAGCTGTTGATAGCATTCGACGGAGGAGCCGTTTCTGCTTGGACCAGAGTGGAGGGCACTTTGAAAACCTTTTATGAAGATCTAGAAAACACATGATTTTTTTCTAGGCTTTTTAATTATTTATAACTACCTATTTTACATATAAATAGTTACTTACTTAATACAGTATTATTTCATTTTTTCGTCAATTTCCCCAAATCACCTTTGGTCTTACGGGTGAGAAGTCCCAGCCTCTCCAGCCAGGTGACAACCACTTTGTTGATCCATTAAGCCTACCACGGATTATCCAAATTTAATATGAAAACTGCTAAACAACCGAATTTTACGTCTACAATAGGCTTAATGGGCGAATAAATCGGTTTTTACGTAGTTGTGGTGTCTCAGGAGTAATTAAGACAATTTTCGAAAAGTGAGTTGGACAAGATATCAGTGACTGCTTTTTCGATAAGTCTTGTGTCATCATTTGACTCAGTGAGACAAAGTACGAAAAGATGGTTGCCTAACTCATTTTAGGGAAAAAATGTCGATTTTCGCGAAAAACGTCGATTTTCACTGGAAGATCCACGGTTTTTGGCACGGGAACGAGGATTTCACACGATTAGTCCACAGTAAACAATTTTATGACCATACCGTTGGAAAGCTTAGATTTTGGGTCAACTTTTAGGGTTACAGTGAGAACTTAACCGGCAGTTTCAGTTAGTGTTACATACGTTTGAAAAAACGAAAAATTTCCGAGATTTTCGAGATTTTACTGTTTGTGCTCATTTTTCAACATTTCACTCTTCTTTAAAAAGTTTTATTTAACACTAGGGAGATAGAAAATTTAACGCTCTTTCCGACGGTATAATTACATTTGAATTTTGACTGGAAAACAAGGGAGTTATGGCTGTTTTAATGGCGTAAGGTCGAAAACACGAAAAAAATCTTAAAAGTGGAAAAAGTCGGATTTTAAGGGGGTTAAGAAAAAAAAGTCAAGAGACAAAAAAAGTCACAAATTAGTTGTAGAATCGAACCCTGGCCGGTGGTACGACCTTAACCGTTACACCCTGTATACTCGTATAGTTTCCTCGGGGGAGAGAGTGGTGGAAGGGTGACATCATGTTGACGTGTTTCCCCGTACCTCATCTCCACCAGTGGGTGATGACTCACTCAGGAATCCTCCTGTTCGCTTCTTTATTTAAGAACTAATTGCTAGTTTATATGTGGGTCATAACAATTATTATAAGTTATTAGTGTATGTTTTGAACATTTTAGTAGTCCAAATATTCTTGTTTACATGTGTATTGTTTATCCACAAAAACCCTAAAAACGCGTTTAGTGACCCTATTTTTGGAAATGTTGACTAACGAACTCATCTTTTCGTTTGTTATTATGAACACTTTGGAACAAACCTGAAATTTTTGCCAAATAATTGCTAAAGTTATCATCCGGATCGACTAAAAGCTATTGTTGACCTATTTCAGTGATGACAAAATTCCAGTACATCTACTAATTTTGAGTCTAGCAATATTTTATTTTATTTTATTTTTGTGAAAATTCGTTTAGAGATTGAATTGACTTGTTAAGAGGTTAATTCGACTTGAAAATGGTGTTGAAGGCAAACACCGTTGTTCCTACGAGTGACATGGCCTAGTTGCAATGCTCACAATGGACTCGAGGTGATCTCCCCCAGTCATAAGATTTGAAGTGCTGCCAAAACTGGCTATTGTCTCCCTTTTAGTTCTTATCTGAGGTCTCCTGTCCTACTCGATTTCCCGGCTTCTCCCCTTCAGTGACGACTGTTGACGCACGAATCACATTCGTGTGGTTCAGAATCGTGTTCCTCGTTTCCTCGACTCATTTTCTTCTTATCATTTTTTTTATAAAGGAAGAAAGACACATTTATTGAACATTTTAGGAGTGAAAAAGACGGACAAGGGCTAGCGAGAAGAAAAATGTATTTGCCAAAAATTCATATTGAACTGCCAAAAGTTCATTTTCTTAATTTTAAAACAAATGTTCGTTATACTCACTTGTAGGTTTTATACGTAACTTTGCGACCTTTTTGGAGGTGGAACTCCTAAATCAATACCTCTTATAACATCTCTTGTTCTGAGTGCAGCTTCTCACAATAGCTACCTACCTACTACTTCAACCGCTGTTGAGGCACCCCAAGAGCCAACCTTCCATTTCACGCCATTTACCTCGGCCCGTATTACTTCTTTATGGACTCGGCAATCGGGTGGGAAATGATCCTCGCGAGTTGATTAGGAGTGAAGATAACTACTTGGTGATCCTATTAAACGCTCCGTTTTCAATGGTGTTCAATCGTCGCTGCAACGAAGAAGGTCAAGTGCATCGTCTCATCTCACATCCCTCGTGGATTTATAACCGAAAATGAAACGAAATTTTGTGTAACGGTACCAGTAACGGACAGTAACAAGTTTTGACCAAAATAATAAGCCTTTTCGCTTATTACTTGAAACTGATGTAGCTGAGGTCCATGGTCCGGAGTGTAGCACATTACTACCAGTTTTATATTTAATTTTTTTAAATTATTATTTAGTTTTAATTTTTTTTGTGGCGTACGCACTTATGATTTATTTGAATTAAATAGGAATTTAATTCTGGTAACAAAGAGTTTTTGCAAGATTTTAAGAAATACACCAAAGTTTGCCTGTGAATGTTACCAGTACCTACTTTTGGCCTGCCTGTTACTGGGGATCATCTGATTTTTCAGTGTCTGTAACTGGGGGTCGAACCTCTTCACAATTGTGTAATTAAAGATGAAATTAACCAATTGCTGCCAAACTTTGGAAGAAGAGACATTGTTTGAGAGAAAAATAGTTGAAAATTCCTATGTAGGTACATTTTAAAGCTGAGAAAATCCAATTTACGTAGAAGTGATGTCTTGAACATGTATGTTACCGGTTACCCTACATTCCTCACCATAAGTATTAAAAATAACCTTCAACTATGCGGCCGATTCGGGAAAATAGTGCGGAAATATTGTGCGTGTTTCTTTCAGACTTTAAAGAATCGGATTTCAGAAAAATCACGTTTAGCGTTGGGAACCATCGAAAGTTAAACCAAAGTACAGTTAAAGTCCCTCAGTAATCCGATTTTTTTTTTTTTTTTACCCACCACCTGAAAGACATGGTTTATTCACTCTTTAAATCTTGGATAAATTTGCTCTGGGAGATGGCACTACTGGATCAGTACAAAAAAGATGAACCGAACCCGAAATCCAGTGAAGAAAGTGAGATT
This sequence comes from Apolygus lucorum, assembly GCA_009739505.2. Taxonomy (NCBI): domain Eukaryota; kingdom Metazoa; phylum Arthropoda; class Insecta; order Hemiptera; family Miridae; genus Apolygus; species Apolygus lucorum. The sequence continues at coordinate 4,550,278 of CM019174.2, read as the reverse complement.
AACCCATTTCCGGCCACTGATGCGTTTTCGCATCGACGACTTTTTTTTTAAATATTGAAAATAGTGGAAAATCTTCGTAGGAGAATTTTTTCTCGTTCATTCTGTTCCTATATTCGTAAAAAATCCTTCGACATTCGGGAGCTCGATGCGACTTTGGAATTTTTTTGTTGAAAAGGAGGCCTTTTGGCCGAAAGCATGATCATGGTGGCTCTATTCGATCCTGGGCGATTGAGCGTTCTGGGCCTCGAGTCGGATAAATCAAATCGATTTGGAAGACTGAGACCTCTTAAATCCCATTAAAATGTAAAATTCATAAAATGTGGAGTATTTTTGCTCTCAATTGGTGAGCAAATTATGCCTTATTTCGGCCGCCATCTTGTAGAAGAGTTCATCCTCCTCCTCTCACTTCTCTGTTACACTCTTGGCTTGAAATGGGTTAACCTGCTGCCGCATGTCGCGGATAACGAACAACTTGTGGATTCACCGGATAACCCGTTGACAACTGATGGCGTAGAAATATGGCTTATCGGCGAAGATAACGAAAACAACCAGTTTATGACATAAGATGAGATCATAGTGGAAGCGACACGAGAGGAAGAGGACGAGGAACAGGTAGAAGGGGAAGTGACAGCGGCGGCTGTATAAACAATCTCATGCAACCATCGCTTCATTTTCCACGTCAATAACCTGGGCGGGGAAAAATGGTGTCAATGTTAACGAAGTCTTAGTTTTAAGAAGATTTCACGAACAAGTACTCAAGGCGTCTCTCATCAGTAAGAATCAAAAGACTAGATTATTTTCAACCGTCTATTTCCAAGGAATAACGTGAGTTAACTACATAATGAGGAATTTCACCATGTCGAAATTTCCTATTTTTGACCCCAAAATCGGATTCAGCACCTCGAAAAACCTCCTAAGGCAAACTTTCAGCCCGAATTTCCTAATTTACGAATAAAAAAAACAGTGTAGAAAATACGAATGTTTAAAAAAACCGGGAAAATGACGTCATCCTGGAATAGTTCATTTATGGCCGCTTGAAGCGCTGAGATTGAGAAATCTATAGTCCCCACATGCAAAATTTCACGAAACAGTAAAGTTCGAAATCGAAAAACTGAAGAAACAAATAGAAAAAGCAAGATGGGGAAAATTAGGTTTCCCCTGTTTTTGTTTGATAACTTTTCTCTTAGAAAACAAGATTTCGTCGTCCCAATGGGCAACACTGTGAGGAGACGGGGATCCGAACAGCCCAATCAGCGAGCGTTCCCGCTTCACGTCCGTTTTCCCAGTTAGTTTTGTAATCAAAAATTTTTATTGTCCCCCAAAAATAACAGGAGACTCATTTTCCGATATCAGCCCGATTTTCATCTATCCCACACCATTAACTATTCAGGAAAAATGCAAACAGAATTCGGTGAAATTCCTCATTATAACTAATTTTCCAATGATAACAGCAATCCAGCATTTTCTATAATCCGGTAGTGCTATTGCGATGGTCCCATATCTGCCGTATTACCGAGGGACTACATGCCTGAAAATTTCGTCAAAATCGGACCATTTAAAATGGAACTTTCAATTTATTATTTCGTGTAGTTTTGTCGAATTATTTTTTTTAACGTGATTTATTATTGCAACTGAATATTAAATAAATCCATCTAGCAATATTACATATCATTATTACACTACTTGAGAGCCCGTTTACAGTAAAACACAGTCCCTTCTCATAACAGAATCTTCAACACTGAGCTATAACTGCACTTTAACAGCACTAAGTCCAGTGGTTTTTTTCGCTTGAGTCGCCGGAGTTCATCTTCGTTGTCCAAAACGTAGAGCATTTCCAGGTTCTCATGATTGTGGAGGCGTTGTTCGTGCCTCCTTGAGTACCTTGCGATAATTTCGTGGACTGTTTCCATCCCCAAGTCTCGATGAATATCATCATTCCTCATGTACCAAGGTGCACGCACTTTACTTCTCAGTATTTTATTTTGGGAGGTTTGGATTTTGTTAATGTTTGATTTTTTGGCACAGCCCCATAACTGAATTCCATAGGTCCAGATAGGGCGAAGGATCTGCTTATAAATAAGCAGTTTATTGTGGAGAGAGAGACGAGAATTCCTTCCCATCAACCAATACATCTTTCTGAATTTGGTTTTAATTTCCTCTTTTTTCTTGTCTATATGTTTTTTCCAGTTTAATTTGGAGTCGAGGGTCATACCCAAATATTTAACTGCATCGGTATGGGGTATTTTATTTGAATTGATCTCAACATCCATGACAGGAATTTTTCGGTTTGTAAAGTTGATGTGAACTGATTTTGATTCATTCAACTTTATTCTCCACATATTGGTCCACTTAGTAACCTCAGTGATTGACTTCTGTAGATTACTAGTTGCAGCTTCGATATCATCATCGACGGAGAGGATAGCCGTATCATCTGCAAAGGTGGCAACAGTTGTACCTTCTCGTTGGGGTAAGTCCCTTGTGTACAGTAGATAAGACACTCCCTTGCGAGACCCCAGCTTTTATTGGCTTCAAGCCAGAGTGTTGGTCATCTTGCTTCATCCTGAAATGTCTGTTTTCAAGGTAGGATTTTAGCAGTAAGTAGTACTGTTTTGGGAGATCTCTGTGCAGTTTGTACTCCAATCCCCCGTGCCAAACCTTGTCAAAGGCCTGTGCCACATCCAAGAAGATACTAGCACATATTTTCTTACCTTCGAGGGCCTTTTCTATTATGTTAGTGATTCGATGGACTTGATCTATGGTTGAATGTTTTTTTTTTAATCCGAATTGGTGATTTGGAATTGAATATCTATCTTCTATCAATGGTTTGAGACGTTTAAGAAGCAATGTTTCAAATAGTTTTGACATAACAGGGAGGATGGATATTGGTCGATACCCCGTCTTCTCGTTTGGTGATTTTCCTGGTTTGGAGATCATGATGACTTCAGCAACTTTCCATTGGGAAGGTACGTGTTTCAGTCTAAATGTAGCATTGATAATGTGAAGCAATTTCATCACTGCTTTATCGGGGAGTTCTTTCACTACACGACCTGATATCAGGTCGTAGCCGGGCGTTTTTTTTGCATTAATGTTGCTCTTTATTTCATCCTTAAGTTCCTTCAGTGTCACTGGAAGTATTTCGAGTTCGTCAATTTGTTCCGTCCGAGTTGTATTTTCGTCTGGTATTTGATTTGGTAATATTCGAATTATTGACATAGAAAATTGTCTTGAAGCCTGTTCCCAAATACCTTCCGGATTTGAACTATAGGTTACCTGCAGAACTATTGACTGCAGGTAACTTGTCCTTGCAAGTGCTTATACCTTACGAGTGGGTGTGAACTGGTACCCACTATATAATAGTTGAGTAAATAACTTGGTCGGGGCTCGGGGGATTGATAGTGGTGAGATAAAATGTCAAGGATGTGTCGCTACGTCGAAGCTTCTAAAAACCCAAGTGGAAAATTATGTAGAAGGTCAAAGGGAGAACTTGACGGACAAAATGAAGCGGAAAATCCATCGGCGGAACCTGTGAACATCTTTCATCTTCACTTAGTTAATGATATTAGAAAAACGATAGAAATGATTACTCTCAGGTTTATTTCTCCATCATCAACCAATTTAAGTCCTACTTAAGTCGAATTGAGGAAGCCATCAGGGTGTCTACACTCAAGTTGGGGATATCTTCGAGGTTCGATTTTACAAGGTATTACAACAAAAAACGTCTTTTATCAGTTTTATTTCAAGGTAAACTCACTAATAGTCGACAACTTAAGGAAATTTCGATAAAATTTATAAAGATTATTATTATAAAGATTATAAAATTAAATAAAGAATATTTAATATTCTTTGCCCCCACCTTAAAAATTTAGTTTTTTCAAGTTATTACCGGCTTAAAGTGGACAAAAAACCCTCCCCCATACGATGAAACATGCAATTTTTGATAAAATTTGAGCTTCATTTGGTTTAAAAAAAAGTTTTTCAAAGTCTAATTCTGCACTAGTAGTCGACAGTCTCAAAAGTAATCCGATCGATTCAACTCTCTACCAGACTCTTATGTCAACCAGATTATTATTTTAAAAGACTCGAATGTCATTCAATTAACGCGGAGCTTCATTCTCCCTTAGATTTCTACAACATATTATGGTGACCAATTTTTTTATTTTTTATTATGGTACCTAACTATCAATTTTATCCATTTTGGTATATTATTTTCAATAATGAACCTTTGGAATCGATCAAGAAAAAAAAGTTTACCCCCCCCCCTCTCCCCTTAAAAAAACGGTCACTTCTAAGGGTTGAAAACAAGGGTTGACATTTTGAAAACGCCCTAGCTCAAAAAATTATAACATAAAGGTATTGTTTTTTCATCAATTTAAGATAGTATTGAATTTTTAGAATTTTAGAGACCACGCGGAGCTCTGTAGGACAAACCTTTCGCTCCCTACGAAAACTGAAGGGTTGGGCTTACGATAAATCAGAAACACGATTGTGAATCACTAAAGAGGCCTAATCTCCGTTCAAATATTAGCTGACCGAAATGGGATCGCTGTTGGTACGTGGTAGGCAGGTGGTGACAGTGGCAAAGTCGAGTTCTCTGCAGACGAGTGATCTATATAGAAAAATAATAAATCTTTGTGTAATAATTTGTAGAATTTTGTGCAATAATTTTTATCGTGACAGCAGACAGAGGAATATTTGTACAAGTACTCTAATCCTGCTATATTTGTTCCTAGTTATTGATTTCATTTACATTCACTCTTGTTTGTACCTATTTGTTTTTTCCTCTTTATTACTAGCACTTACCGACCATTTATCTGACTGTGATTTGTTATTCACCATTAAATTGTTATATGTTGACGATCGTAACACCAGTTGGTTTTTTACAATAAAAAGATGATTGATAGTCTGTCAGGAAACTTCTCAATGAATATGCCAAAATTTTCATTTTTTGGAAGAGCGCTATCTCCTGAACTGAGTAAGCTACAGAGCTCCGAAACCTCTCAAAATGTTGCAGATTTAGCCTAATTTTAAACGGGTGCATCTGATTCGTTTTTCATCAGACAGCTCATTCAGTGTGTTTTTGGGTTTTCCGGCTGGATAAGATCGAAGCTAATCTAGATTTACACTATCTAGGTTTACTCCAACAGTAACCTACTAATGATAGGAAGTTTACCCTAATTACTGCTAACTTTGATTGTTTTTATTATCAATCGGAAAAACAAAAAAAAATCGATTTTGTTGTTGGTTTTTGGCCAAAAATACGCTGCAGGGGCCTTCTTTCAGAAAACTTACCCCTGTTATTGAGACGCTAAGCCGAAATTTTCACGTTTCGGGAAAAATTATCTAAATTTGCAGAGCGGTATCTCCCGAACAATTTATATGCTATAGAGCCCAAGATCTCTCAAAATGTTGCTAATTTGGTCTACTTTGAAAAGGGTATCTGATACGTTTTTCGGGAGACGGCTCCTTCAGTGTGTTTTGGCCCAAAACCGAAAAAAAGTCGAATAATTTATGGGTTTTCCGGCTAGATAAGGTCGGAGCGGGATTGTTGAGGGTTGGAAATCTGGATTTACGATATCTGGGTGAACTCTTAACAACATATTCAAAACGCTGCAAATTATTACACAATGGTTTATTATTTTTCTAAATAGATCACTCGTCTACAAAATCACCAACCATACAATGTGAAGGAAAAAAAAGAAAAAAATCAAAAAAAAAAATTAAAAAAAAAATCAAAAAAATCAAAATCACCAACCATCGATCGCATTTCGGTCAGCTCTAATTTAAACGGAGAATAGGCTTCTTTTGCGATTCACACTCGTGTTTTGATTTATATATATATATATTTCAATATAAACCCTTAAATTTTCGTAGGGAGCGAACGGTTTGTCCTACAGGGCTCCGCGTGGTCTCAAAAATTTTAAAAATTCTACTGAATCTTAAATTGAAGGAAAAACAATACCTTTATATCAAAATTTTTTGAGTTAGGGCGTTTTCAAAATTTCAAAATTGATTTTGGAACCCTTAGAAGTGACCTACATCAACCAAAAGCTTCGGGGCACAACTAGACCCCAAATGGAGCCAACATACCAAATTTCATCAAAATCGGTCAATGCTAAGTGGCAAAAGTGCCGCGTACGGCGGACGGCGGACGGACGGCCAAATTTTTATTCGATTTTTGGATTCTACGTACCTTGAAACGTAAACCATCAAATTTTGAGGGGGTGTTAAAATTTTTTTTTTCTTGGTCGATTCCAAAGGTTCATTATTGAAAATAATAAACCAAAAGGAAGTTGATTCTAATTACTTCTAACGTCGATTCATGACCGGCCTTGAATATTGACCTATAAGGGCTGAATAGGGACATTTCGAGCTCCGAAGTTGGCAGCATTGCCGACCCTGCATCTGCCATCATCCTGCTGATAACATCCAGATAAACTCACCATTCGCATCTTCAAAAGGATGCGAAGGATTCTGTCAGTCTTCTCTGTGTAGTTGGATTGGTACGTTCTACTAATGGTTGGATCCATCAATTACCGGAGTCGCACAAGTTTTTTGTTCGCGTTTTATTGATCCGTTTGAATTTCCGTCGTATCAACGAAAATTCATAATGTGGAAGTTGTGGGTGTTATTTGGGCTCAGCTTCGTTCTTTCAATCTTGGCAGAGGATGACGGTAAGCAAAGAATCGTTCATTTTATCGAATATTTTGGAGAAATTGGTCGATAATAACATCATACAAATCTCAAATAACTTGTTTATTTGGTCAATTCTCGCTCGGCTGAAATGGCGTTAAGTATTTGACAAGCAGAAACACCTTCTAGAATAGAAATATAATATTTTAACTGGTGTTTGTTAGTACATAAGTGCACACTCGCTGACTTTAAGAAGAACCTGCAGGCACGCTAGTCAATTTGTGACGTGAAGACCAGTGAATTAATTATTATTACTAATAGGATTCATACATTTTGAGTGGCGGTGGGGATAGAAATGCCCAAAATCGGCTTCAAACCTCCATGAAACCTTTCATTCTTGGGTTAAGACTAGTTTGAATGGTTATTGATAATACTTTGGAACCTACATGATGAATAATTATCCAAATTATTGATTAGGAACTTTTGTATACTTAGTATATTAAATTTTACTTGTGAAATATATCAAAAGCACATAGGATATTCAAATATAGGATTTCCAAGTCCAATTCAAGATTTTCCTAACCAAATTCAAAACAATTATTGTTTTCGGACCGGAGACATTAAATGTTTCTATCGGTGACTACCTACTCAGTAACTTGCTTCTTTTAAAGTTTTGTAATGAAAGAATCCGAGAATTCCTTCTGTATGTCTATTCCTTCTTTATGCGTATCCCTTCTTTACACAAATCTCTTCCAAATGCTTGAAGGTTGAAAACTATCAATGTATTGTTCTGTTTTTCTCTTCTAACGAGTTCAAGGCCTAGTATGTGCAAGATGTTCCTTGGTTTGGAAAATCTAAAATTTGGTAGGTAGGTATGTCAAATTTTGAATTTGACTTGGAAATACTATAGAATATTTTCTAGTTATTGTCAACGCCCCTAAATTGCAGAACCCATGTTGCAGAAACACATAGGATATTCAAATATAGGATTTCCAAGTCCATATCAAGATTTTCCTAAACAAATTCAAAATTGTTTTCGGACCGAATTCCACATTTGTAGAGTTGACTAGTCAATTTAAGTGTGACCATAACTAATGTTTCTATCGGTGACTACCTACTCGGTAACTTGCTTCTTTTAAAGTTTTGTAATGAAAGAATCCGAGAATTCCTTCTGTATGTCTATTCCTTCTTTATGCGCATCCCTTCATTGCACAAATCTCTTCCAGATGCTTGAAGGTTGAAAACTATCAATGTATTGTTCTGTTTTTCTCTTCTAACGAGTTCAAGGCCTAGTATGTGCAAGATGTTCCTTGGTTTGGAAAATCTAAAATTTGGTAGGTATGTCAAATTTTGAATTTGATTTGGAAATACTATAGAATATTTGCTAGTTATTGTCAACGCCCCTAAATTTCAGAACCCATGTTTTGGATTTGGCATCGTTTTATGATTATTTTTATTACATTTCATAATAAAACTCAGTTTATACTCTAACAATAGAATACTTTAAAGTTAGATAATACCTTCCATCCAAATAACCGAGATAATTACCTAAAATGGATAAATTTGTGAATTAACCTTCTTAAAATATAGAGGAAATTAGCTTTACCTCGTGAAGATTGTACAAATTCATTATCTAGAATTGTGGTGTTAAAGTTCAAATCCTGAATGAAAGGGGGTCCAAGAAATGTTGATACGAAAATTCCACAAGAGGCCGAAAGTTGAATAACCGAAATATACATTCCATAAATTATCCTACTGTACTGAACTAGCTATTATTATTTATTTATTGATTTATTTTTATTTTTTGACATGGATTGTGTCTAGAAGGGCTGGTGGTCGTGTTTTTTAATTCAACCCTGTTTTCAGAACAACAATAATTATTGTAAACAAATTCGGTAACTACGATTAGACTGCAAGAATCATTATTATACCGGTAAACAGCTGTGGTTGATATTATCAACAATCTTCAGACTCAAATTTGTTCAAAAAGGTCTTAAACGTAAAATACGAGAAAAATTATGATTTTTTCCCCCAACCTTGAAAATTTTTAACAAAGTTTCCGCTACCTTGGTAGACTCAAAAGGAAAATTGAAATCCCGAGCCCCAAAAACCTCGTTTTCCCTAACCACATTTTTCCGCATTCAAACGTGATTTTCTGTGATACGTCCCACTTGAAAATCAAAAATGGGTAGAACGTTGGAAAGCTGAGTTGTTGGTGGTTTTTTAGGCATAGAAGCAAAAATTAACAAGCACGTTTAGCACTAGGGTGTGTTACAAAAACTAACGATTTACTAGATTTGATGAAGCTCAGTTCTCAAGTTGATCCTGCCCCTATTAAATCTATTCAAAAATATTCGCACCAGCATTAAAAAGATGGGAAATTTAACGCTCTTTCGTTTGGTATGGTCGAATTTTATTTTCCAATCTAAATTAAGGAAGTTACAGTAATGTTACTGGCATAGGGTCGAAAACCCTAAAAAACGTCGTTAATGTTGTTCAAGTGGTATTTTGAATTCTTTGAATCGAGCAGGAAACCTTTTTCTCTGTTTTTTAATTTTTATTTTTATACCTACCTGTGTTACAGTAGACTAGACAACCGTCCGTGGGCTAGCTAGTGTAAACCGAGCTTTCTCATGTTTCGTGTCAGCCGAAGCGAGAATTAGAAGAGACTCAACACTTTTCAAGACAGTTTTTACGGTTGAAATCTTCCATTAACTCGCAATTTTTATTTCATTTAGGTGAAAATAAGATAGTGGAGCAAGTACCAGTTGGTGAGTTGAAATCTTTCCTATTTTATGTATTTTTCGGAAAATCTTGAGTTTTCCAACCAGTTTAGGTTCACCTCTTAATGTCCTTAACATCCTCTACACTCATAGAATGTAAAGACAATTAATGCAAATTTTAATTAATATAATGGATTATTCCAAACTGTACCATTTAACCCTAGTTTAGCGATAAGTATTAAACTTCTCTACTTTTCTACTTCTATACATCTTCACTTTTCGTAATGAGGAAAGTAGTGTAAGCCTCGCATGTTTTTTTAAAAACCTCCATTCTAATTTTCTCTTTTCTTAAATTCTCTTCCTTAGGGAATGGCAAAGTCATTAACCAGTTTCCAGTGGGTGAGTTATCGAGACATTTATTTTGCATGATGTGTTGTCCTCCTTGATTAAAGAAAAACGTCTGCCAAGTTGGGTGGGCAGTATAGCTTCCTCACTCATTGTAACATGGACGTAAAGAATCAGTTGGCGAAAAAATTATGATTCTTCATTTTGCGGTCCACCGTCTAGGACCTAACCCACACAATCCCTGAAAATTTCATCGAAATTGGTTGAATAGTTGCGGAGTTTTGGTTGTAACCAATTTGATTGAAACTTATAGGGTGTCTCTTAGAAGTTAGTCCCTAACTAACCTCCAAATTTGAGCAAAATCGGTTCATTAGAAACCGAGAAACCGAGGTTCCAGGAAATTCACGTTTGCGCATGCGCACTCGCTCCTATTGGTCCGAAGGTGCTGAAATTGATAGGGGACCGTCTAGGCCCTAACCCGCACAATCCCTGAAAATTTCATCAAAATCGGACCACAGGTTAGTATAGTTTTGCCCGGGACAAGGATTGACCACAGACAGACAGACAGACACGGAACCAAAATTGTTCGGGAAGCTCTAAAACGCAAAAAGCAAGTGGAAATTTTGATTTTGGAGGACATTTTTTTTTTCACTTCTTTCACGAATACAAAGCTTCTCTACCATCGGTAGTGAGGAAGCAAAAGTTTGCCAAAAGTAAAAACCAAGCCCCCTGGACCCCCAGATGGTTACTGCTTAGAGCCTTCGGCTAAAATTCAAGAAACATGGAACATGCTTTAGCCGTGTTTTGTTTGTTTGCTGTTTCCTTTTACTTTGTAAAGCAGTCTCAATCACAACAAAAGTATTCTTATTATTAAGAAATCGAAAACATCGCAACTAAAAGCCCACGTTCGTAACAAAATCTCGCCTAGGTTTCAAGATCATTTGATTACATTCGTAAAAACCAAGCCAACCAACAACATCAATATAATGTTGTTTACAGTTCTTTTAAATCAGAGGTATATCTCAGCTTCGTCCATGTTTACAGCTATTTTGGCAGTATACAATTTACACCTAATTTAAGGGCTTTTCAACGAGTGGCGAACGATTTTCGTGGGATGAAAACTAACGGCGATACATTTCCCTAGAAACGGGTCGGTTGTAAGTGAAAATCATTACAAAATCCCGCGCTACTTTCGTTCCACGGTTTCGTCACATTTTTGCCCAGTTAGGTGATGGCTAAAGCATGTTTCATGCTAAAAAAGGTTACATTTGAATTTTCGAGAAAATCGAATCCTGATTACTCCGTTGGAAAGGGTAAAATTTCCTATCTCCGCAATGTCAGACCATTTTTTTAAAAAGAAGGACTTAAGAGCCGAAGTAACCGTTGACGTGACCTAGGTGGAGAGTTTATGGAACAACAGGCATTTTAATGTTTTTTTCTCTAATGACTCGGAGTGACAAATTTTGAGACTCCTCTGCTCATTAAAATTCTCTTTATTGGAGACCGGTTTCCGGTCAGAACCCCATCTCCATCATCAGAGACTATAATGTTCAAGCAGAACGTCACGTTGAAAAGCTGGACAGTTCCAGCTTTCAATGTGCTTTCAAAGTAAAATCACGTTTGAGCGTTTTGATTTAGGAGGACCCAAATTTGTTGTTTTGAACCACTACCCTATACTATTACTAAGTACTGCTTTCAACTATTGCTAAAGGTACTGTTAGGTACTTTTTTTTTATGACAAAAAGAGCAAATCGACAGTGAACTTGCAAAACCATGTAAGTCCGATTTTTTTCAAAAATAAGGTTATTTGCTATTTGGATAGAATGAGACCCCCTTGATCCATCAAACGGACCCAAACTGGCAAAAACTCGACTATCTCTTCTCTATGCGTCAAAAGCAACAAATATGAACCAACGTGTTAAGTCCACTTTGAAGCAAGTTTTTCTCGTTTCCTGTAAAATTTCTGGAAAACGACTTTTGCTATTTGGATAGAATGAGACCCCCTTGATCCATCAAACGGACCCAAACTGGCAAAAACTCGACTATCTCTTCTCTATGCGTCAAAAGCAACAAATATGAACCAACGTTTCAAGTCCACTTTGAAGCAAGTTTTCCTCGTTTCCTGTAAAATTTCTGGAAAACGACTTACATGGTTTTGCAAGTTCACTGTCGAAATGCTCAAGTTTTATTTCATGTGACGTTAACTTCACGTGAGAGAATGTTCTTCAATCGTCTCGGTCACTTCTTTCCTTAATTTTTTTAAGCAAATATTGTCCCTTTATTTTAAACAGTGTGAAGTCATAAAATTCCTTCTGGTTGATGTTTCGTGTCGCACGGGGGCGGTGGTTAGTGGCGAAGCGTCATTGTCTAGGGATGGGTATAGATACTCGATATTTAAAAATATCGACACTTTCGTACCTATACTCGATATTTTAGTATCGATACTGTACTATCCGATATTTTTGGATATCGATACTTTGGTTCCAATATTTCTAAATATCGAATATCGATACAGTTCTAGCGGAAAATTCAACATAATGGCTAAAAAATGAAGAAGGTAGAGAAGCTTTTGGGTCTTTACTCTTTGGTTGCACAAATAACGTTTATATCATGGAGAAAATCACTGCTTGGTGAAAAACGCTGCAAATTATTACACAATGGTTTATTATTTTTTATTTTTCTATATAGATCACACGTCTGCAAAGCCACCAACCATCCAACATGAAGAAAAACATCGATCGCATTTCGGTCAGCTTTAATTTGAACGGAGAATAGGCCTCTTTTGCGATTCACACTCGTGTTTCTGATTTATCGTAAGTTCAAACTTCAAAGTCTCGTAGTGAGCGAACGGTTTGTCCTACAGAGCTCCGGGTGGTCTCAAGAAATTCTAAAAATTCTATAGAATCTTAAATTGAAGGAAAAACAATACCTTTATATCAAAATTTTTTGAGTTAGGGCGTTTTCAAAATTTCAAAATTGATTTTGGAACCCTTAGAAGTGACTTACCTCAACCAAAATCTTTGGGGTACAACTAGACCCCAGAAGGAGCCTACATACCAAATTTCATCAAAATCAGTCAAGGCTAAGTGGCAAAAGTGCCGCGGACGGCGGACGGACGGCCAAATTTTTATTCGATTTTTGGATTCTACGTACCTTGAAACGTAAACCATCAAATTTTGAGGGGGTGTTAGAATTTTTTTTTCTTGGTCGATTCCAAAGGTTCATTATTGAAAATAATAAACCAAAATGAATAAAAATTCTTGAAAAAATTCACCTGTCATGTTGTCATTGTCATTCAACAGTCTGTTTTCCCAAGGCTGTTTATCCTAGTATTGTTGTAGATGAAATGATGTTTTAAATCCCCCCCCCCTTTTGTTTACATTTTTTTCATTTTACCTGCAATAGTTCCCAAGTTCATTTCCCACCAACTATGGTGGAATCTTTAGCTGGTTTTTTGTTGACGCTGATGTGATGCTCACACAGTAATACATCGTTTGAGCCCTGAGGAAGGCGATAAATTCACCGAAAGCTAAAGGCAAAAGAGGAGTTTGTTTCTGAGGACTCCATTCCCAATCAGTTGACTGATAATTGTTTGTTGGGTCGAACATCACACTTTTCTTGAGAATATTGTTGATCGTTTCTGACACTTAAGTATCGATACTCGATATTTTAATATATCGATACTCACGCCCAACAATACTTGGGATATCGATACTCGGATATGATACAATATAGATACTTTTATAACGATACTCATCCTTATCGTAGTCATTCTAATCTTTGAGAAGAGGATGAGGATCTCCATCTTCAAGGCCCAAAGACCTAACTTCCCTCCTGGAGCCACTAAGACGTAACTCTCTTATTATTGCGAACTCCACTTTTATTCGAATCCACCCAGCAACCACGGATATCGGCTTTCCCATTTTTCTGCCAGTGTGTGGGTGAGACGTTTTTCAAACAGTTCTCATACTGTTACTGCTTGTATTTCTGATAATGAAGAAGCAAATTTTCAAATATAACACTTTTGAAGGATTTTGCTTCAAAAGTGTGTTTATTTGAAAATTTGCTTCGTGGTCTTATTACTTTCATTCACATCATGATACTTGCGTAAGACGCTTATTGTTCAATATTCCATAAATCTGTAGAACAGACTTCGTAGAAAGGATTGAGGTGCGGGTGAAGGTGTAATTCGATTCCCTCGTCGTGAGCTGAGGCGAGGCTCGAGTTGCCTGAGGGCATCCCATTCCAGGGAAATCCGAAAACGGTTCTCTTCGTATCAACTTCACCACTGGACTAGCAGGATCGACGTTCATTCTCTTACAAGAATCCCGAACCACCAATGTTGTTCAAAATAGCTCGAAAGTTTGAGGAGAGTCTCGCCATAGCGCTCCTGTTAGCTCATCTTCGTTTTCCACTTATTTTCGTTTTAACACCTTTATGGGTTGGCAAGTGATTGACACAAACTATCTAAAGCCGGATTTGATTTGAACGTTTTCATTATGCTGGCAAGGTTTGGTCGATTCCGACCACTCTTACACCTAACCAGCTTATAGCTGGTTACAAATTCAATTGTTTGGGTTTGAGGGCGAGGAATATAGGCCAATCCTCTTTGCCTCAATAATAGGCCAATGAATTTGCCTCAATTTTAGATTCCGGAATTTCAAGTCAATTGCTACAATAGGGCTATAGAATAACGTAGGAATACCCAAGGGGAAAAAATTACCGTAGGAGAAAATGCCTAAACAAGTGAAGCGGTGTCAAAACACCGCGAAGATCAAGGAAAACTGATTACGTCATTCCCCTGGGTTCCTACGCAAAATTGTGCTCTGGTGAAGCTTAGGAGTTTCTGCAAATAGTTTCAGAGATTGTCAACAGGTAGAGTCAGGAGCCCTCCTGACCCACTCAATCCACTCAAATAATGTGATTCAAAATTTGACATAAAATTTAATATCAAAACTAATATAGAAACTTAATAATAGAAGGTGAAGACTAATAACTTGCCCGTCAAATAAATAAATAAACTAATTGGTAGAATCTTATTGTAAAAAAGAGTGAGTAAAATTGCTTCTTTTCGTCACTTTCGTCTGTTTGATCGCGTAGTTGTTTCAAGTGCGCTCAGAGGTAACGCTGCTGTCGTAAACTCGTCACCTCACGGACTCCCGGTACATTTGAAATTTCCATCTTCCTTAAATTCTCTAAATTTTTTGGATGCATTTTCGAGCAGGACCCATATCTTATATATCAGTGAACCCTCATTCGAAAAAAAATTAAAAAATTGTGAAGCAAACGAGTGAAAGGACTGTTATCTTTATAAAGTGTTATATTTCTTATTAGAGGTCATTTATTTTTAACGTTTTAGTTCATTTCATTAATAAATAATAAAAGCTTGTTTTTAGAAAAGTTTTTTCTTTAATTTTATTTTTAACTTTTAAGTTCACTATTAAAAATCTCCAACTATTCAGAGTTTTCCGTCTCATGATGTAGCTTTTAAATAAAAATAAATGAAGAAATTGTCTTTCTCATGGAATCAGTGGAACGCAGGTCTCTCCAACTGCCTGGGTGCGGCCGAGTCAAATGAGACGTGACTATCGTCTCGCAGGCTTCGCTAGACTGCGTTCTCTTGTGGGTTTTTTTCTTCATTCTTTCGATCTTCATCGAAGGGAATTCTCGTTACCAGTTCATAGCGTTTATCTCATTGACCGAATACTTATCTTACCCCGGACATCGCCTCCGCACAGCGTCGTGCCTTGTAATATAACCGTATTTTAAACTCGTATCATCCAGATGGTTCGTTTTGGTTTATTATTTTCGATAATGAATTTTTTTACATTTTTCACGCTGAATCCAATAGTGATACTTCCGAATGATTCCGACTGCTAGAGAGTGAATTTTTCTGAGAAAACCTTTGTTTTTCGTACATAAAATACGCATTATTCGTAGATATAGTAGTGAGCATAAAGTAACACCTTTCTACTCTACAAAAACTTCAATCAGCTAGAAATTCGGTGTTTTTATTGAGTAGAATGGTGTTACTTTACGCTCACCACCATATCTACGAATAAGGCGTATTTTATGTACGAAAAACGAAGGTTTTCTTCGAAAAATTCACTTTCTAGCAGTCAGAATCATTCGGAAGTATCACTATTGGATTCAGCGTGAAAAATTACATAGAAAATTATACCAAACTCGCCAAGCCGTCTTGAGATCGAGGGAGACCATAAACCGCTTGAAACACTGGATTATTATGTAAAACACACGTTTTTTGACATTCAAACTTCATTTACTCCTCCAATTTGAATGTTAAAAAGAAAAATTTATAGACCGTTGAAAAGCTGACAATTTGAGCAAGTTGTCTCCGAAGAGCGTCCATCGAAATGGGCAGGGATTCACAGTGAAAACTTTGGTCGAAGAAAGTAGTTTCAAAAAAATTTTAAAGTTTGCTTTTTGACTTGATTTTTCGAAACTATTTTATTGCTGAAAGATTTTGATTTGCACGCTCTTTCTAACGGTGTAGTCAGATTTGAATTTTCAGGAGAAATAAGGAAGTTGTGACCATATCAGTGCTGTAAAGTCGAAAACGCGGAAAAAAACTTTAAAGTGAAAAAAAAAGGAATTTTGAGTGAGTTAAAAGAAAATTGCTATGAGACATTTTGTGTTGGAAATACCTTGTAGAATCGAACCCTGAAGTTATGCCCATCTTAAGTGTAGACACCCTGTATTGACCGTAGTCCCTTAGTTACCCCCCCCCCCTCCCTCACATCAATCGCCCCAAACACGTCAAAAAATCGCTTCTACCTTAATTTTTGCATGTAAAATTGGTTTGTGTAAAATCAGGCAGTTCAGTTCATTTGATTTTCGTTGTTTTCAGATTTGATCACGTACACAGTTGCGACTGAAGAAACAGATGGGTACCTCAGATACATTCGGTCTGCCCATCTCTACGGCTATCATGTGAAGGTAAAAATATTCATTATTATATGATTGTGAATTATTATGTGAAATTGGACTCAAATTCCTTTTTAAATTGACTTTGCCTTTTTGGAACTACTGACTGTTGCGGGTTAGTCTAATATCTTACGAAACGGCGCTCAGTTGCCCCCCTCCCACCATCTGAAGGAGCAACATTGAACCTCAGTGCCCCCCCCCCCCCCAATACCCCAGCCTTCTTACAGTTTTATCAGCAAATAATCATTCAATTTCCATGTTTCTTGTGACATTTTTCCTAGTTTTTTAATCTCTACACCCTGCATTTTTTTTCGTTTTTATACGGTTCGTGGCATCCTAACACATCAGATCCACATACATACATACGAACAGAATGCGCTTTTATTCCAAAAGTAAAAAACAAAAAAAAAAAAACGCTACTAGTCTACAAAATCACCAACCATCCAATATGAAGAAAAAAAGAAAAAAAAATCAAAAAAAATTTTTTTTAGATAAAAAAAAATCAAAATCACCAACCATTGATCGCATTTTGGTCAGCTAAAATTTGAACGGAGATTAGGCCTCTTTTGCGACTCACACTCGTGTTTTGATTTATATATATATATTTCAATTTAAACCCTTAAATTTTCGTAGGGAGCGAACGGTTTGTCCTACAGAGCTCCGGCTGGTCTCAAAAAATTCTAAAAATTTCATAGAATCTTAAATTAAAGGAAAAACAATACCTTTATATCAAAATTTTTTGAGTTAGGGCGTTTTCAAAATTTCAAAATTGATTTTGGAACCCTTAGGAGTGACCTACATCAACCAAAAGCTTTGGGGCACAACTAGACCCCAAATGGAGCCTACATACCAAATTTCATCAAAATCGTTCAATGCTAAGTGGCAAAAGTGCCGCGTACGGCGGACGGACGGCCAAATTTTTATTCGATTTTTGAATTCTACGTACCTTGAAACGTAAACCATCAAATTTTGAGGGGGTGTTAAAATATTTTTTTTCTTGGTCGATTCCAAAGGTTCATTAGGATTCCTATTGAAAATAATAAACCAAAAGGTAAAAAATTGTACCTAAATTTGAATTTTTCAAGGATTTTCGAAAATTATTAGTGTTCCTTCAAATAGAGAACAAATAATACTCGGTGACGTCCCAGCACATGGGCAGTTTCCTCTATTGTTTATTTATATTATACTACTCTCGCGTATTTCAGACTCTCGGAATGGGAGAGAAATGGGAAGGAGGTGCAATGGCGGGCACGGGTGGAGGCCACAAAGTCAATTTACTTCGCAAAGCCCTCAAGCCCTTCAAAGGAAACAACAACATTATCATCATGTTCACGGACAGGTTGTATGCTCACATTTTCTTTTCATTTGTGTTTAAAAGTTGAATTTTTCATAAAGTTTTCTCAATTTTAGTTTTCAAGTCATTTTTATTAAAATGAAAGAGCCACAGCAAGTATGAATTTAGGATTTATTGTTGATATTTGCTTAGGAATGACTAGATAACTTTTTTTTCCAATTCATGTTCCCACTGAAAGAACTAATCTGTTTATCTTACCCTCAGTCGGATCATGTTCATGTGGAGCTGTCCCCATAACCTCGCGTCCTTTCCCACATTAGAACCAAGTCTGGAACTGATTATCACATCAGGCTGAGTTCAGTTATCTGCTCAGGATCATCTTATCTTGCAGGGTCCTTTCCATGAGCCCTCTCTGCTCAGCTCCTATCGACCAGCTCTTCGGGAGTTCTGTTGTCTTTCATTTAGCCATTGGCACAATCAAAGAAAAAGTTAAAGGCGCTATTCTTAAAGCCTTGACAGTGAATGCAAATTGTGGTGCTCACTACTCCCATTTAGTTCAGATACTCATGGAAAGCATGCCTTCCTGATGAGCTCTCAGAAGATAACCTTTGTATCCTGAATCCCAAGGCACCTTACTGCTGGCTTTACTCTATGACTGCATCCAACACCTGCATCAACAGGATGGAGGGATTAAGCGAAATCCACTATATCTGTTGTATGTGTAGGAGGCTCCGAACGATACGTTTCCACCCACCTGGTCCCCATTTTCATATCGTTGACTATCTTAGCTTGGGCTGACTCTGCTGTTCTAGCTATGGTTTCCCAAGCTTAATCGTCCCCACAGCCCAGATAGGTATCAGATGGCAGTCCAAGCTGAAGGACATCATCATATGCCACGTTCCTGAGAATTAGCCCTAGGATGGATCCCTGAGCAGCTCCTGACTGTTCTATGTGACCAAGGCATAGTCTGGTTTCTTAACGACTCGTCCAATATGGTCGGTCTGCCTGGGCTACAAAAATAAAATCAAACATAATCAATATTTCTTCCTGACTGAAAGTTTTACCTAACAAGGTCTCTGATGTTTGTCTACTAGTCAGGTATGTCAATTGAACAGGTCCTACTTTCCATAGATGTACAAGTCTCCACAATTTGTTCATGACGATGTCCAATTTTCCAGCTATGACGTCATGTTCCTGGGTCCGCCCGATCAAGTATTGGCCAAATTCAGGAAGTTCGACTCCCGCTTAGTCTTCTCCGCCGAAGTTCTGCTCTGGCCTGACAAGTCTCTGGCGCCCGAATTCCCCGTGACTGAAACTTCTTACAAATACCTTAATTCCGGAGGTGAGACTACATCAGATACCACCTCTGCTATCTCCACCATTGATACCCACAACAATCAAACAAATCGTACCGATGTTGTTCACAAAAGTAAGATTACTAGCATGGTTTTAAAGGGGTATTAATACATCAAAATCCGCACTAGGCTCACAATATATTATTTTGATATTATTCCGCACTGTAGGTATATTTGTGCATTTTTTTTCAGGGTTTGTGTGAAGGGAATTCTTTACAGTGTAACCAGCTGGACTCCCTGCTTATGTAACTTTCTTCCTAATAATCATTGAATAAATGATTTTGTTTCGTGTCCACAGGTTTCATAGGTTACGCTGGAGACATCTTGGAAATTCTGGAAGACCACCCGATCAAGAATGACGACGATGACCAGCTGTACTATACGAAGCTGTTTTTGAATAAAAACCTCCGAGAGAAGTACCGCATGCGATTGGATCACAAAGCCTCCATTTTTCAAAACATCAACGCAGCTACGCGTAAGTTGTTTCAATTATTTTGAGTTGGTCAGACATCAACCGAGAGCGAGGTTATTGCAAAGGGAAATTTGGAGATTCTGATAATTCTTTTCAGGAGCATCTAGGGAGAGAAAGTGGTGGAATGGCCTGAGTGCTGCCTGGCGACGATTAGATGAACCTTCTAGAGCTCATAACATACGTTATCTCTCTTATCAGTCGCCCAATGTGGTGTAGGCGATTCCTAAAGCCGGGTTCCGTAGAACGAATTGATGAGGTGGGAGTGAGCTTCGCGGATGTCAACTTACTAATTTGAAAATTAGATATTTTACGGATTACAGACAGAGCTACCTACTTTGATAAATTTCCTAACAAACTTCCGTCGTTTGTTTACTCCTCGTTAGACTCGTGATTGTGTTTTGCTGTCTCGAGAGATGAACCAAACTGTTTCAATGAAAATTCAATAGGTACTTAGATCATGTGTGCGATCAAAAAATAAATAAAATGACTACACCAAGTAGGTATAATTCTACGGAGCTTACAAATGTTGTATTTGATGAAATAAAAGTTAGTTCAGGGTAGCATTTCTTCACAGCGAGTTAATAAACGGAGAACCCGTCGTCCAGATTCTCGCACTGGGGGATTAGCAAAATCAGGCAAAACACACGCGGAAAAATCAGCAAGGCAAAACTACTGGGATTCTCGGTAAAATGTGTCAACGATATTACCGAGTTGTCATCACATCAGTGGACTGATAAGAGATAACGTAGGTTTTTAGCTCCGGCGGGTTCATCTAATTGTCACCAGGCTGCGCTCAGGCCGTTTCACCACTTTCTCTCCCTAGATGCTCCTATTATTTTCTCAGTTTGTAAATAATTGCGTTATTATGAGAAAAAGAAGGTGTTTATTACCATTATACGTGGAGTACATTGCAAGAGTCAAAGATAGAGAGAAACAAATATAGATATACCTAAATAAAACAAAAAAATATACATCTTAGCATCAAAAAATAATAGATCCCACTGAGAAAAGAATAGTGTAGCACTGCATGTGGCGAACACCGCAGCACGTGGAAAATCCTGGACCCACCCACCATGGTGGCAACCCAAACCCAAAAACAAAGAAAAATCCTGTTCCAAGTGATCAGGAAAACCCCATCATGGGGCCGCACCCTAGCGGGACAAGCATACACACGCACATACAACAAACACGGGACACTCACCCATACAATAAATTATATTCATACCACACATTAAAAGCAACAATTATATACACAGAAAGCGACGATTTTTATGTTCTGTAAGACCTCAGAATGGGGTATTTCGGTGGGTCGGAAATTCAGGTTTTTGACCTCAAATTTGGATTCAGCACCCTTGAAAACCTATTTACTACAAATTTAAGCCCAATGATACTATAACATGTGGTAGAAAAATTAATTAAAGAGATCACACGTTTGAAAAAGGCGGGCCGCTATAAATGCACACACACTAGGCAAGGACTATGCCGCGGACTGCCCCGCGCGCGTGTGTGAGTAGAATGTTGTAGTATCCAAGAGGGGTTTCTGTGCATGGATACTTTTTCAAAGACAGTTGGCTAGCTACGTCACGATTGGCTAGCTACGTCACACCATTCAAATCTTCAACTTTCCTTAGCTTCTCTGATTTTTTAAAAACATTTTCTCGACGAACAGACCCGATTACCGTTATTCCTGAGCCATACTCTATTGAAAAAAAAAAAAAATAAAAAAAATTGACCGAAATACCCCATTGAAACTAGAGGTGTGTCGGCACAGCTATTCCATGACTTTGGAACCAAGTATCAACTTAATGGTTCCATACAGTGACAAGATCTCAACCCTTACTGGTAGCTCCCTGGAGCAGGAAGCTCACATGGATATTTCACACAGTGTAAAATATGCACAAAGGATGTATCTGAAATTGTAACCGTGACCATACTGGTCCAACATCTCTGGACCAGGAAGGGATCATCTTCTGGTTATTATGGTTCGGAAACCAGTACCGGTAATGGAACTGTACCAGTCATTTGAAGCGGTTACATCTTCGTCACTGTAACCGTTGGATCTGTTCCAGGGAAATACCTGGACCAACACACCAAAAATTGGCGAAACCCTCTGGACCCATCAGCCAATCAAACGCCAATTCAAGTCAAATTAAACCCTTTTTATCAATAAGCAATTTTCAACTGAATCTTGTGTTAGTACTCCTAATTTTGATAATTGACTTTAAAGCGTCTGTCATTTTCCCACAAGTTCTGAATTATTTTTTCTCCCGGGAAAAATTGGCGAAAATTTCTCTTTGATCTCAAATTTGTCAATTTTGAATTGGATTTTGTTTTTACGCCTACCCACAATTGATATTTTACTTTGTTTTTTCGTTGTGAGCAGAAGACTTGAGGCTAAACGTGGATAAGGCCAAAACAGATGGAACCTTCCTGGAAAACGTGGTAACCGAAGAAACGCCGCTAGTCCTGCATGGCAATGGCCCCAGCAAGTTGGCTTTGAACTTCCTGTCCAACTACTTGGCACGCAGTTGGGACCCCATCAATGGATGTACAGCTTGTCCCAGAGATCCTTTGGTAAGCGACCTAAATTTCGTTCTATTGAGGTTTTTTGCATTCGGGTATCTTTTCGGGAGATCTTTTTGCACTGATGAGAAGAATAGGCTTGAAATATAAAGATCGACGCGTGATACATGCTCTGTATAAAGAAGAAAGAGCAGTGGTCAGGATAGGGGCCCACCAAGAGGAGGCTGACATCAGACAGGGAGTTCGCCAGGGTTGCTCATTGTCACCTGCTCTGTTTAACCTCTACATACAAAGAGCCATGGATGAAGTACTGGATAATATTGGTCAGACAGGAGGTGTTCGGATTCAGGGTGAAAGGATACACTGCCTCCGTTTCGCGGATGACAAGGCAATGCTGGCTGAGTCGGAACGAGATCTGATGAGGATCCTGGAAGAGATGGAGAACACATTCGAGAAGTTCAATATGAAAATCAATAAAAGAAAGACCAAAATCCTCGTCGCCAGTAGGAAGGGCACCCAAGCAGACTGCATGCTGGGCGGAGAGAAAATTGAGAATGTGGATGCCTTCACGTACCTTGGAAGCAAGATAACATCAGATGGCAAATCGTATACCAAAATATGGAGCCGTATAAACCAAGCGAAGACGGCTTTCAACAAAAACACTTCTCACCTCCAATAGTACGACCATTCAACTTCGAAAAAGACTGATTAAGACCTTTGTGTGGACTGTGCTTCTTTATCGAAGTGAGACTTGGACCATAGGAGAAAGAGGGCAAAAGAGGATCGACTCGTTTGAAATGTGGAGCCACCGACGGATGCTCAAGATTCCATGGACGGAAAAGGTCACGAACGAGGAAGTTCTCAGGAGAGCGGAAGAAGAGAAGCTGTGTCTCATGGACATGGTGCGCAGAAGGAGGAACATCTGGATTGGACACTTGATGAGGCACGGGGGGATTCTAGGAACGGTATTGGAGGGAGCTGTGGAGGGTACAAACGCTAGAGGCGACCAAGGAGGGAATATATGGACCAGGTGGTGGAGGACGTTGGATGCGGGAGCATGGAGGACAGCCGTCACCAACCAATCTAACGATTGATTAACCTAAGAAGAAGCATTCGGGTAAACATTTTTTCCATTATTGCTTTTGTGAATTTCGGGTTTTGTAAAATTTTAAATAAGTATTTATTTTTGAATGAACTGGGGAATTTTAATGATTGATAAAACCAGGCTGCTGGTGTTTGTGGAAGTTGGAGGTGTTGGCTCTGGTCTGCACTACTTCGGGTTACCAACTGATCGAGCATGGCAGGAAGATCGTTCTTCAGTGGATCCCAAGTCTCTGTATTCTCCATGGAAATGAGATAGCTGATGCACTGACCAAGCAAGGTTCCTTGGAAGTGCATCCAAGTTCAGCAAGGAGAATTTGCTCTAGTTAGAATGCAAGTGAAGCTCGTAGGGTTCAGGCAACCAGACAGATTGATTGACTTTTCCTCCGACTCGCCCCAAGACGAATTTGTGGCTTCCTTCCGAAGGGCATCATTACCTCCAAAACACCTTCACCGCATTGGATTGGTCGACACTTCTATATTTCCTCTCTGCCATCTTGAAGAAATGGATGCTTCCAGCTGACTGATGTCAGAACGTCTGACTCACTGAATGACTGCCAGAAATTGGCAAGATTATACTGGCTTAGATGCTTAAACGCTTAAATGACAGTCAAGAGCTTATTGGAATAATGGTTTCTGGTCTACACAGAACCAGGTTACCAGAGGAAAAGAAGGCATTTGGATAGTAAAGCGTTTTTCACTTGAATCAGCTGCTTCGCGTTATCTCCAGCTTTATCAAAATAGGTACCTGAGCTTATCTCATCTCATTCAAGGAAAATGGCTTTACTATCCCTTAGGGGTGTGTCAGTCCAGGTATTTCCCTGGAACGGTTCCAACGGTTACGGTGACAAAGATGTAACCATTCCAAATTACCGGTACAGTTCCATTACCGGTACTCACATGGCATGGATGAAGCAGGCAGTCAAATCCCTATCGTCCTTCTTCCATGCTTATGATCTCAACTTGCAATACAATAGAATCATTTCCCTTGACAATTCGCTAAAAGGAATGAATTTGAACAAGTGTTACAAAAGAGGCAATTTATATAAATAATAGTTACCAAACAGTTCAAGGAAAGAATAATGACGTTGCAGTTCAAGAACTTAACATGACAATAATAAATTAATAATACTGGAGACAACTTCCATGCTAACCAGTCCAGAAGATCACTTCCCGCTCAAGAGCCATTCCATGAACCATTCTCAGTCCATGGAAGTAGTGAGGGCGCTTCCAGGTACAACATGGAACAGAACTGAGAACAAGATCCATGCTTACTGGTCCAAAACCCTTCCCGGTCCAGAGCCATTGAACCATTCTCCATGATATCTTATCGGTCTGGTTCCATCCTTACCGGTCCAGTTCCATCCTCACCAATCAGAATGATCAGATTGATGAGATGATTGATCAGATCATTTTGATTGGTGAGGATGGAACTGGACCGATGGAAGAGATCCTCTTCCCGGTCCAGAGCCATTTCGAGATATCTTATCAGTCCGTGGAACTGGACCGGTAAGAGTCGAGTTTTTGTCACTGCATGGAACCGTTCCAACCTGATACTCGGTTCCACAGTCCCGGTACAGCTATACCGACACACCTCTACTATCCCTAACTGAGGTTACATGTACCTACTAATGTGGTTTAGACGTTTGTTATGTTTTCACATTTCAATGCAGTTTACACGGCTTTTTCTATTGTTCAATCTGATAGGATTTCAAGTACTAAAACCTCTTTACAAAAAACTCCAAATTGCTAATTCAAGTAGATTTGAAAAACTTGTAAGATTACTTATGGCTTGAAAACTTGGAGGATCGAATAACTTTAAAAATGCTACAAACTGCTTCAAAATCTGACGGTGGTCAGACAAATTCGACCAAGAACACTTCGGTGTCCCCTTTAAACCAGTATTTTATAGTTTTTATTGTCTATTCGATGTTTCACACTCGTTTGGTTTTGCTTCCAGGACTTGAGCCCCCCTCCTCTCATCATGCTGGCCGTTTTCGTCCCTTGGAATACGCCTTTCCTCGTGGAGTTTTTCGACAAAATCAAAAACCTGACTTATCCCAAGAACCGCATCATGCTCTTCGTGTATAACAAAGTAAGTTTTGCTCCTCGACCTTGATTTTGGATTTAACGTTTTCATCCCTATGGATGGAACTTTTTGCACTCTTCACTATCAAAACTTCAACCTTGAATCCAAAATCCCAAAAATTATCTCTATGGATTCCAATGGATTATTATAAAAATGAATGGAGTTATATTTACTTACCATGTTTCCTGTAGAAGTTTCATTATCTAGAAATGTTATTTTCGTTTCTCCTTTCGAAATCCCTATCAGGAAATTGGCCAGAAGGTTAAATAATAAGTGAAGACGATCAATATCGCATCATTCCTTCGATCAAACGTTCAATTTTTGGGAAATTCCGCAACTTCATGCAAAATGTGTTGCTTCGGATGTAGGCAATTTTTCTTGGTTTGATAATAATTACAATAAGAATTATTGATATATTTCATTGTTATAGGAACTATTTTCAAATTGAAGGATGAACATCGTTGAAATATTGAAATTTTTAACCTTGAAAATTTCAAAAACTAAGTTGAAACGAAGCAATTAAGACTATAAGTAAGGTCAAAGAGTCTCTTAGCAATTTTTTAACCCCCCAGCTCTCATAATTTGATGTGTAAATTCAAGAAGAATTGAAAGAGCATTAAATTTCCTATCGATGAGATGCCTCACCTTTTCTTTGAGTCAAGTTTTGAGGCATGAAAAAACCCTCTGAAAAGAAAAAGTTACCTAATTTGTGAAACCTCGAGTTTTTTTAATTGGAAATTAAACTATGAGAATCAATATTTTTCAAGATGCAAGAACGGTAAAAACTGCGCCAAAATCTCATTTTTCCAACGGTGTAGTCATTTTCAATTTTAAAGTGGGGCTTATCACGGAAATTTGTGTTTGAACACGGAAGAGCGTGAATTTTTTCAATGGAATCAGCGCTCCGGTTGACGACCTGAGGTGTTTCGTGAGGCCTCACGGTCTACTCCAAATCGTCTCAATGTCACGAAAAAATCTTGAAATTGAGAAAAACATGGAAAAACAAGGGGTTAAAAAGAAAATTGTAAAGAGACATGTTTTGTAGACGTTAGTTGTAGAATCGACTCCTACAGTTTGGCAGACCTGTTTGTATTACAGTTTTGTCAGTCCTGTGTTGAGCTGAAAAAGTAATGATGGTGTCGCAACTATTTTTCAACGACTGGCATCAAAACACAAACTCACAAATGAGGAGGTCTCTCAGTTTCGTGTGCGAAGGGAAGACTTTGTGTTAAACGTAATTTTTGGTTCGTTTCAGATGGAATACCACGACGAAGTCGTCGACAATTTCATTGAAGAGAGCGCCGGACAGTATCTTTCCCACAAGCAAATCGCTTCTAAGGACAACACTCCTGAATCGCATGCTAGAAATTTGGCAGTGTAAGTATCTAGTCGTAGGTATACACAAGTCAATTCGAATTTTTGGCAACTCCCATTACGAAGAGGGTGTCGAATTTGCGAGAAGTGGCAACACAGCGAAAAACCACTGAGCTTGCAGCCAGCGAGCAGCTTTTCAGATCACTACCCAGTAGGCAACAGAGGACCATTCGAAGGCACTGGGCTGAGCGCTGAATCTGGGAGCCCGAGAAGCGTTCTGATAGGTGGAGCTCCAGGACGTAGTTATAGCGGACTGCAACAGATCGCGTTCATGATCGTTTGTTCCTAACCTCATCACAACAAGTCACCTTGTTTATCACATATTTTTCTCCTTGGTGCGTTACTGGCCGCATTTAAGTAATTAATTTGATAACATTTAGTTGTATTCGCCATATGTACGAAGAAAATCGAGCGATTTTCAATAATACACTGGGTTTCAAACGTTTCTATGGGTGGCAGTTGTCGATTGAACATTTGAACTACTGGCGATAGGGACAACAACAATTGTAAGGGCAATTTGGAAAATTCCTTTCGCCTCGATTGGCTTTTCTACGTATTTTTGCAAAAATGAAATGAAAAGTTATCAATTTCTGGTCATTCGAAAGATTTGAAAAGAAGCGGCATGCAAGAGTGTGGCCTCCCCCCACCATTTCAGTTTCCGTAGTAGTTCTTCAGCTGAAAGTAGATGGCGCATCTGAGGCAGCCTCAAAAATGCTTGCACACCATTTTAACGTTAGCTTTCTTCTCTGTTAACTTGTCTCCAGTACTCTGTGGATGTTGTCACAGAACCAGTTCTTCGTGATAGTGCGGATGGCAGCCTGGTGGCAGACATGAAGGTTCATGGTGTGTGGGACCTAGACGGACCTGCGTTTTTTGATACCCGCGTTATAAACGCTGACGCAGTCTCTCACACTTCCATGGACTGGCCAACCATCTCTCGCCAAGCCAAGCACGCAAAATACGACAGAATAGCGAAGATCTGAGAGGGTCTTTCACGCCACTCGTAATTTCACGCGATGGAGCATTGCATAGATTATGACGATTTTCTCAAGAATGCCTCCCTACGCCTTGCCAATAAATGGTCCAAATCCTACGCTCAAGTGATGATGTGGACGCGAGTGAAAACTCAATTCTCCGTCCATCGAGCGGTTTCTATGAGGCTAAGAGACCCAAGGAAACAAGTCTGAGGACTCGGACTGGAGGACGGAGCAGCAATTTGGCTCCCACAGGATTAACGCCTCACATATTCACGCTTGCTTGCTTGCATGCTCGCAAAAAAAACCCATTGGCATAAATCAATTTGAATTTTTGGCAAATCCATTACGTTTCGACAACTTCTGGAGTCCTTATCCACCTTCATTCCTTCTACAATGTTCAATAAAGTGTTTTTTTTTCTCTCTCTCTCTCTCTCTCAAATTTTTGGCAACTTAATTTTAACTTTTGGCTACTTAAATTTTCTTAAATTTTTCGACAACTAATCGAGTCCTTATCCGACTTTTTTACTATCTGTGTTTTTCTCTCTCTAGTAGACAAAAACGTTACATTTCACGAAAATATTGAGTTACTAAGTTGAATCGATTTGGAGGATTAGTCCGCTGCCTCTAACAAGCAAGAAGTGCAGCTACATCTATAGTGCAAAATGCGATAGATAATTTTGATTGATGAGAAGAATTACCATAAAAATTCAAAAAAATGTGTTACAAATATGAACTTCCAGACGAAATGTACCTTAATTTCCTTGTTATTCGTTTTTATCCTCAATTCTCTTTTGTGTCCAACGCAGGCAGTTGTGCTTAGTAAAGAAATGCGACTATTTCTTCACCGTGGACTCCCTGGCACATCTGGACAACCCTGACACAATGCAGAACCTTCTTCAAGCTCGAAAGTGCGTAATAATTCTTATTTAATCCATGATATTAGAATAATCCGTAGCAAGAACTTGAATTATTGAATTGTTCGTGTTAGTTGTTCCTTATTGGAGAATACGAATGTTGATAAATTATTTATTTTCTCTCAGACGTTTTGTTGCACCGATGCTGGTCCGACCAAACAAAGCGTGGTCCAATTTCTGGGGAGATCTCAGCCCTCAAGGATACTATGCGCGCTCCCTCGACTACATGGAAATCGTCAACAATGAAAGAAGGTTCGTAGTTTGCATCTTGAAACTATTCTAGATTAAAATTGGCCCAGTTGTCAATGGTATCCATTAAAATGTGAACGGAAGGTATATTTGCGACAATCTTAATAATGGTTACCTATCTAGCTACCTAGTTAGCTGTGGAGGTTGGCTCTAGGGTAGGTAACATGTAATAGGAGGGGGCTCTCCCCACTTTTTCTATTGGTTCATCAGCCATGTCTTTTCTCAAAGTTAAAGAAGTCAGTTGTTGTGCGTTCAAGTTTTTCTCCAATAACATTCTCGACAAATAATCAAGCGGTGTTTTCATTTCTGCCTTGACGATCTACTCAGTTGTAATGTTTGCAATGGTGGTCACCCAAAGGCTGTTAGCTGGTTGAGCCAGTGCCTGTGAGGTCACTGAGGCAAAGGTCAGTCTGGGAGAATAGAGAGTTTTTGCACGCCACTAACGGGCCCATGGAACCTTTCCACAGAGCGCGGTTTCCACTGCATGACATCGCTCTGCAGGTCAGTTTACACAATCGTCTCATGAGACCTCCAGTGTTGCCAATCAAAACACAACAAAAATGACATCTACTCTCGACAATCTCGCAAAGTTTTGTTTTTTGCTTGAATGGTTTTGTGCGCTGACTATTGCTAATACCTGCCTGTATTTCTGGTTTCACCACTATTCACTCAAAGCTTTCCAGCCCTTGTGCATTCCCTCATCTACTACATTATTGAACAATCCAGGAACAGCTGATTGAAGAACAGAGTAACGTACCTGTTCAAAATAGATCGAAACTAAGTCTATTTCCTTGTTTTCACAGGGGATTGTGGAACGTCCCGTACGTGTCCAGCTGCTATCTAATCCATCAAGAAGTCATCTCCAAGATCAAAGGCGCCTTCACTCAAGAGAACTACGACCCTGATATGTCTCTAGCAAAGAATCTGAGAGACTCTGTAAGTAGGCTTCTGTACAGACTTCTGTTCTCAACCAGTTCTTCTGTATTCACCTCTTTTGGTGGAGTTGGATCTCGTAAGATACCTGGAAGGGTCGATAACTCCTTGGATAAGGGGCGATAACAGCGTTTTTCTGGATGATCCCAGTCCCGATATTTGACAATTTACTATAATGTTCAAGCAGAACCGCCACGTTCTAAAGCTGAACAGGTGAACAGCAGAACCGGTCTCCAATAAAGAGAATTTTATTAGCAGAGGAGTCAAAATTTGTCTTTTCATGATTGCATCCTCTTTTGGGCGCCTTATTCTAAAACATTTTCCTGCAGCTAAAGGTTTGACAAATGATGTCCTCTTGCCCTGGGAAATTTACACCCAAATTGCTGCCCCTTGCTTGTTAGTTCACATCCTTCGAAGATCCACTGGGACATATTCATCTTTCTACTCCTGGATGTCAATTGTTGAAATTTATTTCAGGGAGTTTTCATGTTTGTGGACAACCGGGAGGACTACGGCCACCTCATTGACGCCGACACGTTCGACATCACTCTCACGAATCCCGAGCTCTACCAAAACGTCGAAAATCAGCTGGATTGGGCCAAACGCTACATCCATCCAAACTACTCGCAGAGCCTCATGGAAGATGCTGTGATTCCCCAACCTTGCCCGGACGTCTACTGGTTCCCCATCGTGACCCCGAGGTACTGCAAAGAGCTCATTGAGGTCATGGAAACTTTTGGGAAATGGTCGTCAGGAAAGAATACTGTAAGTTCGTACTACGTTCACTTTTGATGAACGAGAATAGAAAATTACTGCTTTATCTACTCTGTGAAAATGAGGCTTGATGATTGGTTGATGCTCTTTTGCAGCAAATACACAATTTCTCATTGTTATTATTACAATTATTATTTTCAATCAATGGTGTTTCCCAATTGTATCTCTATCACTTTTAAAAGTATCAAACTTTCTTGTTCACAGGATGAGAGATTAGCTGGAGGATATGAAAACGTTCCTACACGAGACATCCACATGAACCAAGTTGCTATGGAGAGGCAGTGGTTGGCATTCCTTGGAGACTACGTGAGACCACTCCAAGAAAAAGTATTCATCGGATACTTCCACGATGTGAGTTTATCTAATTTATTTTTTTATTTTTTTTTATTTTTTTTTTTTTTTTGAAAGAAACCAAATTAATTTTTATCAATTTTGTGACGCGCTTTTCATGCAGTCTGAAAAACCCATTTGTGGATTGAGACAGAATTTCGATCGTTGTTTCTTGGTTTTTCTTCACTCTTCTATCTGGAGTACTGCTGCACCGTCCTCCAGACCCAGGGATCGGATAGTCTTCTTCGTGCCCCTCAGTCGAAGGGACACAGCTCTGATTATCGACACCTGGGTCCGGACCTTCACCCACCCGAACGCGTGGGAGTAGGGCCTGCTCCATTTTTCTGCCAGTGTGGAAGCTAGCCTCTTCGAGAACACCTCATATTCATGATGAAGGGCGTCATCATAGGAACAGATGAGAGGTGTAAACGATCCTCAAAGATGTTCATCTCTGTCATACTTGGCGTGGTTTTGTCCAGCGGCTGCCTGTGCTGTGGAGTCCCACGTTTGGGAAAGGTACGAGGCAGCGTCAGCATCAATACTGTGTGTGTCGAAAAACGCCAGCTTCGCACTTTCCCAAACTCCTTGGACTTTGATATCGGCCACTAACATCGGGCTTCTCTCGTTGGTCTCTTGCAGCACTGGTTCCAATGTAGCACCACCTCATGCAAGATCTGCCAGTTTGGCACACAGCTCTGATTATCGACACCTGGGTCCGGACCTTCACCCACCCGAACACGTGGGAGTAGGGCCTGCTCCATTTTTCTGCCAGTGTGGAAGCTAGCCTCTTCAAGAACACCTTATATTCACGATGAAGGGCGCCATCACAGGAACAGATGAGAGGTGTAAACGATCCTCAAAGATGTTCAGCTCTGTCATACTTGGCGTGGTTTTGTCCATCGGCTGTCTGTGCTGTGGAGTCCCACGTTTGGGAAAGGTACGAGGCAGCGTCAGCATCAATACTGCGTGTGTCGAAAAACGCCGGCTTCGCAATTTCCCAAACTCCTTGGACTTTGATATCGGCCACTAACATCGGGCTTCTCTCGTCGGACTCTTGCAGCACTGGTTCCAATGTAGCACCATCTCATGCAAGACCTGCCAGTTTGGCACACAGCTCTGATTATCGACACCTTCACCCACCCAAACACGTGGGAGTAGGGCCTGCTCCATTTTTCGGCCAGTGTGGAAGCTAGCCTCTTCAAGAACACCTCATATTCACGATGAAGGGTGCCATCTCAGGAACA
Source organism: Apolygus lucorum (assembly GCA_009739505.2). Lineage (NCBI taxonomy): Eukaryota > Metazoa > Arthropoda > Insecta > Hemiptera > Miridae > Apolygus > Apolygus lucorum. The sequence goes on along the minus strand of CM019174.2, from coordinate 4,518,006 downwards.
GATGAGAGGTGTAAACGATCCTCGAAGATGTTCAGCTCTGTCATACTTGGGCGTGTTTTTGTCCAGCGGCTGTGCTGTGGAGTCCCACGTTTGGGAAAGGTACGAGGCAGCGTCAGCATCAATACTGCGTGTGTCGAAAAACGCCGGCTTCGCACTTTCCCAAACTCCTTGGACTTTGATATCGGCAACTAACATTGGGCTTCTCTCGTTGGACTCTTGCAGTACTGGTTCCAATGTAGCACCACCCCATGCAAGACCTGCCAGTTTGGCACACAGCTCTGATTATCGACACCTGGGTCCGGACCTTCACCCACCCTAACACGTGGGAGTAGGGTCTGCTCCATTTTTCTGCCAGTGTGGAAGCTAGCCTCTTCAAGAACACCTTATATTCACGATGAAGGGCGCCATCACAGGAACAGATGAGAGGTGTAAACGATCCTCGAAGATGTTCAGCTCTCTCATACTTGGCGTGTTTCTGTCCAGGGGCTGTGCTGTGGAGTCCCACATTTGGGAAAGGTACGAGGCAGCGTCAGCATCAATACTGCGTGTGTCAAAAAACGCCAGCTTCGCACTTTCCCAAACTCCTTGGACTTTGATATCGGCCACTAACATCGGGCTTCTCTCGTTGGACTCTTGCAGCACTGGTTCCAATGTAGCACCACCTCATGCAAGACCTGCCCAGTTTGGCACACAGCTCTGATTATCGACACCTGGGTCCGGACCTTCACCCACCGTAACACGTGGGAGTAGGGTCTGCTCCATTTTTCTGCCAGTGTGGAAGCTAGCCTCTTCAAGAACACCTTATATTCACGATGAAGGGCGCCATCACAGGAACAGATGAGAGGTGTAAACGATCCTCGAAGATGTTCAGCTCTGTCATACTTGGCGTGTTTTTGTCCAGTGGCTGTCTGTGCTGTGGAGTCCCACGTTTGGGAAAGGTACGAGGCAGCGTCAGCATCGATACTGCGTGTGTCGAAAAACGCCGGCTTCGCACTTTCCCAAACTCCTTGGACTTTGATATCGGCAACTAACATTGGGCTTCTCTCGTTGGACTCTTGCAGTACTGGTTCCAATGTAGCACCACCCCATGCAAGACCTGCCAGTTTGGCACACAGCTCTGATTATCGACACCTGGGTCCGGACCTTCACCCACCCTAACACGTGGGAGTAGGGTCTGCTCCATTTTTCTGCCAGTGTGGAAGCTAGCCTCTTCAAGAACACCTTATATTCACGATGAAGGGCGCCATCACAGGAACAGATGAGAGGTGTAAACGATCCTCGAAGATGTTCAGCTCTCTCATACTTGGCGTGTTTCTGTCCAGGGGCTGTGCTGTGGAGTCCCACATTTGGGAAAGGTACGAGGCAGCGTCAGCATCAATACTGCGTGTGTCAAAAAACGCCAGCTTCGCACTTTCCCAAACTCCTTGGACTTTGATATCGGCCACTAACATCGGGCTTCTCTCGTTGGACTCTTGCAGCACTGGTTCCAATGTAGCACCACCTCATGCAAGACCTGCCCAGTTTGGCACACAGCTCTGATTATCGACACCTGGGTCCGGACCTTCACCCACCGTAACACGTGGGAGTAGGGTCTGCTCCATTTTTCTGCCAGTGTGGAAGCTAGCCTCTTCAAGAACACCTTATATTCACGATGAAGGGCGCCATCACAGGAACAGATGAGAGGTGTAAACGATCCTCGAAGATGTTCAGCTCTGTCATACTTGGCGTGTTTTTGTCCAGCGGCTGTCTGTGCTGTGGAGTCCCACGTTTGGGAAAGGTACGAGGCAGCGTCAGCATCGATACTGCGTGTGTCGAAAAACGCCGGCTTCGCACTTTCCCAAACTCCTTGGACTTTGATATCGGCAACTAACATCGGGCTTCTCTCATTGGACTCTTGCAGCACTGGTTCCAATGTAGCACCACCTCATGCAAGACCTGCCAGTTTGGCACACTCGTCCCTAACTTCATCGTGACCCCTTTTTACGAGGCCTCCCTTCTTGCAGTTGACCGCGTGGCTCAGATTCCAACTGTGCTCCAGAACCATCGCACTTGTCAGGAAGCTCGATTCTTTGATTCTCCAAGTAGGGTCTACACGTGATTTTTTAAAACAAATTTTATTGATTTAGAACCACTTCCATGTTTGTAATCATTTTTCATGGACTGAAAAAACGAGCGCTATGATGGGTGGAAGCGCATCCATGCGGCATATCATCACTTCCATCGTCAGAACCATCATGGCGTTACTAAATTCCCCAAGATATTTTAAAATGACGCTTGTTTATGGTGACTTTATTGCTTCTTAGTCTACCAAGAAAGCACTACTTTTCAAGGTTGAAAAAAAAAGTTCTCCAAAATCAAAATTTCCACTCACTTATGTTTTTGGCCTTCCTGAACAATTTTGATTCTGTGTCTGTCTGTGTGTTTGTCATGAAATCCTTTTGACGGGCAAAATACAACGAAATTATTGTTCGAATTCTATGGAATTATCAGGGATTGTGCGGATTGGTTTGTAGATGGTCCTCTATGAAAATCATAGCTTCTGGATTGGTAGTAGCCTCTCCGCATGCGCAAACGTAAAATCCTTGTAACAGCTATAACTTCTACATTTCTCATCCGATTTACATGAAACTTTCAGGGATTATGCGGTTCGGGGTGAAATTGATGGTCCTCTAAGAAAATCTTGATTCTCCAATGGAAAGCCAACAAAACGGTTTGCTCTTTCCCATCAAGTTAGAGGGAAATTATTGAATTTTTCAATAAATTGTAAAATTGGCACCTCTGGTTGAGTTATCTTATAGGAAATTTCAAAACTAATGGATTTCTTGAAAAAAAAGAGGAAGTTTGGAATGAATTACATCTTGAAGGCCAAACAGGCATTATAATGTTACTACTCGAACTCAAAATGAGAATTTTTAAGTAATTCGTTCCTCCTGGATGAACAGAGCAATTTTTTCACGCTTTAAATGTTCCAGTAGTAGTATAACGTATTTATTGTTCTCTTTATATTTCTCGTTGTTTGCTTTGCAGCCACCTCGCTCTTTGATGAACTTCGTCGTGAGGTACAGACCCGACGAGCAGCCGTCCCTCAGACCTCACCACGATTCGTCCACATTCACCATCAATCTCGCTCTCAACACTCCTGGCATCGATTTCACTGTAAGACTGTCTTAATAATTAAATGAGTAAACACCGTAAAGTCCTTTTCTCAGGCGTAGGGGCAATAATGTGCCTTGTGCTTATTTAAAATTTAGAAAAGATGGTACCTTAGGGTTTCTTTTTTTAAAAGATAAATTATTTATCGAGCGGATGGCGGTTTTTTCTGCTCTTTTATTGTTATTTTTTTAAACAACAAAACCAATCAACATAAATATTGCAGGAATGGAACTAATTTCGAAATACAAGAGGGACAAGTGGCCCACACTTACTTTTGGGGAATTCACGATAAGTTGTGTACTCCAAAATGATATTAGTTCGCAAAAAATCCATGGATCCAGCAGTTCCCTGGAGATTTCAAAAAAAAAAAATAAATAAATAAAATAAAGGGGCAGGCAGGAATGTTGTGACTGCGTGTATTCGAGTGAGGGCGATGGTCCTCTCGATGCGCTGATTTGAAACGTGGAAACGTACCGAAAAACACCGTTCTTGAAGTTTTTTCTTCGGCTTTTCTCTTACATTTTGCCACTTGAAAAAAGAAAATTAAGGCGAAAAAAAAAACAATGTCGGGCGTTTACTTTGTAGGGGGGGAGGGGGGACACTCCAGAGGAGAATGAGACCAATCGCAACCTCCTAAACCCATTAATATCGAAGGAATGAGCTTTTTCATGGCACTGAGATGAAAATTCACTGAAACCGTTAATTAATTTTTCGAGATAAGTATGTGCGTTCCTGTATCTTTTCTCTTACCATGGATAGTTATGCTTTTATTGTCATTATACATAAAAGGGTTATAACAATCGTCAATAACAGTTATACAATTAAACAATGGTAAAAATAGTCGTATAAAAAGTAACATGTCATAAAGTAGGTAAAAATGTAAAAAATAATTTAAAAAAAGAGGAAACCGGTCATTCAATCTAAAAACAAGACAATAATGAAAATAACAAGTTGTGTGATGCGCTATAGCCGCAGAAAGCGGTGCGGGGCCAGAGGGGATCCCCAGCCCATCCACCATGGTGGCGTCCCAAAACCAAAAACGCAATCGGCTCACAGAAGAGTCGCTGGCGATCCGGCGTATGAACGCACCAGAGGGCGCCACCCCCGAGCGAGACCGAGGCCCCCACTGACCCGCATACTCAAAAACATACGACAAACACGCAATAAATACATTTATCAATGAAATAAAAACATTTAATAATTTACTATAAGTACTATAACCGACTTCATATTCGGATTCAGCGCACCAAATACCATACGAAAAGTGGTCTAAGAACAGAGCAGCCTGACCACCCCTAAATTTTGTAATCTTGTGTTATTGAAATTAGGTATCACAGCTTAGAAGTTATAATAGAAAAAGTACGAAAATCCTTTTAAAAAAACATATCTTTTAAATAATCGGCCTTTTTCTAAATGAATGGGGTACTTCAGTCAATTTATAAAAAAAAAATTTTTCAAAAAGCATGGCTCAGGAATAGCGGTAATCGGATCTGTTCGTTGAGAAAATGTTTTTTTTTTTTTTTTTTAAATCAGAGAAGCTAAGGAAAGTTGAAGATTTGAATGGTGTGACGTAGCTAGCCAATGTTGACGTAGCTAGCCAAAACTGTCTTTGATAAAAGTATCCATGCACAGAGAAGAGATTGGAATGTTCTCACTGGTAGCAGGTTCAAATTGAAGCTCCAGAACGTTGATCTTCCTCTTCTTTTCAGTCATATTTAAAACGAAAGAAAGAAAAGAAATCGTGGGCGATACACTAGCTGAAAATTTGATAAGTCGAAACCACAAACGAAGCGAACAGAAAACAACCGATTACAGATGGCAGACTTAGGTAACGCTAACGATTGAACAATAAAGTAACGCTATCTGAAATGAGACTCTCTTGGATACTACTCACACACGCGCGCAGCGTAGTGTGTGTGCATTTATGGCGGCAAGCCTTTTTTTCAAAGGTGTGATCTCTTTAATTCATTTTTCTACCACATGTCTATAACATGTGGTAGAAAACACATGATGATACTATATATCATTGGGCTAAAAGTTGGAGTATATAGGTTTTCAAGGGTGCTGAATCCAAATTTGAGGTCAAAAACCTGAATTTCCGACCTACCGAAATACCCCATTGGCTTGGTTTTAGTACGAATAATATCTGTAGCTAGTGGATTTGGTGCAGACAAATCCGAAATGTCCGGGGTTAGAGGTGGATTATTGTGACCAGGAAGTAATCAAATGAATATTTAGGGAGGAATTTCGAAGTTACGAAGATGGTTTCTTCTAATCCCGTGTTTTTTCCCGATTTTCAGGGTGGTGGTTGCCACTTCATCCGGTACAACTGCAGCGTGACGAACACCAAACTCGGGTGGCTCCTCATGCACCCTGGTCGGCTGACTCATTACCACGAAGGCCTCAAAGTCACCAACGGGACGCGGTACATCATGATCTCCTTCGTCGACCCATAAGTTCCTATTAAGAGGTGCAACGGACTGCTGTACAGCAACGGCGACACCAAGCTGACATGTTGGATTCAGCTCTCCTTACCTTTGAAACGTTGATTTTAATCAACTGCAGGTCCTCTTATTGCTTATTAGTTGTATCTTTCCTCAAATGTTCAGCTCCGAATGAATACCGAGTTGGTTCATTTTAGGTCAGTCAACATGTCAGAAACCAATCTGATCGACTGATCACGATTTTAGCTTATTTTATTTTGTGGGTACAGCCGCGGGAACATACAGAAGGAACAATCCAAAGACTGTCACCTCTCGAGAAAGTCGATCAAAACCATCCGGCAAAGCTTTAGTTCTGCTATTTTACTAATTTTCTCCAGAAAAATCATTGAAAAGGTGGGGGGGGGAGTAGAATCCCTAGTGGTAACACAATGGAACTACAAATCACTTGGATTTTGTAAGTTTTTCGAAATTTTTCCTTCACTAATGGAGGAAATCCGTAGTATCAGCTCTCAGTAGCTGCCGTGACTTCCAAATTGTCTTTTTAACCTTGCGTCGGTCGGGCCTTCCCACGTGCAAAGTAGGTCACGCTGCTGTGTTCACACCGCAGTCATTCTCGTTGCGTATTTTGCTGAAAATTGGAAAATTTGACAATCTGAGAGACAATAAATTGAGGTACGCTTGCTTCAGTTAACATTTTTATTCTTACAATTGCAATTTTACATATTGGGTAGAATAAGTAAACACGAACAAAACATTAAAACTTCAGAAAGCCTCGTCGTGCAGCTATCCAAACACTGCTAGGTACTCAATACACGCCATAAGGTGGGTTCACTAGCGTCCGACTCTGCGACTTTTTCCGACTCTTTCTGTTTCTTTCCAACATTCTGTTTGGGTTTTCACAGGCGTCCGTTTTCGGACGCGCTTATCATTGCGTTATTGCGACCCCCACCTCCCTCCTTCCACCTCCCACCACCCACTTTTATCACCCTCTTTCCGTCAAATATCTAATTTTTCGGATGCGGACAGTCCCTCTCAAAAGTGCCTCTCCGACAATATAACCCCCTCTCTCCGACTCTTTCCGTCTGTTCTTGGCCAATCAGCGGGCAGAACGCAGAGTCGGACACTTGTGAACCCACCTTTACTCAATGGCTCCTGAAGCAAAACTGAATAGCGACTTCTGCGTCTCTCACAAAGTGGCGACTCATATGCAATCTAGGGAGTGGGATCCTAAACAAAAAATACCGTGGGAGGTGGTTGGTGAGTTTTCATAAATTTGGTCAAAGGGCAAGCATTTTCTTCTGAGTGTGGTGTAAATGCAGGTGTGACCGACGGAAGGTTAATGCAACTCTGAATATTCGGTCAAAGGTTAGCATCCGTGAGCTCGCCCTACCTGTCTTATCCCGCAATTTCTTGTAATTTCAAGTTGATCAGATGAATCAAATCCAAAGATTATCTATTGAAAATATTAAATCAAAAGTGAGCAATTGGTGGTGATAAACTATCGATACTTTGAAATTTCGATAGTATCAATATCACTATTGGTCAAGTAGTTGGTTCAAATGAGTATTGGGAATGTTTATGTTCATTACTTGTTGCTGTTTTCAACTACAAATTCTCCCTTGTCATAAAAAAAACATAATTTTTTTCATGATTTTTGGATAACTTATGGAAGTTTTTAGTAACCTCAAAAATTTTGATTATTTTCACGTAGGTAACTACGAACCTTCTCAACTAGGTACTTCGACAGCAACGTGAAACTGATCAATATTCCTTCCTAACTACTCACTTGTTGAATTAGCGACGTGAGAGCCTGAATTTATCTCATCTTCTTTCCTGCTTTTACATCCATCTACCTTGTCCTATCGATCCTACTGATAGTCTTATCGATACTCCCTATAGTCCTATCGATACTCCCTATAGTCCTTTCGATACTCTCCATAGCGTTATCGATACTTACTATAGTCCTTCGATGCTACCTGTAGTCCTATCGATACTCCCTATAGTCCTTCAATGCTACCTATAGTCTTATCAATGCTCCCTATAGTCCTATCGATACTCTCTATAGCCTTATCGATACTCCCTATAGTCCTTCGATGCTACCTATAGTCCTATCAATCCTCCCTATAGTCCTATCGATACTCCCTATAGTCCTATCGATACTCCCTATAGTCGTATGGATACTACCTATAGTCCTATCAATCCTCCCTATAGTCCTATCGATACTCCCTATAGTCCTATCGATACTCCCTATAGTCGTATGGATACTACCTATAGTCCTATTGATACTCCCTATAGTCCTATCGATACTCTCCATAGTGTTATCGATACTTACTATAGTCCTTCGATGCTACCTATAGTCCTATCGATATTCCCTATAGTCCTTCGATGCTACCTATAGTCTTATCAATGCTCCCTATAGTCCTATCGATACACCCTATAGTCGTATGGATACTACCTATAGTCCTATTGATACTCCCTATAGTCCTATCGATACTCTCCATAGCGTTATCGATACTTACTATAGTCCTTCGATGCTACCTATAGTCCTATCGATATTCCCTATAGTCCTTCGATGCTACCTATAGTCTTATCAATGCTCCCTATAGTCCTTCGATGCTACCTATAGTCCTATCGATGCTCCCTATAGTCCTATCGATACTCCCTATAGTCCTATCGATACTCCCTATAGTCCTATCGATACTCCCTATAGTCCTATCAATACTCCCTATAGTCGTATGGATACTACCTATAGTCCTATCGATACTCCCTATAGTCCTTCGATGCTACCTATAGTCCTATCGATACTCCCTATAGTCCTATCGATACTCTCTATAGCGTTATCGATACTCCCTATAGTCCTATCGATACTCCCTATAGTCGTATGGATACTACCTATAGTCCTATCGATACTCCCTATAGTCCTTCGACGCTACCTATAGTCCTATCGATACTCCCTATAGTCCTATCGATATTACTGATAGTCCTATCGATAGTTTATCATCACTTGTTGCAATACAACCTACGTATTTTCAACTTATCGGTACACATTTCACCCGGTGATTTTAATTGATTTCTTCTTCAACCCCTGTGTTACGTTCCTGATCAAGTCATGGAGGAAATTCTTGTGCATTTTGGTATTTACTGTGTCTTCACCATCTACAATTTCCAAAGCAGGTCTGTTCCTATTATTAATGTTACTTTATTAACCTAATTTACCGAAGAACGACATTCTCGTTTTCCCTGATATCGTGTATGTAATTTATTATGTTTCCATTATCAGAACTGATAATCTTTTTCTAACGAATTTATTACTTTAGACTTTATTAGATTTAAAGTGTCGTAGTTATAACCCGTAATTACTTCTTTCGCAATAAACGTTTTTTATACTGAAGTTTAATTCGAGTCTTCATTTTTTTAAACCATCTGACCCCTCCTCAATACCGATCAAGATTTCTGAAAAATTTGTTTTGATTTTTCAAATTTCTTACAAATACCTGCTTGGTAAGATATCTGCAAAACTGTGTATTCAAAATAACCAAATCTCTCTAAGATGGCATTAAACCTCCTGTTTTTCGGAAGTTAAATAATCCTCCCTAACGTGCAGATTGCTCCTGTAAATTTAATAAATCCTATTAGAAATCACATGAAAATGGAATTCAAAGTTCAAATGGCAACAAGTGTTCACATTTTTGTAAATGTTCCATGGAGAATATGGAGATAAAACCCCTAATTTTTTACATGTTGGTCATTTGCACGATTTCAATAATTTAATTTATGTGATCATTAAACGGTTCCCCTGATTCTTCAGAATATTGTCGAGAAAACGACGATTTTTCCGACAAGTTGGTGGGAACTCAAGGGTGGTTGAGTGTGATCTGAGCTCCGCACGCCCATTTCTGGGTGCTAGTTGAGCGCAATCTTCACTACCAGTTGAGCGCGAAAAACAAATCGGGTTTTTTCGAGGCGCTGAATCCGATTTTTGTGTCAAATATAGGAAATTCCTCATTGGATCAGCCGTGTAATCCCAATTCGTGCACCTCCTTTTCTGGCACCTTCCAAATAAAGCTACACTTGGACGTAGGGTAAGCAACCAGAGAAAAGCACGGTTCTTAATTCAATATTTTATTTAAAAATAAGGCTTACAAGAGCATCTTCTCGATCATTAAATAAATACCTTTTTCCCGAAAACGAGAGAAAAGCGAAAAGCGCCTTGCAGTGTACGAGTCTTGAGCTTTTCCTCGGAATAAAACCTTTTCTTCCTTTTTAAATCTTTAGCGGGCATCATCTGGCATTTGATTCAACTTCACCAAAATGCTGGATATATACATTATAAATAAGCACAGCGGCGATTAGTTAGCGATGGATTTTTGTAAATTGAAGTTTCAAAAACTTGAATAAATACATGAAACAGAAGATTTTCCGCCAAATGATTGCAACGTGGAAGAAAATTATTTCTAGAAGCACTTCCTGTGGACGATTGATGGGCCGGATTCGTCGTATTCCTGCTTGGATATCCACATCTGCTGGAAGGTGGATAGCGACGCCAGGATGGAACCTCCGATCCAAACTGAGTATTTGCGTTCGGGGGGTGCGATGATTTTGATTTTCATCGTGGCAGGGGCCAAAGCGGTGATTTCTTTTTGCATCCTGTCGGCGATACCTGAAACATTTAAACGCCGATTTCACCAAAGGAGCAGAACCTTTTCACGTTCTTCATGATCAAATTTTTCCAGAATTTTCCCCGAGGATTAGCGGGCCAACACCTTCCCAGTCTTATCGCTTCCCTTCCCCCTCGTCTTTCCACTCCTCTCCTCGTCCTACCTCGTGGAGCCTCACTTATTTTTATAAAACTAGTCACTCATGAGTCCTGATTCGACTCATTCTCTGCATAGCAGGAATTAGTTTCAGCTCGTCTAATACCTACTACTTGTAGGAACAATCGCTTGGTGTCAGGTACCTACCTATTTTTTAATTTTTAATTTTTTTTTTTTTTAAAATTTATTAAACTCCCCTGAAAGACGCAGGGGGCACGCCATAAAATGAAAATAAATAAATAAATCAAATATAATGGGGAGGACGCCCAGGACTCACCCGACGCCGGCCCTAGGGATTAGGGAAGATGAGGAAGGTGGGGGTGGGAGAGAGGGATGAAGGGAAGTGCCCCTATAAAACGACCACCAGTTCAAATATGAGCCGAGTAGGACACGGGTGGTGATACCACGGAGTACGCCTACTGAGATGCCCAACTCAAGCAACTCCATGGCACTTTTCCCGCACCAAACTCCGCGTCACGACAAGGTTGCAGCCATCACCCTGATGTTGTTGGGTGCCACTCCTTTTAGCTCCGACACTGCTTGCCGTAAATCATCTCTATACTACTTTCTCATCTTAGCCCGCCTAGTCTGCCCCATCTTTCTTGTCCAGAATCTTGTCTTGCTCACTTGCTGCCTACCTCTACCTAACAGTTCCAAGCTGGATGTTATATGCTATCCATCAAACATCCATCGCCATCTCTCCAGTCCAGAATCTTGTCTTACTCACTTGCTGCCTGCCCCTACCTAACAGTTCCAAGCAGGATGTTATATGCTATCCATCAAACATCCACCGCCATCTTTCCTGTCCAGAATCTTGTCTTGCTCACTTGCTGCCTACCTCTACCTAACAGTTCCAAGCTGGATGTTATACGCTGTCCATCAAACTTCCACCGCCATCATTCCAGTCCAGAATCTTGTCTTGCTCACTTGCTGCCTACCTCTACCTAACAGTTCCAAGCTGGATGTTATATGCTGTCCATCAAACATCCACCGCCATCTTTCCAGTCCAGAATCTATTCTTGCTCACTTGCTGCCTACCTCTATCTAACAGTTCCAAGCTGGATGTTATATCTGTCCATCAAACATCTCGTTTTGGTCCAGAATCTTGCCTTGCTTACTTGCTGCCTTATCTAACAGTTTCGAGCTAGATGATGTCTCCTATCCATCAAACATTCATCGCCATCTTTCCAGTCCAGAATCTAGTCTTCCTCACTTGCTGCCTACCTCTACCTAACAGTTCCAAGCTGGATGTTATGCTATCCATCAAACATCCACCGCCATCTTTCCAGTCCAGAATCTTGTCTTGCTCACCTGCTTTCTTACCTCTACCTTACATGTTCATCTAACAGTTTCAAGCTGGTTAGATCTACCCTCACCTTCACCCACGTCGTGTAATCGGTTTCAGGCCGGTTGACAAGCTCCATCAACAACCCCACCACTTTGTCTCACCTCCACTAACTTCCAAATGTAAATTCAGATTCAAATTTAAAATTTTAAATTACTTGAATTTAATATACTCTTTTTGAACACAGTAAATAAGTCCTCAACAGTTACGATTTTGAAAAAAAAATAAAAATAATAATAATCAGCGATTGGAGTTGGCGTTTAAATCTTAGTTACGTACCAGGGTACATGGTGGTGCCTCCAGAGAGGACTGTGTTGGCGTACAGGTCTTTCCTGATGTCCACGTCGCATTTCATGATGGAGTTATAAGTGGTCTCATGAATGCCTGAAGACTCCATCCCCAGGAAAGAAGGCTGGAACAGAGCCTCTGGGCACCTGAACCGTTCATTACCAATTGTGATAACCTGCAAGAAGAAAGCATTATTATCGTCCTTGTACGCATTAGCTGTTCGCATGGTTTCGCTGACTCCAGCAGAATCCATACAGCTACTAAAAGCTGAAAGTGATCCAAGACTGACTTAGAAAAAGCATAGCTAAAGCGCACAGCTGGTCAATAATGGAGCAAATGTTGCACAGATTTTGATTAGTAGAACTTCTATAAAAATGTGCAATCTATCTTTTCTGCACAGAAGTCGACCTTTCAAGAACCTATGTTGTTCTGGCATTCACAGTTAAATTCAGTTTTGTGGTTGCAAAATGAACTAAAAGTTGAGTCAGAGCTGCATTCAGTACCCACCTGACCGTCAGGTAGCTCGTAGCTCTTTTCGAGTGAAGAACTGGCCGCAGCTGTCGCCATTTCCTGCTCGAAGTCTAGCGCCATGTAGCACAGTTTCTCTTTGATGTCGCGCACGATTTCTCGTTCGGCCGTCGTTGTGAACGAATATCTGGAAAAAGAAGGGATAGCGAAGAGATAAACATCAACATGAACGTCAATACTTGGGTTGAAAATGATTCAGGAAACAGCAAAACAGTTGACTTTTCTCCATTTCGTAGTAGGGCGACGAATTCCAGGGCCTGTGGGGGATCACTTGAAGTACGTGGGATTCAAATATAAACAGGCCTTATGTAGGTACTGAAATTGTATTTTATATGGAAAACGAAACACCTTTTGGATCAATTTTACACGTTTATCGTGCTTGGAAATACACGTTTCTTAACGAATTGACAGTTTTTTTCTTAATTCAAAGAATGATTTTGGACGTGTCGTCCAGTTGCGGACGAACTACTGAACTGCAAAGTGTATTTTGAACTTTATAATCTGCCGAATGTTTGAGGACTGATCACTTACCCCCGTTCGGTGAGGATTTTCATCAGGTAGTCTGTGAGGTCTCGTCCGGCCAAGTCCAACCTGAGGATGGCGTGCGGCAGCGCGTAACCTGAATTTTAAAAATAATTTAGCGTTAGGGATACAAATATTGGAACATTATCATAACATTGTTTTAAAAATCTATTTATTAAATTGATTTGAAGTCCAGGAATTATAGGGCTTCGGGTAGATCCTTCAGCGATCGCAAATCTCCCATCAATTCATCACTCTGGCTGGCACTCCTGCTCCATTTTCGAGACCCAGAGATCTGATGGCTGTTCTTGTGCCTCTCAGAGGGAAGGAAAACTGCCCGGATTATGAAAAACTGGGGTCTTTGCCCTCACCCAGCCCAATACTTGCTAAAGTGGATTTGAGAGTGTAGGCCAGTCGCGTGAGGAACACGTTGTCCTCCCAAGGTACAGTGCCGTCGCCTGAATACACTAGGGGACTGAAGGACCCTGTGCTTTCACGTGCCACTGTGTCAGCAACTGAATCCCAGTCTCGAGTACAGTAAGAGGCAGCGTCACCATTCACGATGCGTTGATAAAAAAAAGACGCCCTGGATTTTCACATCCGTGATCAGAGCTGGACTGCCGTCCTCTGCTACACTGTTCACTGGCTCTATCGCTACTCTTCCCCACGCGAGTTCCGCCATTTTTGCGCATTCGTCTTTAACCCTCAGCGTGTATGCTACCTTGTTCATGTCTAGGGTGTATGCAGTGTCTCACAGACACCCACCTCCTATAATCCATAGTTAAACCGATATTTGGCTCTACAGTAAGTTACATTGTAAATGGTGAGAGAAATTAAATAAAAAACGACCAGAATACTAGTTCGTTTGATTACTCACTCAAAATATCTTAATCTGTCAAAATACAAAATTTTCATCACTAAAATCTCATTTCTTGGTATGGTAACATAATCCTGATTCCGAACGGCTAGTAGTGTGAAAATAAAAACGTTTCACTGTAATATGGTGATCCTTTTAACTGAGATTTATAAATTACAAGTATAGGGAAGTAGGTGTTACTGGAAATAAATTTCACTTACAGGCAACTTAAAATAGGTATGATGATCTGTGTGACTGATTTCAACTCGAATTATATTAATTAATTAATTGAGGAGTAAGGAAGTAGAAGTCACAGCATGCACTTACAAGCTAAATTGATATAGGACAAAAAATTACTCGAAAACTCTTAACAAACTGTTCAAGAACAATAATCTAGACGCATGTACACAAACTTTGGAGCAAAAACTGAAAGAGACAGGTACCTAATCAAAAGGGCCGACGAGATCTGAAGCAGTCATTTATGACTTTGCGAACAAAGCATTATTATAGAAGTGTCTCTGAGATTGTAGTCTCTCTATTCTTTTTCTGCTCGTAGGATAGCAATTTTTTTGTATGTCCAATGAACCATTTCTTCGAACATTTGGTCAGTGATGGCAAGAGCCCTGATTTGTGAGGGTATTAGAATGGAACACTGATTTCGGGCAAATGATTTCCCACGCGAAGCATATTATGAACAGAAGTATCCACTCGTGTAGAAGCCAAGGATGAATTGTCTGGATGAAAAACTTCAGGGTCAGAAAAGACCCTTCGACAAGAAACTCCAGCTATAGGTATCAAAAAGGACAAAATCAGCTGTGTTTGTATTCAGTGTCTGTACGACACTGAATGTTTTAGTAATACCCTCTTCCAGTTCTTCACACAATGTTCTCGGCACAACTGTAGGTCACATTGTACTTTAAGGCTAAAGGGGATGACAAGTGTGCGAGAGAGACAGCTATATCGGGAAAAGAGAGAGTCAGGAGCTATTCCCAACAGTTCTCAGCTATCAGTGGACCGATTTTCATTCTGTAAAATTATTTGGTTTCCTTTCGTCGTATTCTATGTTTCTGCCGTGTCAAATTTCTCATAAAATCTATATTTTTTGACGAAACACCATAATTAATCTTTTGGTGATTCACTCATTGACCAAATATGTGGGCATTAGAATAAATTTTCCCAAAACCGAGATACCAGGCATATTCTAGCAGATGTCCTCAACATATGGAATCTATCAGAAATCAAAAACATTGAGAATTAGCGACCGAAAGAGAAAACGAAAATCAAAAACAGCGATAGGGGTGAACTTCGTCAGGCAACCCCCCTCACCATTCAGAAGACAACAAACCCGCCCGTCAGCTCATCCGCCACCCGTCCAACACAGATCCCGTACTCAGAAGTTTTATAAAACTCTTGCCAAGTGGGTGTGGCACATAGCTTCCTCGTATCCATAACTCGAAAGTATTGATACTCTTATAATTGAGAAATCATCAAAAAACCGATTTTGAGAATATCACTCCTATTTTTCACTAATTTAGTATATGATGAATATCACTCAATAAAATTGCTTATTCAGCATAACTTGGTAGGTAGATGTGGAAGTGAAATCGCAAGCAATGTTACTGATCTATTCCATGGGGGTCAAGGAGGGTCGGATTGAAGGGGAGGGTAACAAGGGTCCCTAGGCAACCAACCTCATACTCTATTTGCTAGCAACCAATGAGCGTGCGTTATTTTTCATTTACCCTTTCCGTCCAAGAATCCAATTGTCCAAGAATCGGATTTCTAACCAATCATTCATCAATTATTAATGACAATGAATATGCAAGCTATCTCATTTTTTACTCAACACCTTTAATAGCCCGAATTCTGCGATTTCATGATTAAAATAATTATAGTATGGTAAAAACTCAATGGTGGAAACCGAGATCTACTTATTCTGGATACATTCCCGTATTATAATTGAAAAATATCTTTCGTGGAGGATGAAAAACTTTGGGAAAACTTTTGAGTTCCGACGCTAGCGCCATCTCCTATAAGAGAATCAAACTAGAGGGCTGTCCCCTTTAGCCTTAAAGCAGTGGGTGGAAGCTACTGAGGAGGTGGTAACTGCAGCTTCATGCAGTGTGGTCAACTCACCACTTTGAAAATCGGTACGTGTCTGTTAGACACTGCATACACACTGAGTGTTGACATTTTAATGACCCTACCTAATTAATCCCCTTTTCTTGCAATTCAGAGCATGATTAACGTTGAAGGGGATTCCGCATCCGTGACGTACTAAATCTAAAGCTAAAAGCTACCTTCGTAGATTGGTACAGTGTGTGACACTCCGTCTCCAGAATCCAGGACGATACCCGTCGTTCGACCCGAGGCGTACAGAGAGAGGACGGCCTGGATGGCCACGTACATCGCTGGGGTGTTGAAAGTTTCAAACATGATCTGAAAAAAATACAATAGGTATTAAAAGTAAAGCAAAATGAACAACTATCTCAGGTCGAATTTTCGTACAACTGCCATTTCTGGCGTCGCGGATGTCATCAGGTGTCCTCCGAAGAAATTTCTCTCAAGGCTACTCATTGCCTAATTACTTGAGTGGAGCGGGGTTCACCAACAGCCCAACCCGAAAATCATGACCTGCGGTCGCCAATCCAGATCATCTCCTTATCCGACAAGCCTTAACTTCGGTGACCTCTCAGGAACATTAAACAACCTAACTGCCGTTGGTTTAAAACTTACAACGATGTTATCTTCTTGTTAACCCTGATTGGACCATGGTATCTACAGTGTCACCGGAGTAACCATAATTAAATTTAATGAATAGCAGAATTTGTTGTGGGCTATTGGAAGTCTCAAAATAGAGTTATGGCAAAAATTTCCAAGGAAATCGATAAAACAATTTTCAAAATTTTTGTCACAACATAATTTTTTGACTTCTAATAATTAAAAAAAGGTTAAAAAAATTCAGCTCTGTCTATTAATTTTTAAATTGATAGATAGATAAATGATCAATTTATTGCTTTACAGATCTTTAGCAAGAAGTACAGAGCAAGTACATCTGTAATCGACCCACCAAGGTCGAAAAAAAATCTATCGTTTTTGATGGAATTTTTTTGTGTTGTCTCATCATTGGGTCTTTGAAGTATCCCAAAAAAATAATCGAAAAATTCTACTCCCACCCCAGTCACCAGAACAAGGCGTGATATATGGCACGCTCGTCTCTACCAGGAGCAATTTTCAACCTTCAACTCAGCGAAAATGCGGAAGGGAAAATTGACATATTTTGTTGTTCACATAAATAAATAACACACCGAATCAAAACTCTAGAAATTTATTGAAAACATACAACAATCGACGAGAATAGTTGAGATCCGCATGAAATTATCATCCCGTGAAAAAAAGTTCAGACTAACCAAGACTAGAATAATATTCGAATAATCAACTCTTTAAGGGGGTTCGGTAGTCATAGGGTAAAAATAACCTTTTTCGTGACCCATTATCTAGACAACGGTAAGTTCGATCTGCATGATTTTTTTTCATGTTGTTCAGCTACTCAAGGACAACAAATAAGCATATTGCTTTGCAAAAATATCTTTAAACTTTTTTTGCACAGCTATTTTAGATAACCCTTTTTTTGAGTCAAACAAAAAAAATTTTCTCGGCTTCCAAGTATTTTGTTTACAAAAAGCATATGCTAATGTGTAGAACTATTATTCTTTCATAACACAAAAAAAGAATCATCTCGATATCATGCGTAGTTCCAGAGATAATGGGTCAAACGCATTGAAAAACATAGTTTTGAGAAAAACGCAATAAACTGAAAAGGTTTCTACTACGACGATTACGTCACGATGCGTGCCAACTTGTTTCTCTTTTCCATGAACCTTTATGAAACCTCGTCAAAATTTTAGGGTTTAGACTTTTTTTATTGCTACATGAATAATGTGCTTCACAGCAACTTCCATAAGCATAAAAAAGTGGAAAAAATGGCTTGTGCAAATGTTGAACAAGCAATAGCAGAGTAACTCCATTGGTACCGAAAAGCGGTTCGGAGATACTCAACTTCAGGCAACGATTGCAGGACATTTCCTGACTCAAACATGAAAGTTTTATATACCAAAATGTCGGGAATAATGTGTAGAATAATATTTTTTTTAAAATCTGAAAAATGCAATTTTTGAAAATTTTCCACTACCTACGGAACTCCCTTAAGAAAATTTTGAGGTTTCTTCCTAACAATAACATACTGCAGGCTATTGAAACCCCTATTGTTTCACGACATTGCATTGGACGCACTTGCCCTCATCACACTTTTCGCAAGCAGAGAACAGTCTGCTGGTGCATCCTTCGTTGGCTTCTTTTTTCAATCGGGCCTAAAAGGTGATCTTCTAAAAGATGTCTAAAAGGACTTGCTGAGATCTTTTCCTTTTCACGGCAGTACCACCTGGAGAAAAGCTCGAACTTTTGAACGGGTCCTTGTGGCTGATCAAATAAGTCAGAGCAATTTGCCACTTGAATTCTGGTTTGAGGGTTGAATTTGTTGCGGGTATCAGGAGGAATGAAGATATAGGTATAATTAAAAAGAAAAAAAGAGTTATAGCTGAAGCGGGAGAAATTTGAGGAAGTTCCAAAAAAGACCCCATGAGGGACGAGCGTGCTAAATATGGCACACTCGTCTTTATAAGCGATTTGAACAAAGGTGACATAATAGGGACGAATAAAAGCTTATAGAAACTCTAGGGGAACTATCTTAGATAATGAATACGGTCGAAAAGTTGGACAAAATCGATACAAAAAAATTGTATTTCACTTACCACAGTTTGGGATCTATGTGGAAAAATGAAGACACTTCAAAATTATGAGAAAAAGGTAATGCTAGCAGCACTCGATAAAATCTAGCATCAGACTTATGGATGAGACCTCCCTGAGCCAATCAAGGGGGTTGACGACAAAGAAACGCGACCTGCATGGGTAAGAAATTTTTTTTTTTGTGGCTCGTCCTTCGTGGGTTAATCTGGTAACACCTTGGGACAACTGTAAAATTGATAAGATGTTTTCGGTGACTCCATGGTGCAATTAGGGTTAAAAACCAACAATTGTTTACCAGTGCATACAGCCTTATTAGCCAATTTTCGAGGAAAATGGAACTATTGCAAAGGTTTCAAAATTTTAAGAATGAACTTTTTCGAAAAATTGTTTCACTCAAATCCGTTTTGGAACATTCTAAAACGATCCTTGGAGAGTGTAAAAAAAGCAACACTTCCTACGGACGCTGGACATACATAAATCTCTTATTAGCTCGTATAATTGACTTAGTAGTTACCTTTTGTTACCATTGTTTATTTCCTTACCCATACCTTCAACTGGAAGATTTCTTTGATAATTCGCTCATTAATTCATGCTGCATGAATGGAATTTTAGTAGCAGTACTAGATAACATTTTTTATTGTAGATAATATAGATAATTATAGGTAATTTTAGATAATTAGATAGATAATATAGATAATTTTTTATTCTTAGATAACATTTTTTATTTTAGTACCTTTTGTTACCATTGTTTATTTCCTTACCCATACTTTCAACTGGAAGATTTCTTTGAAAATTCGCTCATTAATTCATGCTGCATGAATGGAATTTTTGTAGCAGTACTAGATCTTTCTTCTGGGCTGGATTTGATGTCACCCGTTAGGTGCCGATAAATTTGCGACATTACTTATATTTAAATTCGTTTGTTGGTACCAGTTCACTGAAACGCCCCTATCTGGTATTGAATTTACATACCTCCTTAATTTGTACATTATGTATTATAAATGATTATCACCTGCGTCATTTTTTCTCTATTCGCCTTGGGGTTGAGTGGAGCCTCGGTGAGAAGAACAGGGTGCTCTTCCGGGGCTATCCTCAGCTCGTTGTAGAAGGTATGGTGCCATATCTTCTCCATGTCGTCCCAATTCGTCACGATCCCGTGCTCGATGGGGTATTTGACGGTGAGGATCCCTCTTTTGCTTTGAGCCTCGTCGCCAACGTACGAGTCTTTTTGACCCATACCCACCATGATGCCCTGTGATTCACACAAAATCAATTAATTAGGGAGTTAGTTTACAAAATCTGGGTGTTGTCAACAACTTTTTTCAAAAATAAGCACGTCCACTCGCTCATTCAACTCGGTGTTTAGATTGTACAGTATAAATCACTGGACTCGATCATGCAAGTGGGTGTGATTAGCAGTTTTACATGATCGAATTGTCGCAGGATTGCTTTCTCGATGGGTTCCTCATGTGGCGTACCTACCTTCTCTTCCCTGTGGTATACTCGAACAGCATAGAGATCGGATGGGTTTATTGGAAGTATTCGGTTTAAGGCAGGTTTTACTTATTTTCCGGACAACGCACATGTGAAACGGGAGAACACTGACTTCGGGATCATTTTTAACTAAGCTGAAGAGCCTGTCAAAAGCAGGCAAGAACAAATCGTAGATATGTGAAAAAAGTGTTGATGTCGCGGCTTGGAATCGAACTTGGGTCTCCTACGTTAGGGCGAAGTACCTACCTATGTATTAGATAATATGATAATAATCTTTATCCACAATCCTTTGCAGGCAAATGCATCGTAAAATAAAACAATATGTATCAGACGTACCTAATAAAAATTGAAGAACTGACCTGCTCCATCCTGATCGAATATCCCGTAGCGAGAGCAGCCGGCTACAGGGCCCAGAGAGCCCCGGCTCCTCCCTGGCCCACCCTCCACGGTGGCGTCCCAAACCACGCACGACCGATCCAAGGGCCGCCATCCTCGAGCGGGTTTAACTGAAGTACTAACAAGGTGCCTCGCGAGCGTATACGTTGTTATGAATGAGTGGCAAATCTCGTGTCCTCCCCCACCAACTTCCATCAACAGAGCTAGGCTTTGGTGGCATCATTTACCACCGAGCGATGCAACTTTTCTTGAAGTTAATACGCCTGCAAGGCTCCTAATTAGTATTGTTGAATCATCAAAAATTAACTTCCCGTGACTGGGGATCGATCTCCTATCATTCCAATTCTGAATCGGAGCTCCTACCGCTTGAGCCAAGGAAGTGGATGGACAGAAATGCGAAGAGCGAAAATGCGTTTTTTTTGTATTAATGGCGTGCCCCCTGCGTCTTTCAGGGGAGTTTCTTTAAAAAAAAAAAAAAAAAAAACTGATCACAACATCTCCCTCCCACGTTAGGAAATCTTAGATACTCCGTTACCTAGTCAGGGAGGTGAGGGCAGCTTTGGCCGGCATTTTCCAACCCAGTGAGAACGCGCTATTTATGACTGGCTTTGGAGTTTTTTATTATTGTTCCTTATTGATGGGGTGGGGGTTCTCCTGACCTCAACGTTAGTCCTAACAGGCGGTGGCTCGACTCGTGTCTTGGGAGGGAGTTGTTTTGATGACCTAATCTTAATGAATTATTGTTCTCAGGGAAATGCTGAGGAGACCATTCGAGTCCGGTATGACTGCGCCAAATTGTTGAATGATCAAAAATTAACTTCCCTCGACCAGGAATCGATCTCCTATCGTTCCAATTCTGAATCAGAGCTCCCACCACTCGAGTAAGGAAGTGGATGGACAGAAATGCGAAGAGGTAGCTGATCACAACAGTAATACTTGCAAAATATTCTATTGAGTGACTGAGAAATTTTAATAAAATTTATTAAAATTTCTCAGTCACTCAATAGAATAGTCACTCAAATTTAATTTGAGTTGTCGAAAGCATCCCAATGGTGAAATTGGCTTTCATTCTTTCCTGCCCTATGTTCTATTTCAACATAACAGAACAGTGATTGTGGAATAAACTCACTTTTTGAGTGGCTTTTGGGAAATCATACGCCTCAGAGGCGCGTTGTTGGTATTGGTGAAGTGGTCCATGTTAGTATTTTGGTGTAGTGTGTGAGCAAACCTTTCCATCGATGCCGTTTTGCCCATTCAGGGCTGTTGGGTTTTATTTTTGGAAAAAAAATTAGAACCCCATTCATGACCTTTGCAAATCGGTATTATGTGATGCAATTTATTTTATTTTTCCATTTCTGTACCTAATGTGCTACTCCTTGTGATGTCGAAAGACCATACAAATACACGCTTAAGAGGGTCTCAGTCGGTCGCCGTTCGATCCTCGTTCCGGGTTAGTATTTCTCTCAAGAACCGGCGCTCAATGTTTAAAAGTTAAAGGGTCGGTGGGGGTAAAGGTTTGCATGGGACAAAAGTTGAATTGAAACAAAAGAGTTTTGGGGAGAATCGTGTAGGCAGTGTACTTGTTTACTCAGTCAGTTGCCTCGAGAAACCAAAAATGAAGTAAGTGTAATTTTGACATGTTTGATGTAATTTTTCGAAACTTTTCATGATTTTTTCAGGGAATTATTCATTTGTATTGTGGCACCACCGGTACCCACCCCTCCTCGATACCTACCTGGAATAAATCAGTCTACACCGTCAATAGTTCTTACTCTCCCTCATCTATTACATAAACCTTCAAATCCTACAATTAGTTCTGGAATTTTCACAAGTACAATGTCGAGGATTTGTTAAAACACTGAACCCTCCGTGATGGGGCAAAAGTTTGCAAGCTTCATTGGGTGAAGGTTCGCATTGCAAACCTACAAAGGATTTTTTTTTAATTTCGGTTTTTTCAGGGAAAGCCTCGTTAAGAAGCAGCCATTGATGGTTTAAGGTAGGGTAATTAAGGTAGGGAACCTTAATTTTTCATTCATTGAAACAAACTACTTAGATGTTCCTGAGTTGTGATTTTCGAAAATAAATTACCCTTTTATGACCAAAAATATCGGGTTTTGTTACCCACTTACTTTTGCTACCTAATACAGATCTATCGTTTTTGAGATTCTGTTCCTCCTCAGCTGTCAATCTACGATAGGGGATAAGATTCGCAGAGCAAACCTGGTGCGAACCTGTACCCCACTGATGGGGGGGAAAAGGTTCGCAAAGCCTTAGGGCGGTAAAATGGGAAATTCGGCTTCAAATCATTCAAGAAAAATTTCATTATTTTTATGGAAGGTGGAAGAGATGCCTAGCTACAACAAAAGCCACTTTTTTGTGGGAAAAGTCATCCTAGGGGCCGACAAAAAATTATAAACTCAAAACTGCAAACCTTTGCCACCACACACCCTACTTAAATTAAAAAATTTCAAGGATTTTCGAAATTCGTCACTGCATTTACCTAAGGAATTGATAAACTAAATGACTGCCGCTGGAATCATCAAACTCGAACAATAATTGCCGGCGAAAAGAGGGAATTCAGTTAGTGAAGAAACGGCTTATCCCACTTTTCGCCGGCAAATATTTCCAAAATCCTACACAGAATGTCTACACTTGAGTTGGCCAAAACTTCGAGTTCGATTCTACAAGAAATTTCCATCATAGAATGTTTCATTGCAATTTTTATTTTAACACCTTTTTTTGAAGTTTTTTCAATTTAAGGATTTTTCTGTGTTTTCGACGTTAAGTCACTAAAACTGCCATAACGCCCGTTTTTACCCAGTAAATTGAAATTTTAGGATATCTTTGGAAAGAGCGTTGAATTTCAAAGCTACCTAGCAAAAACAAAATCTTTCAAGAATAAAACATTTTGTAGCGAAATAATATAATTTTGAGGAGTTAACTTTTTTATTATCGATTCCAAAGATTCATTACTGATAATAATAATCGAAAACTTGATGATATTCATGAGTGCTTGTTTAGCCAGTGGTGTCAAATCTGAGTTTTCGGTTTACAAAAATTAGTTACATCTCTGAAACTCCTAAAATGGCCGAAGTTCCGCAATTTTTTGGTCCTGTTTTTGGGGGTTTTATCATTTGTTTACAGTATTTAAATTTTCTTCGTTTTACTGATCTAGTTTTTAGTTTATTATTTTCAATAATGAACATTTGGAATCGACCAAGAAGAAAAAAAAATTACCCCCCCCCCCCCCCCAATTTGTTGGTTTACGTTTCAAGGTACGTAGAATCCGAAAATCGAATAAAAAATGTTCCGTCCGTACGCCGTACTTGGCACTTTCCTTAGGTCCCATGAACCGATTTTGATGAAATTTGGTATGTAGGCTCCATTTGGGGTCTAGTTGTGCCCCGAAGCTTTTGGCTGATGTCGGTCACTTCTAAGGGTTGAAATTTTGAAAACGCCCTAGGTCAAACAATTTCGATGTAAAGGTATTGTTTTTCCATCAATTTAAGATAAGATTGAATTTTTAGAATCGAATGAGACCACCCGGAGCTCTGTAGGACAAACCGTTCGCTCCCTATGAAAACTTAAGGGCTTACGATGAATCAGAAACACGAGTGTGAATCGCAAAGAGACCTAATCTCCGTTCAAATTTTAGCTGACCAAAGATCGCTGTTTGTTTCTTTGAGTTGTACTCAGGTTTGCGTCCTTAGCAACCTTTTTTTTATGAGTGCGAAGCGTTCATTTCACAACAACTTGATTGTGAAGCGAAATTAGGTTGGTAGGTGGTGACAATGGCAAAGTTGTGTTCTTTGCAAGTGAGTGATCTATCAGAAAAATTATAAACCTTTGTGTAATAATTTGCAGCGTTTCCAAATAGTTACCGAGTTACAAACTTTCAACGTAGAATAAAATTTCACAAAATTACTAAAATCACCTAAAATATCTATGTTATTGCTATGAACAGCTTAGTTGATAATTTTCCAAATAGATACCTAATGTTTTTTTTTCTTTGATAATAATACAATTTTATTGTAGCTGATTTTTATTCTTCAACATTAAAAAATTTCTTCTTCTTTGAGCAATGAGCAAAATGACCTAACTTGAGAGGATGTTTGAGGAAATCTACTGAAATAGTCTTTTTAATAAATAAACGCTGCAAATTATTACACAATGGTTTATTATTTTTCTATACTGATCACTCGTCTGCGAAGCCACCAACCATTCAACATGAAGAAAAACATTTTTTTTTTTTTTTTTTCAACGTGATTTATTATTGCAACTGAATATTAAATACAATCCATCTAGCAATATTACATATCATTATTACACTCCTTGAGAGCCCGTTTACAGTAAAACGCAGTCCCTTTTCATAACAGAATCTTCAACACTGAGCTATAACTGCACTTTAACAGCACTAACTAAGTCCAGTGGTTTTTTTCGCTTGAGTCGCCGGAGTTCATCTTCGTTGTCCAAAACGTAGAGCATTTCCAGGTTCTCATGATTGTGGAGGCGTTGTTCGTGCCTCCTTGAGTACCTTGCGATAATTTCGTGGACTGTTTCCATCCCCAAGTCTCGATGAATATCATCGTTCCTCATGTACCAAGGTGCACGCACTATACTTCTCAGTATTTTGTTTTGGGAGGTTTGAATTTTGTTAATGTTTGATTTTTTGGCACAGCCCCATAACTGAATTCCATAGGTCCAGATAGGGCGAAGGATCTGCTTATAAATAAGCAGTTTATTGTGGAGAGAGAGACGAGAATTGCTTCCCATCAACCAATACATCTTTCTGAATTTGATTTTAATTTCCTCTTTTTTCTTTTCTATATGTTTTTTCCAGTTTAATTTGGAGTCGAGGGTCATACCCAAATATTTAACTGCATCGGTATGGGGTATTTTATTTGAATTTATCTCAACATCCATGACAGGAATTTTTCGGTTAGTAAAGTTGATGTGAACTGATTTTGATTCATTCAACTTTATTCTCCACATATTGGTCCACTTAGTAACCTCAGTGATTGACTTCTGTAGATTACTAGTTGCAGCTTCGATATCATCATCGACGGAGAGGATAGCCGTATCATCTGCAAAGGTGGCAACAGTTGTACCTTCTCGTTGGGGTAAGTCCCTTGTGTACAGTAGATAAAGGACTGGCCCTAAGACACTCCCTTGCGGGACTCCAGCTTTTATTGGCTTCAAGCCAGAGTATTGGTCATCTTGCTTCACCCTGAAATGTCTGTTTTCAAGGTAGGATTTTAGCAGTAAGTAGTACTGTTTTGGGAGATCTCTGTGCAGTTTGTACTCCAATCCCTCGTGCCAAACCTTGTCAAAGGCCTGTGCCACATCCAAGAAGATACTAGCACATATTTTCTTACCTTCGAGGGCCTTTTCTATTATGTTAGTGATTCGATGGACTTGATCTATGGTTGAATGTTTTTTTCTGAATCCGAATTGGTGATTTGGAATTAAATTTCTATCTTCTATCAATGGTTTGAGACGTTTAAGAAGCAATTTTTCAAATAGTTTTGACATAACAGGGAGGAGCGATATTGGTCGATACCCCGTCTTCTCGTTTGGTGATTTTCCTGGTTTGGAGATCATGATGACTTCAGCAACTTTCCATTGGGAAGGTACGTGTTTCAGTCTAAATGTAGCATTGATAATGTGAAGCAATTTCATCACTGCTTTATCGGGGAGCTCTTTCACTACACGACCTGATATCAGGTCGTAGCCGGGCGTTTTTTTTGCATTAATGTTGCTTTTTATTTCATCCTTAAGTTCCTTCAGTGTCACTGGAAGTATTTCGAGTTCGTCAATTTTTTCCGTCCGAGTTGTATTTTCGTCTGGTATTTGATTTGGTAATGGTTGAAAAGTTTCGAAGAGATGTTCAGCAAAAAGGTCTGCTTTCTCTATATTACTTCTGGCCCAAGTTCCATCCTCCTTTTTGATTGGAGGTGAGAGGACTTTGGGACGTTTCAAGTTTTTGGTAACCTTGTAGAGAGAGTACTCCGTATCTTTCTCCGCAGTCAGTGTAGTTAGAAAGTGATCAACTGATTCATTTTCCATGGTTCTGATTAGGTGTTTAAGTTTGTTTGCGTATCTGTTAAGTATTGTTTTGTTTTCGGATGTTCTATTATTTTTCCACTTTCTCCTCGCTTTTCGTTTCGCATTCAGTAAATTTCTCAATTCCAATGGATACAATTTTTGATTGTCACAATTGTTGTTTTGAGTTACTGGTGTATTTTGCCAGGCTGCTTGTTGTATATTATTAATAAAGAGGTCAAGTTCATCTTCTATTTGTTCAGGGGTTTTCATTGGTACTTTCAGGTTTATAGTTGTTTCCAGTTGTTGACGGAAACAGGACCAGCAAGTTTTCCTATTGAACAAACTTGGAGTTTTTTCTCTCAGGATAACTTTTTCACTGATTGTTACGATAATGGGTGAATGATCAGATGGTAAGTCGTCACTATCCTCTACGTTTATGTATCCACTTGAGATACCTCTGCTTACAAAGAAGTCAATTAGATCAGGGGTTTTGTTGGGATCAGTGGGCCAATATGTAGGCCTGCCAGACGAGTAGAAATCGCACTTGAGTATAGTTGCTGCTGCATACAGTTCTTTACCTTTTGTTGTTGTTAACCGTGATCCCCAGTATGTATTTTTGGCATTATAGTCTCCTCCGATAATGAAGTTGCTTCCTAGCCTTTCAAAAAGACTTTTGTAGTCATCTTGTTTCAAGTTATGTCTCGGGGGACAGTAAATTGCTGCTATTCTGAAACATTTGTTTTTGAGTTGCACGTTGACCGAGGTTACTTGCATTTTTTCCTCCTCAATTTTCAGTTCTTCGTGATGCACTACGTTCTCATTAATTATAATTCCTGAGCCTCCTCTAGCTTTATTGCTAGGGTGAATTGTGTGGTAACAAACGTACCCTTTTATTTTAACGTAAGAAGAACGAGTGAAATGAGTTTCAGAGACGAGAAGAATGTCTATCTTGTTGGAATGGAGAAATACTTCCACTTCTTTTATGTGATTCAGTAAACCATTTGCGTTCCATGTTGCTATTCTTAATGTTGGATCCATCATATTATTCCGTAGTTGGTTAGACTTTTTTCTAATTTGGCTATTCTCTCAAATAGCAGCTTATTAGTATGATTTTGTTCGTTTAATCTCTCTAGTATTTGTCCGAACATTTTTTCAGTGCTCGACACGTTCACCTCTTTTTTTGCAACTACGTTAGCATATGAAGCGTTGGAGGTGGAAGCACCTGCTATTGCTGTAGTAAGGGATTTTCGCCTGCTAACACTTCTTTCGGTGGAAGTATGTTGTCTTCTGAGTTCTTTCACTTGGGGTTTGGTGACATTGTTCCTCATTCTTTGTAGCTCTTTCGCTACTTCGCAGCCGCGATAATTTGCTGGGTGATTCCCTTTACAATTAACGCATTTCGGAGTTTCAGCCTTGTCTAGAGGACATTCGGCTGTAATGTGTGGTCCAGCACATTTCACACATGCTGGTTCTTTTCCACAGTAGGATTGTGTATGAAGATAGCTTTGGCATTTTTTGCATTGAGGGATAAGTTTAGATGCGTTCTTTAACGGTTCAATCTTCACAACTATGTTGAGGATAGCCTTTATGTTATGTATCTTGTTAATATCATCATTTTTGTCAAATGTTAGCATGAAGAGAGGAAGGGGTTCTTGAAAGGTTTCAAATACACCTCTCTCGTTTTTCTTTTTAACTTTCTTTAGAATGTTAGTGACATCCAAGATATTAAAACCTTGATTTCTCAGGTCTTCGATAATTTCTCTTTTATCACATGACGCGTGCAGATCTCTAGCCATGACCTTAATAGGCCTCTCGGCTTTGTCCTGGTAAGTGTACCATTGTTTTTGCTCTGATCGTAGATTCTCTGTGATCAATTTCCAATTGTCACGAGAATCCACGTTGATTTTCCAGACGTCATTGTTCAGTGAAGTGACTTTGTATTTGTCTTTGGGTATGTCTTTGATGATGTCTTTAATCGATGAATAGCTCTTCATGCCTACAACATTTATAGGTGGAGGAGGTGGGTCTTTTTTTGGTTTTGTATCTAACAATTTGTTCACAACCTTACCATCCTTAGGTTTGTTCGAGGAATGAGCTCCTTCTGTTGATGAACCAGCTTTGCGTTTTTTGCGTGATTTCTTTAGGATCCAATCCGTTTCTCTAGCGAGGTCTTCTTCATCAGTACTATAATTCTTAAGAACCTGGGGTTGAGTCGGTTTGGGTACCCCTTGCTTGTCCTCAAGAATTTTTATTTTTTGATTAAGATCCACTATTTGGTCATTGGCTTGATTTAGGTAATCGCAAAGTGAAGTTACGATACCATACAAATGATTGAATGCGTTACTTACGTGGGGATCCACACTTCGAATAGCATTTGTCGCCTCACGGTGTTGCAATAATTGTTGCCTCGTTTCCGTAATAATGACCTGAATAGTCGGCTGGCCTTCATTGTTGCCCGGGTCATCCATTTCGTAATGTAAACATCACCGTCCACTAGGCACTTGTATATTTTTTTGCGCGAGAGAACTGTCCGATGTTGACTCAACGAGGTTTCGCACAAGACTGAAGAAAAGAAAAACATCGATCGCATTTCGGTCAGCTTTAATTTGAACGGAGATTCGGCCTCTTTTGCGATTCACGCTCGTGTTTCTGATTTATCGTACGCAAAACCATTAAATTCTCGTAGGTAACGAACGGTTTGTCCTACAGGGCTCCGCGTGGTCTTGAAAATTCTAAAAATTCACTATCTTTAATTGATGGGAAAACAAAACGTTTGTATCAAAATTTTTTGAGTTAGGGTGTTTTCAAAAATTTCATTAAAATCGGTCAATGCTAAGTGGGGAAAGTGCCGCGTACGGCGGACGGACGGCCAACTTTTTATTCGATTTTTGGATTCTACGTACCTTGAAACGTAAACCATAAAATTTTGAGGGGATGTTAAAAAAAAATTTTCTTGGTCGATTCCAAAGAGTCAATATTGAAAATAATAAATCAAAAGGTATCCAATTTACCCCTGAGTGCCCACCTAGATGATTTATCCTTAATTTTGAATTCAGGTACTTGATACGGGAGTTATGGCAGTTTCAATAACGTACGGCAGAACACGAAAAATTCATGAAAATAGAAACATAGCTTCCTCGTGTCCATAATCCGATTGTATATATGATCCGATGCTTAGTAGTTAATATCAAAACATAAATCAGTACCTTCCACTACCCTCATAGGGGACCATCTACTCGCCAACCCGCATAATCCCCGAAAATTCCATCGAAATAGAGTGAGAAATATAGAAGTTATGGCTGTGGCAAGGATTTCGTGGCAGACAGACATGGTACCTACCAAACTTGTTCAGGAAGGTCTAACGCGAGTGGAAATTTCGATTTTGGTTTATTATTTTCAATAATAAGCCTTTGGAATCGAGCAAGAAAAAAAAAATTTTAACCCCCCCTCAAAATTTGATGTTTTACGTTTCAAGGTACGTAGAATCCGAAAATCGAATAAAAAAATTTCCGTCCGTCCGCCGTACGCCGTACGCGGCACTTTTCTTAGCAACACTGGACCGATTTGGTTCAAATTTGGTATATGGGCTCCATTTGGGGTCTAGTTGTGCCGCGAAGCTTTTGGTTGATGTAGGTCACTTCTAAGGGGTGAAAATTAAGGGTTGAAATTTTCAAGAGTGCCCTAGCTCGAAAACTCTCGAAATAAAGGTATCGTTTTTCCACCAATTTTTAATAGTACAGAATTTTTAAAAAATTTTGAGACCACCCGGAGCTCTGTAGGACAAACCGTTCGGTCCCTACGAGTATTTGAAGGTTTTCCTTCGATAAAACAGAATCATGAGTGTGAATCGCAAAAGAGGTCTAATCGCCGTTAAAATTTTATCTGACTAAAATGCGATCGCTGTTCATTTCTTCGATTTGTATACAGTTTTGCCTTCTGCGTAACCAGTAATCAAATTTCCATATCAAGCTTTCTATTTTTCGAATCGAGTGTGAAGCGTTTAGTTCTTTCTAATAAACTTGATTGTGAAGGTGTGAAGCCATTGTAGTGTGGTAGGTAAAAAAAATTGGTAGGTAAAACAATGTTTGTAGGTAAAAAACGCTGCAAATCATTGCTCACTGATCAGCTGAGTGAGCTCCGAAGCCATTTTCAATCCTATTGAATGGAAGTGCTCTTCCAGGCGTCTCCAGCATTCGAGGAGATCTTCTTCACTCTTCAGATCACTGATCAGCTGAGTGAGCTCCGAAGCCATTTTCAATCCTATTGAACGCAGGAGCTGAAATTTGAGAGGGAAGGTCAAGGGAGAATACAGATGGTGGTAGGTGCTATTGATGGAGAACCAGTGATCTATACAGAAGGATGATCTATACAGAAAATAATAAACCTTTGAGCAATGATTTGCAGCGTTTTGAGATCATTTTGTTACACATGGATATGTTTTTGGGCTGGGGGTCATTCTAAAAATTGCGTAACGACACCAAAATCTGTGACGACCCGGCACTTTAGATTATTATTAACTCGAATGAAAACTGAAGGCGGCCAGTATTTTGAGGCAGGTACCTACCAAGGAATTATTCACCGGTTTTCAACCAAATATTGAGTTATTAGGTACAAATTAAACGAAATATGTTTATTTCAAATAAAGTAAACCAATTTCTGTACAATAAATTTTAAACACCAAAGTACTACTCCATTACAAGTCCATTACTGATTTACCTAAACCAATTACTGTACAATAAATTTTAAACACCAAATTAGAAAACTTAGGTAAAACGCATTTACAGTAAACATATCCATGATTCAATGTTTTTCCGTGAAACGGAGAAATTTAACTAATTTTCAACCCAAAAGTGAAAACAAAGCTTCAGCTACCTTGGTAGACTCGGAAGCAAAATAATGGTTTAAAATGGGGATTTGAGTGGATGTTTGAGAAAATTGATCGAAATAATTCTTGCATGAAAAGGTACCTCCGAGTGTTTAATATACTTGATTATCTCTGTAATAATGTTTCGTGTTCTGCAGTTATCTGATTTTCGATGTAGGTGCGTAAGTGTGGATAATTATCGACAGTTCGGAACTCACCTGGTATCGCGGACGTCCAACGATGGAAGGAAACACAGCTCGCGGAGCATCGTCCCCCGCGAAACCAGCTTTGCACATTCCGGATCCATTGTCGACAACCAAAGCAGCAACGTCGTCGTCGCACATTGTACCGCACTGAATTCGAAACTTGTACGACGAAATTTGACGTTAAACTTCGTATAATTCAATTATACGAAAAAAATTGTAAGATCAAATTTGAATATGATCGCCGAACGAGCGCGGATGTTTTTTCCCGGAAAGACGGATAGAGTTGAAAAGCTTGTAGAGAAAGCTGTACGGGGACTTTATGAAGAGTTTGGGACGTGGAAAGAGTGGGGAAGGAGATGCCTGGTGGGGAACCGGGAAACTCAGGGGGGACCATGGTCTGGTGATCATGGGTGCATGCGGTGGCAATGACCACGTGTCGGAAAGGGAGCAGTTCCGGGACTTTTGGTTCGAACTAAACCCATTGCCGGCCAATGATGCGTTTTCGCATCGTCATATTTATGAATTTTTTAGGAATTGAAAA
Organism: Apolygus lucorum; assembly: GCA_009739505.2. NCBI lineage: Eukaryota > Metazoa > Arthropoda > Insecta > Hemiptera > Miridae > Apolygus > Apolygus lucorum. Next base: position 4,485,704 of record CM019174.2, on the reverse strand, counting down.
TATTGGAAAATCGTTGTAGATTAATTTTTGGTTTATTATTTTCAATAATAAGCCTTTGGAATCGAGCAAGAAAAAAAAATTTTAACCCCCCCTCAAAATTTGATGTTTTACGTTACAAGGTACGTAGAATACGAAAATCAGGTAAAAAAATTTCCGTCCATCCGCCGTACGCCGTCCGCCGTACGCGGCACTTTTCTTAGCAACACTGGACCGATTTGGTTCAAATTTGGTATATGGGCTCCATTTGGGGTCTAGTTGTGCCGCGAAGCTTTTGGTTGATGTCAGTCGAGTTGAAAACTCTCGAAATAAAGGTATCGTTTTTTCACCAATTTTAAATAGTATTGAATTTAAAAAAAAATTTGAGACCACCATGAGCTCTGTAGGACAAATCGTTCGGTCCCTACGAGTACTTGAAGGTTTTCCTTCGATAAAACAGAATCATGAGTGTGAATCACAAAAGAGGTCTAATCTCCATTCAAATTTTGTCGGACTAAAATGCGATCGCTGTTCATTTCTTCGATTTGTATACAGTTTTGCCTTCTGCGTAACCAGTAATCAAATTTCTATATGAAGAATTCTATTTTTCGAATCGAGTGTGAAGCGTTTAGTTCTTTCTAATAAACTTGATTGTGAAGGTGTGAAGCCAGTATGGTGTGGTAGGTAGTACCTAGCTGGTAGGTAAAAAAAATGTTGGTGGGTAAAAAACGCTGCAAATCATTGCTCAAAGGCTTCTTCACTCTTCAGATCACTGATCAGCTGAGTGAGCTCCAAAGCCATTTTCAATCCTATTGAATGGAAGTGCTCTTCCAGGCGTCTCCAGTATTCGAGGAGATCTTCTTCACTCCTCAGATCACTGATCAGCTGAGTGAGCTCCGAAGCCATTTTCAATCCTATTGAATGGAAGTGCTCTTCCAGGCGTCTCCAGCATTCGAGGAGATCTTCTTCACTCCTCAGATCACTGATCAGCTGAGTGAGCTCCGAAGCCATTTTCAATCCTATTGAATGGAAGTGCTCTTCCAGGCGTCTCCAGCATTCGAGGAGATCTTCTTCACTCCTCAGATCACTGATCAGCTGAGTGAGCTCCGAAGCCATTTTCAATCCTATTGAACGCAGGAAGCTGAAATTTGAGAGGGAAGGCCAAGGGAGAATACAGATGGTGGTAGGTGCTATTGATGGAGAACCAGTGATCTATACAGAAGGGTGATCTATACAGAAAATAATAAACCTTTGAGCAATGATTTGCAGCGTTTTCTCGTTTATACTGTTCCTAAACTGCTCAAAAAAATTTTGCTTCAACGTTCAGGAACTCATTGCGAATTTGGAGAATTTTTTGAAAAATAGGCATTTTTGATGGTCTGGAGGAGCTTTGACCATGTGGAATTTTTCGTTACTTTTGAGAAGAAACAATACTTTTCCTCTCTTGATCCTGAATGCTTGGAATGGTGTAGAAGCCAAATACGTTCAAAACAAAAAAAAACGTCTGCCAAGTGGGTGTGGCACATAGCTTCCTCGTAGCCATAACCCAATTGTATAGATGATCAGATGCATAGTAGTTAATCTCAAAACATCAAAAAAGTTAATCTGTAACATCCCTCAAAATTTCATTGAAATCGGATGGAAAATTTAGAAGTTATGGCCGTTACAAGGAATTCACGTTTGCGCATGCGCAGTGGCTACTATCAGTCCGAAGGTGGTGATTTTCATAGGGGACCATCTAAATACTAATCTGTAACATCCCTGAAAATTTCATTGAAATCGGATAGAAAATGCAGAAATTATGGACGTTACAAGGAAATTCACGTTTGCGCATGCGCAGTGGCTACTATCTGTCCGAAGGTGGTGATCTTCATTGGGGACCATCTACAACCTAATCCGCATAATCCCTGAAAATTTCATCGAAATCGGGTAGAAAAAGTGGAAGTTATGGCCGTTACAAGGAAATTCACGTTTGCGCATGCGCAGTGGCTACTATCAGTCCGAAGGTGACGATTTTCATAGGGAACCGTCTACACACCGACCCGCATAATCCCTGAAAATTTCATTGAAATCGGGTGGAAAATGTAGAAGTTATGGCTGTTACAAGGAATTCACGTTTGCGCATGCGCAGTCGCTTCTATCAGTCCGGGGATGATGATTTTCATAGGGGACCGTCTACACACCAACCCGCACAATCCCTGAAAATTTCATTGAAATCGGATAGAAAATGTAGAAGTTATGGCTGTTACAAGGAATTCACGTTTGCGCATGCGCAGTCGCTTCTATCAGTCCGGGGATGATGATTTTCATAGGGGACCGTCTACACACCATCCCTGAAAATTTCATTGAAATCGGACTATAACTTCTTATAGTTATGCGCGTTACAAGGAATTCATGACAGACACACAGACACTGAACCAAAATTGTTCAGAAAGGTCTAAAACGCAAAACGCGAGTGAAAATTTTGATTTTGGAGAACTTTTTTTTTTTCGTCCTTGAAAAGTGAAAACAAAGCTTCCGCTACCTTGGTAGACTCGGAAGCAAAATTATGATCTTCGGTACTCAACATCCGAATTCAAGGTGAGACACCAAAACTCACGAAATATGCGGTTTCTGGTGTCCTGGCACCATGGTGGCACCACTAATTTGTTCCATGGTGGCACAAAGAATACTTATAATTCATGAAAATACAGAGCTATATTGATAATGTCCCTCCAATTTCATAGTTTGAGTACAATTAGTAAGCTATAAAGAAACGAATATTGAAAAATCAGATATTTTGTTAATATTATCCCCCCACTCGCCCCCTACCCATGCTAATTTCGATATTCTGGTCATTCGAAGTCATCTAAACAAAAATCAATTTTTTCAAGCAAATCGGTTGGAAATTGAAGCAAAATAATTCCACAAAACGTACTTTTGGTTTATTATTTTCAATAATGAACCTTTGGAATCGACCAAGAAAAAAAAAATTTAACGCCCCCTCAAAATTTGATGGTTTACGTTTCAAGGTACGTAGAATCCAAAAATCGAATAAAAATTTGGCCGTCCGTCCGCCGTACGCGGCACTTTTGCCACTTAGCATCGACTGATTTTGATGAAATTTGGTATGTAAGATTCATTTGGGGTCTAGTTGTGCCCCGAAGATTTTGGTTGATGTAGGTCACTTCTAAGGGTTCCAAAATCAATTTTGAAATTTTGAAGACGCCCTAACTCAAAAAATTTCGATATAAATGTATTGTTTTTCCTCCAATTTAAGATTCTATCGAATTTTTAAAATGTTTTGAGACCACCCGGAGCTCTGTAGGACAAACCGTTCGCTCACTACGAGAATTTAAAGTTTGGACGTACGATAAATCAGAAACACGAGTGTGAATCGCAAAAGCGGCTTAATCTCCGTTCAAATTAAAGCTGACCGAAATGCGATCGATATTTTTCTTCATGTTGGATGGTTGGTGGCTTTGCAGACGAGTGATCAGTATAGAAAAATATAAAATAATAAACCATTGTGTAATAATTTGCAGCGTTTTTTTGGTTGCCCGCGTATAAAATGTCTCAAAGACTCGGTCGTTTTCAGAAACTAGGGAACAAAGTACTTTTCGTGGCGGTTAGATCAGCTGAAGGTTTGAAATGGAACCTTCTATACAGGGAGGACAGGTACTGAGCGCCTGAGATATTTTAAATGCTCACTGGCTGTCAACATACTTCATTGAAATTTCCCTCGTGTCTGTCAGACACTTTATACACACCAGGGGTTAATAGGTTCCTACATGAAAATCCCTTCATTCTTGCAGCAGGAGTAAATGAGCGAACTAGAAGAGGGAAAAGTGACGCTTTTCCTGAGAGGGTCTCAGTCGGTCCTTGTTCGTTCCTTAACGAGTTCGTTCGTTAACAATTAAAAAGTTATACCTAAATTTGATATTTTCGAGGATTTTCGAAATTCATAAGTGCAGCAGTCTAGGGAATTGAAAAACGCTGCAAATTATTACACAAAGGTTTATTAGAATAGAATATGAGTTTAATGACAGAAAGAAGGTATTTACATCTAGATTGACATACCTACGCGTCATCAATAAGTTTTTCGAGATGTAACGCTTTTTCGAGACGCTTGCTGCAAGCGTTAAAGGAATCTGCGAACAAGTACGATTTCGTATACTGCAGCAGTATACGAAATCGTACTTGTTCGCAGATTCCTTTAAAATCGAAGAGAGTTCGTTGTAATCATAAGTGCCGTCAGTTGTTTTCAATCCATGAAGTTTCTCGTAGTTGGTTCTCCGATCCAAATCAATGCTGTCGGGAGTGGTGAAAACTCACTGAAAGTATTTTCGATTTTGTATATCGGAAATACTCAACTCTTTCACGACGTACCTGTTGATCGTATCACGAAATGCGCAAAAATCCAGTTCGATAATTGAGGTCATTTTAGTTAGTTCAAACGTCTGACACGTCGACGACGGAAGAGCGATTAGAAAAGACTGCGTTGGCTAACAAAGCACGCTCCCATTTTATCTTATGCCGGATTCTTTATCGCAGCCACAACCGGTGCTGATACTTCGAGTTCGTGAGAAAAATATTATTTTCCTACCAAACTAACCCTATATATAAACTGATGCCTCTGAAATAACGTGTCACAGTCTCTACATAGGCTCCGTTGCAGGCGACACTGATTTTTTTAGGACGTCCCACAGTAAGACTTGGGCGTCCTTATGCGATCGATCTGGGGTGAAGTTGGACAACATTCAACAGAAAAAAAAAATAACCACACAGTAATCCGTTTTAGACCATTCTGAATCCAAATCCGCGAAAAAAACCATAGGTGTATGTCTGTGTGTATGTGTGTGTGTGTGTATGTGTGTATGTGTGTGTGTAACAAAATCTTGTGTATTCTGCACAGGCCTTAGTTCTCAACCGATTTTCCTGGTTCTTTTTTTGTTCGTCGCGGAAAACTATCTAGTTGTGCACTACGTCGCCGGAATTTCGAATTTTGCCTTTTAAGGGGGGGAAAGGGGGGGTTAATGCTTAAAAAACGTGCGTTTTTGGGCATAATCTTGTGTACTCTGCCCAGGCCTTAGTTCTCAACCGATTTTCCTGGTTCTTTTTTTGTTCGTCGCGGAAAACTATCTAGTTGTGCACTACGTCGCCGGAATTTCGAATTTTGCCTTTTAAGGGGAGGAAAGGGGGGGTTAATGCTCGAAAAACGTGCGTTTTTGGGCATAATCTTGTGTACTCTGCCCAGGCCTTAGTTCTCAAACGATTTTCCTGGTCCTTTTTCCGTTTGACGCGTAATACTATCTAGTTGTGCACTACGGCGCCGGAATTTTGGATTTTGCTTTTTAAGAGGGGGAAAGGGGGGGTTAATGCTTAAAAAACGTGCGTTTGCGTGCATAATCTTGTAAACTCTGCCCAGGCCTCAATTTCCAACCGATTTGCGTGTTTCTTTTTTTGTTTGACTCAAATAACTTCCGAGTTGTACATGATTTTACCAGAGTACCAAAATTCGCAAGGGGAGGGGGTGAGTGGGGGGATAATATTCACAAAATATCCGATTTTTCAATATTTTGGTTCCTTTACTACTTACTAATTGTACACAAGCTTTGAAATTGAGGAAAAATTCTCATTATACCTCCGGATTTTCATGAATTATTCTCTGTACCACCATGGAACTAATAGTGGTGCCACCATGGTGCCATAAACCGCTTATTTCGTGGTTTTTTTTTTTTGTGTTTCACCTTGAATACGGATGTGAACTTCGACGAACTGCCTACCAAAACTAACAGATGAAAGTTCAATGTTACGACGTATTTCCGCTTTGGTGCCAGACTGGCACCATTGTTGGCGTTGGGGAGGTGGGGGGGGGGGGGGGGGGGGTAACTCGAATTCGCATGTTGGGTATCGTAGATCATGGATTTTAAAATGCTCTTCAGATTCGAGGCTCCCATGCCGCTAGAAATGTTATGGTGGATAATGGTGGGGGGGGGGTCAGTATTTCTTGCCTAAAGTAATGAATAAATTACATCGAGTGAAACAGTTTTATCGCTTACCAACTGGTTTAACTGATCTAATGCTTATCCAATGGGACGTCCCCTGGAATGCATGCATTACTAAACAATATGTTTTTTCGTTACCTACTTTTTCGTGAGTACAACCTTTTTTTTCAAGAAACATGCATCTCGAACGTAATAATTTCCATTATGGGAGTTTTGACTCTAACTATGAAAAATTTGAACCCTTTTCACTTAAAAAACTTTCAGCCATCGTAATATCCCGGCACATTCCTCTCCGTCATAGAATTCACTATTTGGATCTTCTAGAAGCCCTAGTCGAATTTGTGAAAGAGATTTGGCCCAAATAGATGTGTAGAACACTGTACGAACCATTTCAGATGAACGTTTATTGCGATGACAGGATTTCAGTTGACAGATATTACGATTAGATATTACGAATCATTTTTTTCAATAATAAGCCTTTGGAATCGAGCAAGAAAAAAAAATTTAACCCCCCCCCCCTCAAAATTTGATGTTTTACGTTTCAAGGTACGTAGAATACGAAAATCGAATAAAAACGCTGCAAATCATTGCTCAAAGGTTTATTATTTTCTGTATAGATCACCCTTCTGTATAGATCACTGGTTCTCCATCAATAGCACCTACCACCATCTGTATTCTCCCTTGACCTTCCCTCTCAAATTTCAGCTTCCTGCGTTCAATAGGATTGAAAATGGCTTCGGAGCTCACTCAGCTGATCAGTGATCTGAGGAGTGAAGAAGATCTCCTCGAATGCTGGAGACGCCTGGAAGAGCACTTCCATTCAATAGGATTGAAAATGGCTTCGGAGCTCACTCAGCTGATCAGTGATCTGAAGAGTGAAGAAGATCTCCTCGAATGCTGGAGACGCCTGGAAGAGGACTTCCATTCAATAGGATTGAAAATGGCTTCGGAGCTCACTCAGCTGATCAGTGATCTGAGGAGTGAAGAAGATCTCCTCGAATGCTGGAGACGCCTGGAAGAGCACTTCCATTCAATAGGATTGAAAATGGCTTCGGAGCTCACTCAGCTGATCAGTGATCTGAAGAGTGAAGAATGAGCAATGATTTGCAGCTTTTTTTACCCACCAACATTTTTTTTACCTACCAAATTTTTTTTACCTACCAGCTAGGTACTACCTACCAGACCATACTGCTTCACACCTTCACAATCAAGTTTATTAGAAAGAACTAAACGCTTCACACTCGATTGGAAAAATAGAAAGCTTCATATGGAAATTTGATTACTGGTTACGCAGTAGGCAAAACTGTATACAAATCGAAGAAATGAACAGCGATCGCATTTTAGTCCGATAAAATTTGAATGGAGATTAGACCTCTTTTGCGATTCACACTCATGATTCTGTTTTATCGAAGGAAAACCTTCAAGTACTCGTGGGGACCGAACGGTTTGTCCTACAGAGCTCGGGGTGGTCTCAATGTTTTAAAATTCAATACTATTTAAAATTGGTGGAAAAACGATACCTTTATTTCGAGAGTTTTCAAGCTAGGGCACTCTTGAAAATTTCAACCCTTAATTTTCGGCCCTTAGAAGTGACCTACATCAACCAAAAGCTTCGCGGCACAACTAGACCCCGAATGGAGCCCATATACCAAATTTGAACCAAATCGGTCCAGTGTTGCTAAGAAAAGTGCCGCGTACGGCGGACGGACGGAAATTTTTTTATTCGATTTTCGTATTCTACGTACCTTGAAACGTAAAACATCAAATTTTGAGGGGGGGTTAAGCTTGCTCGATTCCAAAGGCTTATTATTGAAAATAATAAACCAAAAGTGAAAAGGATAATCATTTGAACATTTCCACACGGACGTACTCTTTGATGCGCCGTTTAAAGACTGCTAGATCATTTAGCATCTTTAATTCATTTGGAAGACTGTTAAACAGTTTTATTCCATTGTACGAGAAAAAATTCTGACTTCTAGTTGTAAATCTAAAAGGCAACTTCAGTGTAATGTTATTGGATGATCTTGTCTGCCCATAGTTTTTTTCAAAGTCGGATAAATTTTTAAATATATAAATGGATACAATTTTTGCTTCCTCACTACCGAAGGTAGGGAAGCTTTGTATTCGTGAAAGAAGTGAAAAAAAAAATGTCCTCCAAAATCAAAATTTCCACTTGCTTTTTGCGTTTTAGAGCTTCCCGAACAATTTTGGTTCAGTGTCTGTCTGTCTGTCTGTCTGTCGGTCTGTCTGTCTGTCGGTCTGTCTGTGGTCAATCCTTGTCCCGGGCAAAACTATACTAACCTGTGGTCCGATTTTGATGAAATTTTCAGGGATTGTGCGGGTTAGGTCCTAGACGGTCCCCTATAAATTTCAGCACCTTCGGATCAGCTGAGTGAGCTCCAAGGCCATTTTCTCTCCTGTTGAACGCAGGAAGCTGAAATTTGAGAGGCAGGGTCAATGGAGAATGCTGAAGGTGCCTGAGTGGTCACTGATCAGCTGAGTGAGCTCCAAGGCCATTTCCTCTCCTGTTTTTCGCCAACTGATTCTATACATCCATGTTACAATGAGTGAGGAAGCTATACTGCCCACCCAACTTGGCAGACGTTTTTTCAATAATAAGCCTTTGGAATCGAGCAAGAAAAAAAAATGTAACCCCCCCTCAAAATTTGATGTTTTACGTTTCAAGGTACGTAGAATACGAAAATCGAATAAAAACGCTGCAAATCATTGCTCAAAGGTTTATTATTTTCTGTATAGATCACCCTTCTGTATAGATCACTGGTTCTCCATCAATAGCACCTAGCACCATCTGTATTCTCCCTTGACCTTCCCTCTCAAATTTCAGCTTCCTGCGTTCAATAGGATTGAAAATGGCTTCGGAGCTCACTCAGCTGATCAGTGATCTGAGGAGTGAAGAAGATCTCCTCGAATGCTGGAGACGCCTGGAAGAGCACTTCCATTCAATAGGATTGAAAATGGCTTCGGAGCTCACTCAGCTGATCAGTGATCTGAGGAGTGAAGAAGATCTCCTCGAATGCTGGAGACGCCTGGAAGAGCACTTCCATTCAATAGGATTGAAAATGGCTTCGGAGCTCACTCAGCTGATCAGTGATCTGAAGAGTGAAGAATGAGCAATGATTTGCAGCGTTTTTTACCCACCAACATTTTTTTTACCTACCAAATTTTTTTTACCTACCAGCTAGGTACTACCTACCACACCATACTGCTTCACACCTTCACAATCAAGTTTATTAGAAAGAACTAAACGCTTCACACTCGATTGGAAAAATAGAAAGCTTCATATGGAAATTTGATTACTGGTTACGCAGTAGGCAAAACTGTATACAAATCGAAGAAATGAACAGCGATCGCATTTTAGTCCGATAAAATTTGAATGGAGATTAGACCTCTTTTGCGATTCACACTCATGATTCTGTTTTATCGAAGGAAAACCTTCAAGTACTCGTGGGGACCGAACGGTTTGTCCTACAGAGCTCGGGGTGGTCTCAATGTTTTAAAATTCAATACTATTTAAAATTGGTGGAAAAACGATACCTTTATTTCGAGAGTTTTCAAGATAGGGCACTCTTGAAAATTTCAACCCTTAATTTTCACCCCTTAGAAGTGACCTACATCAACCAAAAGCTTCGCGGCACAACTAGACCCCGAATGGAGCCCATATACCAAATCGGTCCAGTGTTGCTAAGAAAAGTGCCGCGTACGGCGGACGGACGGAAATTTTTTTATTCGATTTTCGTATTCTACGTACCTTGAAACGTAAAACATCAAATTTTGAGGGGGGGTTAAGCTTGCTCGATTCCAAAGGCTTATTATTGAAAATAATAAACCAAAAGTGAAAAGGATAATCATTTGAACATTTCCACACGGACGTACTCTTTGATGCGCCGTTTAAAGACTGCTAGATCATTTAGCATCTTTAATTCATTTGGAAGACTGTTAAACAGTTTTATTCCATTGTACGAGAAAAAATTCTGACTTCTAGTTGTAAATCTAAAAGGCAACTTCAGTGTAATGTTATTGGATGATCTTGTCTGCCCATAGTTTTTTTCAAAGTCGGATAGATTTTTAAATATATAAATGGATACAATTTTTTTGTAAATGTGAAAGACATCCAAAACCTCGAAAGTCTTAAAAACCGCAGAGGAGGAAAATCTCATTTTTTTACGCAGCAAAATTTTGATAATTTTCTTCTGATTTATATGCAAAGGCTCTAGGTAAGTTTGGTATGCCGATCCCTACACAAGAATACAGAAGGATATCACGGATTAATCCCGGCAATATCCCGGCACATTCCTCTCCGTCTTAGAATTCACTATTTGGATCTTCCAGAAGCCCTAGTCGAATTTGTGAAAGAGATTTGGCCCAAATATATGTGTAGAACACTGTACGAACCATTTCAGATGAACGTTTATTGCGATGACAGAATTTCAGTTGACCCTGAGTTTGCTATGCGAATTCCCGATTATTTCTTCTTACGCTACACCAAATATTTAGACAATTACATCCCTCCATTTCTAAAACATATTGTTTAGTAATGCATGCATTCCAGGGGACGTCCCATTGGATAAGCATTAGATCAGTTTAATCAGTTGTTAAGTGATAAAACAGTTTCACTCGATGTAATTTATTTATTACTTTAGGCAAGAAATACTGAACCCCCCCCCCCCCCCCACCATTATCCACCTTAACATTTCTAGCATCATGAGAGCCTCGAATCTGAAGAGCATTTTAAAATCCATGATCTACGATACCCAACATGCGAATTCGAGTTTACCCCCCCCCCCCCTCCACCAATGGTGCCGGTCTGGCACCAATTTGGAAATACGTCGTAACATTGAACTTTCATCTGTTAGTTTTGGTTGGCAGACCGTCGAAGTTCACATCCGTATTCAAGGTGAAACACAAAAAAAAAAAAAAAAACACGAAATAAGCGGTTTATGGCATCATGGCACCATGTCCTGGCACCATGGTGGCACCACTATTAGTTCAATGGTGGTACAGAGAATAATTCGTGAAAATCCGGAGGTATAATGAGAATTTTTCCTCAATTTCAAAGCTTGGGTACCATTAGTAAGCAGTAAAGGAACCGAAATATTGAAAAATCGGATATTTTGTGAATATTATCCACCCACTCACCCCCTCCCCTTGCGAATTTTGGTACTCTGGTAAAATCATGTACAACTCGGAAGTTATTTGAGTCAAACAAAAAAAGAAACACGCAAATCGGTTGGAAATTGAGGCCGGGGCAGAGTTTACAAGATTACGCACGCAAACGCACGTTTTTTAAGCATTAACCCCCCCTTTCCCCCTCTTAAAAAGCAAAATCCAAAATTCCGGCGCCATAGTGCACAACTAGATAGTTTTCCGCGACGAACAAAAAAAGAACCAGGAAAATCGGTTGAGAACTAAGGCCTGGGCAGAGTACACAAGATTTTGTTACACACACACATACACACATACACACATACACACACACACACACACAGACATACACCTATGGTTTTTTTCGCGGATTTGGATTCAGAATGGTCTAAAACGGATTACTGTGTGGTTATTTTTTTTTTCTGTTGAGTGTTGTCCAACTTCACCCCAGATCGATCGCATAAGGACGCCCAAGTCTTACTGTGGGACGTCCTAAAAATGTGATAGACTTTGATCAGAGAGTACTGGTGTTACGTACATTCTACGTAAAATCTAATATTTTTAGATTTTACGAATCCAATTTTGCTTCCGAGTCTACCAAGGTTGCGGAAGCTTTGTTTTCATTTTTCAAGGACGAAAAAAAAAAAAGTTCTCCAAAATCAAAATTTTCACTCGCGTTTTGCGTTTTAGACCTTTCTGAACAATTTTGGTTCAGTGTCTGTGTGTCTGTCCGTCTGTCATGAATTCCTTGTAACGCGCATAACTATACGAAGTTATTGTCCGATTTCTATGAAATTTTCAGGGATTATGCGGGTTGGTGTGTAGACGGTCCCCTATAAAAATCACCACCTTCGGACTGATAGTAGCCACTGCGCATGCGCAAAAGTGAATTTCCCGGTAACGGCCATAACTTCTACATTTTCCACCCGATTTCAATGAAATTTTCAGGGATGTTGCGGATTAGGTTGTAGATGGTTCCCAATGAAGATCATCACCCCCGGACTGATAGTAGCCGCTGCGCATGCGCAAACGTGAATTCCTTGTAACAGCATTTTTTTTTTTTTGTTTATTTTATTTGGCCTCACATGTTAATGTATTTAGCCATTAAATTTATGGAAGTACAAACATAAGTTTACTGCTTCACTTTAAGAATTAGCATAATGAATGAAAAAGGATACGAAAATACATAGGTAGGTAATATTTCACTTCACTGTTTTTATAGTTCAATATTTGTTGTTCTGATGAAATTGACTATATGCTTGTAGCAGTTTTGGTCCTGTAGTAGGAGTGCTGTGCTGGTGGGTAGAGGTATATTTTCCTTCAGAAGACTGTTCATTAATTCTCTCCGGTTGATGTTGAACTTGCTGCATTTGAGAATTATGTGGTTAGCATTTGCTTCCTCTTCTGTCTCACAGTCACAGTTTCCGTTATCGATGAGATTTATTTTTTTCAAGTGGCTTGGTAGTCTGTGGTGGTCAAATCGCAACCGACTTATAATTTTTATGAAGCTGCGGTGTAGATCTCCTTGGAAGAACCATGGTAATCGCGGTATTTCTGGCTGTATGCTCGCATAGAACCTACCCTTCCCATCTTCCATCAGTCTATATTCCTTTTCCCATCTTTCATACATTTCTTTTTTTGACTTATTTCGCAGGTCTTCTAGGCTGCAGTTTTTGGTCTGCGTGCCTGTTATCGCAGCTTCCTTTGCTTTTTTGTCAACTTCGTCGTGGTGAGGAATTCCGCAATGACCATTAATCCATACTAGGTGAAGAGTAGATGATTTTTCCCTAAGCTGGGTAGCTGCTGATAGTATTTGTGCAGTTAGGAAGTCTGCCTTACAATTATAGATATTGCGGAGTCTAGTTAGGGCACTTTTACTGTCAGAGAAGATAGCGAAGTCGTTACTTGGGTAACAGCCATAACACTTACATTTTTCATCCGAATTTGATGAAATTTTCTAGGATTGTCCAGATTAGCTTGTAGATGGTCCCCTATGAGGGTAGTGAAAGGTACTAAGAGATTGGCGTTTTGAGATTAACTACTATGCATCGGATCATCTATATAATCGGGTTATGGATACGAGGAAGCTATGTGCCACACCCACTTGGCAGACTTTTTGCTTCCTCACTACCGAAGGTAGGGAAGCTTAGTATTCGTGAAAGAAGTGAAAAAAAATGTCCTCCAAAATCAAAATTTCCACTTGCTTTTTGCGTTTTAGAGCTTCCCGAACAATTTTGGTTCCGTGTCTGTCTGTCTGTCGGTCTGTCTGTGGTCAATCCTTGTCCCGGGCAAAACTATACTAACCTGTGGTCCGATTTTGATGAAATTTTCAGGGATTGTGCGGGTTAGGTCCTAGACGGTCCCCTATCAATTTCAGCACCTTCGAACCAATAGGAGCGAGTGCGCATGCGCAAACGTGAATTTCCTGGAACCTCGATTTCTCGGTTTCTAATGAACCGATTTTGCTCAAATTTGGAGGTTAGTTAGGGACTAACTTCTAAGAGACACCCTATAAGTTTCAATCATATTGGTCAAGCAATAGCCGCTGCGCATGCGCGAACTTTAAATTTATTGTTACAACCAAAACTCCGCAACTATTCAACCAATTTCGACGAAATTTTCAGGGATTGTGTAAGTGTTGTTTTTTCATAGATTTGAAATGTCCACAAGTTTTTAGAATCGAATGAGGATAATTATTTATATAATTAATTTCACTGTTTGCTTAATGAGGATAACTAATTATTTACCTACTTATTTATTTTAATAACCATGAAAATTACTACATTAACTTGGGGAATCAGTTTTTTGTCTCTCCTGAAAGGTTGAGAAAACTGAGTTAGACCTTGTGGGATCTTAAGGGGCGATATAACAAATTAATACCCATAATCCTAATACGTACACCTATTATAGTTTTAGTATTGAATAATAATAATCATTATCGTCATAACTTCGTAGTTTTATTTTATGCCTACACTCTTTCGTTCTTTTATTTCAGTGGTTTATATACCACAACTATTTACAACACTATTATAAACATTAATACCTGCAACCCTATCCCGCATATTATCGCCAATATTTTGGTATTCAATCACTCTTTGAATCATAATTTTTTCGCCAACTGATTCTATACGTCCATGTTACAATGAGTGAGGAAGCTATACTGCCCACCCAACTTGGCAGACGTTTTTTTTTATTGGATTTACGTCATGTACAATTATGAGTTGTACATGAATTGTCTTTACTGTACTGTACAGACTGTACTTATTTCTTTTAATGCAACATTACTTTAAAATTTTACAAGAAAATTTATTTATTTTAAATTTTATTTATTTTAGTTATTTTACAAGAAAATTTTCGTTATTATTTCGTTTACTAATAATTAGTAAACGAAATAATAACGAAAATTTTCTTGCAGTACAAGAAGTAACGTATTACTGAATTATTGAAGTAGTAATGAAATTACTGAATTTCATAACGACATTATAATAATAATTATTATAATGTCGTTATGAAATTCAGTAATACATTGTAAGTACAAGCATACTAAATTATTGTAAAAAACTTTCGAAAGTTTCCCATTTGAAAGGTTTACAATTCCACAACCACGACTGTTGGCTGATGCTGGGTTCGTTGGGACGGCCATGGTATTCATAGGGGACCATCACACAGCCCGCACAATTCCTGAAAATTTCATCGAAATCGGATAGAAAATTTGGAAGTAATGGCTGTGTCAAGGATTTCATGTTTGCGCATGCGCAGCGGCTACTATCAATCTGGAGGTGATGATTTTCTTAGGGGACCATCTACACGCCATTTCTCATAATCCTTGAAAATTTCATCGAAATCGAATGAAAAATGTCGACGTTATGGCTGTGACAAGGATTTCATGACAGACAGACACACACGGAACCAAAATTGTTCAGGAAGGTCTGAAACGTAAAACGCAAGTGGAAATTTCGATTTTGGAGATTTTTTTTCAACTTTGAAAAGTGAAAACAAAGCTTCCGCTACCTTAGTAGACTCTGAAGTAAAATTTGTTTTCAATTTTTGGATTATTTGTATTTTGAAACGTACGGTCATAAATACTCGAACCATCAAATTTTGATGAGGGGTACATTTTCTTTCTTTCTAGATTACAAAGGTTTATTATTGAAAATAAAAATACCAAAATGAGTCATTTAATACAAAACGGCATTAGAGTTTTGGTAAGAATCGTGGTACCTGTGAGTACGTATTGCCAAGTGCAATTATTTATATCGGTGCGAGGCTATCTTTCATGAACGCAGGCCCTCACCTAATAATCAAGCTGGGATGCACCTTTCGATAATTAGACTCCCCTCTCTGACTATCTAATTCATTTTGTTCCACCGGATTTTTTTTCTTTCGCCAATTAGTTGCGCAACGGCGGCCCCGGCTTACTGTACCTTGTTCTGGACGAGTGCGAACGACTGCGAACAAAATCTCGGCGTTGTAACATGTCTGTAGTCAGTGCACAGGTTGATACAAAGTAGGAAAAAAAATTCGAAAAGATCTCCATTCCACTGAAACACGTAGGAAACACACCGGGAATAGTATTTTTGTCTTTAAATAAATAGAATTGTACGTTGGAAGAATAACATGGCAAATACTTGTTTATTTCCAAGCACAACACTGCATAAAACAGCTGGATTGATAAGTACCCGAAACCAATCAGCAATATGTACTTCAGGAATCGATTATACAACTTTTCCCTCTCCTAGGCTTTTTTTATTCCACTTAAATGCCACTTTTTTCCCCATTGAATTTTTTTCGTGTTTTCGACCTTGAAATAATCATTTTCCGTGCAAATTCAAAATCTGATTACACAGTTGGAAATTCCGTCAAAATTATCAAATGATGGGTTACCTGAAGAACGAAGCATGTGTTTTGTGTGTGAAGATAACTGTGTTTCAACAGGAAGAATCACCAGAAACTTTGAAAATAACAGGAATCGACACATTTTTGTTTGCGGTAGAAGGACTAGCCCACTTTACGGTCAAGAGCTCACAATATTGAAAATTTAACGCGCTTTCCAACGTTGTAATCAGATTAAAAATTTCATGAAAAATGAGGTGAAAACAAAAAAGAAAAACTAAAATTCACGAAAGTGGCATTTTAAGCGTAGTGAAAAAGTGCTACAATGGAAAAGTTGTTGCAAATTGTTGAATCGATCTCTGAAGTTTGGCGAGTAGAGAAGGTATAATACGGATACCTTCTTGGTGAGATCGCTTGAGAAAACAAAAATCCTTTCTGTTGTGAGTCGTCTCGGAAGTTCCCACCAAGAAGGTGGGATTTATTTTAGGAAAATCTATTTCCTTTTAAATTTACAATAATCTGTTTAAATATCCTTATCTTTAAATGGATGTACAAACCTTATTTCATCAAGAAGGTATCCTTTTAATTTCCTACTTTTACAATAATCCTTTAAGATCCTTATCTTTAAATAAAAGTATCAAATCTTATTCCACCAAGAAGGTATCTTCCTTAATTTCCTCATAAATTTATAATGATGTCCTTAAAGATCCTGTCTTTAAATAAAAGCATCGAATCTTATTCCACCAAGAAGGTATCTTCATTAATATCCTCATAAATTTATACTAATGTCCTTAAAGATCCTTATTTTTAAATAAAAGTATCAAGCCTTATTCATTAATTTCCTCATAAATTTATAATAATGTCCTTAAAGGTCCTTCAGCCGTATTCACAAACTGCACTAAGTGGGGCTTTTTACTAAGTGAAGCTTGAAAGCTCCACTTAGAGCTGTACTTCAGAGAAAACGCTATTCACGTACCAAACTTTGGAAGAAGTGTCTCTTTAGCCGCTCTTTACCGAAGCTGAACTTTCGTCAAGTTGCACTCCGTGTAAGTTTGGCTCCTACCACACTTTACTGGCCCTCAGTGCAGCTTTTGACGAGAAGTACGTCTATTTTGCTTGCTTCGACAGCCGTTTTATGAAGTTTTCCGTTCGGATTTAAATGGAAAACTTATCCGTTTTCCTTCAATTTCCTTATCAGTTGAACTAAGAGCAGCTACACTAAAAACGATTGTGAATAGCGATTTCTCCTCAAGTTTCATTTTGGCCTAAAGTATCACTTTCGGAAGTGCGACTTCGAGTGTCACTTTGGTGATTTTTGTGAATACGGGCCCATATCTTTAAATAAAAGTATCAAATCTTGTTTCACCAAGAAGGTATCCGAATTTATTTCCTTTTAAATTTATGATAATATCATAAATAGAATATTATAAATATATAATTTATAAATATTATAAATAGAAATATAGAATGTAGAATATAGAAATAAATACTCTTTAATTTTCTTATAAATTTATAATATTCTCCTTAATGATCCTTATCTTATAGATGTAAGATTATCCATTGTGGTGTTCATGGACCTAGTGAACTATAGTGACATGATCCATGGTGGCGTTGGACGTGTTGTTTGATATGAAGTCACCTCTGAATTCACTGAAAGACTCGAATTGTACGCACTGTGTCTATTCGATCTTCTTAATGGTCATTTGTTGAGACTAAAATGAGGTAAAGGATTGGATCTTCTTCTTGTGCCGTGCACGCGTGCATGCGTTGGCGATATCTCAGTATACATGCAATGTCCGCTCCTCGGCGGCCCGACAAAGTTCTCCAAAATTAGCCAAGCCAGTCCAAGCCCTGATGTTGCGTAGCCACGATAGCTGCTTGCGACCCACTCCACGTCTTCCCTCGATCTTCCCCTCGAGGATAAGTCGAAGAATCCCGTACCGAGGGCCCCGGAGTATGTGGCCGAGGTAGGCTACTTTTCTCATTTTTATAGTTGGGTAGAGTTCACGCCCAATACCAGCTCGCACTAAAACCTCCTCGTTCCTCACTCTATCCACCCAAGGGATGCGAAACATCCGGCGTAAGACCCACATCTCAAAGGCCTCCAGCTTATTAATGGAATCCATCTTGAGGGTCCAGGTCTCCACACCGTACAACAGCACCGACCAAACGTAACACTTCACTAGTTGGTACCTAATGTCGAATGAAAGGTGTCGATCACACAAAAGGGAACGGAGTTTCATGAAACTAGTGCGTGCTTGGGCAATTCTACTCCGAATTTCTTTCTGGGGATCCCACAGATCGTTCACCAAAGTGCCGAGATACCTGAAAGATTTAACTCTCTCGATGGGCTGAGTGCCAAGGCAAAGCTCCACATCTGGATGCTGAGACCTGCTGATCACCATGGACTTGGTTTTCTTAATATTTATCCTCAACCCTGCTGTCTGAAAAAAAGAATAAGTAATGCTGTCTGAAAGGATTGGATATATAAGGATAAAGGCTCTTGGATATAGGAGCAACTTTATCGATTATAAACCTATCATCCTGATATGGTAAAAGAGCTTCGGCTAGACCTCCAATCACCATCCTTACTCTATCTGACGAGTGTGTAGGAATCGCGGGAATTAGCGAGTAGAAAAAAAGTAGAATTAGCGTTCTGTGGAAAGTGTTGTCAATAGTAGTGTCTTTTCGTAATTGATCACATTTCGATTCAAACCCACTGAAGTATGGATGTGAAAGGACATTTGTGACGTAAAATTTGGGGATTGCATTATCAGGCATGAGGAAAGAAGCTACTACTGCAGAAACTTGGAGCTTCATTGGATCTTCCTAAGTACTTCCTGAACATATATGGCAAATAATACTAATACTGAGAAGTTTGCATTGTAAAGCAAGAGGATTGCTGGAAGCAATCAGACCTTTCGTCTGGCACAGAGGAGGACAGTGAGGTACTTGATTTACTCCGCATATTTTAGACAGTTTTTGCTCAAGGTACAGTTTTGGGGTATAATTAGTATCTTTTCGGAAGTCCGATTTTTTAAACATTCTACAACACTGTTCAACCATTTTTAAGACAAAACCGATATTCTTGTTGCTACCTTGATACTTCAACTATTGTTTGTACCTACAATACACCATCCGACCCTCTGACTCTTAAGATATCCAAGAAGACACCATTGAAAAATCGAAATTTTTCGCTATTTTTGGATGCTTCCAGCCACAACTCTTACTTCATCAACATCTCGGGTTGTTTTTCAGTAAGATTTAAAATTAAATCTGTCAGAATAGTTGTTATATATCCGAACTAATTCATGAACCTGATCTTCACTGTCCCCCAGTTCATGGTAGAGGTAGGTCTGATCTGAAGATACTACTGAAGGGGGTCTTATTGGGCTAACAATTTTAGTTTATTTGTCATTTTAGTTTTTATTTATTTGTTTCAGAATAAAAAGCTGCTGGTTCAGTCCAGTCATATTTGGATAGAATGTATTCTAAGTATATATTTTTAAAATAACGATAACCAACCCCCCCCCCCTCCTGAAAATATTCTTCAGTTTTCATCAAATTAACAAAAACTTCACATAAATCCCGATAAAATCTAGCAATTCTATGGCATTGGTTGGCCAAAATACACCAAAATCTTGAAAAACATCCTAAAATACAATTTTTTGAACAAGTGGGAAATTAAGGGTTAACATTTTAAAAATTTATACGCTCTAAGATGGTAGTAAAGTAAATGTCGCAGTAGAAAATCTTGACTTTTGAAGGAAATTATCAGGAAAAGAGCACACCATCAATTTATTTTGAAACACCCTACTAAGCAACCTGCAATGTAAAACTACCTTCGTTTTTATTGCGTGGTTCTTCCACCAAGATACTCTTCGACTCCACCGTTTCAGACCTGACCATAAGGCACGAAGCACGTTCAACCAGAGCGTGTCGAGCGCTTCTAGCTGCGTTCTCCGTAACTAATTGTTCCTCATTATCTACCTTTACTTCGATCCGCATCGCATAATCCTCTATCAATTAAAAAAATACTCCAATTATCAGGTAGTGCACGGCAGCCGCCAAGCGGAATAGCTCAGTATTTAATTTAGCCTAAGCGAAAGGATCTCTCTTCGAGTTCGGCGTCTTCAACACTTTTTTTTCCTTAATTCATTCTTGACTAATTTTTTCGCCTGTTTTTGAAGTCAACAACCCGTTGAGGGTTTGCCCTTTCTACATATCATTATGTATCAAGGCCACTGCATGTTCTTGGCTTGGAAGATAATGGTACGTACAGCTTTTTCTTTTGATTTGATTTCATTAAGTTTCACCTCTGCGGTGGATATCACGACCACGGATGAGGACTAGCTCATTTTCAAAAATGTGAACCCCCCCATCTTGATTACTACAAATATGCAGGGTGACTTGTGATGAGATTGCTATACGCTAGGAGGTGCGCACCTCAAATGTAGAGCTGCCAATTTCCCGCACTTTATTTTGCGGGAATTCCCGCAACGTCTATAGCTTGTAAAAAAATTACTGCTTCAACTTGCATCATCATCCTACAAGCAATGACTTGACATATGAGTCGTCTAGTTCCAAAAGCCTCCATGTCCTCACTACCCAATTGTGAGATATTCGTGAAAAACTGTTATGATATTTCAGAATTGAGTTTTTTAGCCAATTTAAAAAAAAAAATTTCTTCATAAAATTATTTTTTGTTTAGGATATATTTTGAAAATCCCTGATCTATACTTTTTTTAAAAATCCAGTTGAAAAGTTGGACGTAGTGGGTTTTGGAACTGTACGGTGGACAAAGTGGCTTTTGGAACTGGACGACTCATAATATGAATATTATTCAAGTAGCGGTATTATGAGGAAAAAACGGTGCAAGTTATTACACAAAGGTTTTTGTGTATAGATCACTCGCCCGCAAAGAACTCAGCTTATTGCCACTACATACCAACCATGTTTAATTTGAAGAAGTACGGAATTGTGGGTGCCTTCATTAGGAAACTTGATTACTGGCTGCTAAGGACGCAAAACTGAAACTCGAAGAAACGAACAACGATCGTCAGCTAAAATTTGAAAAAAGATTAGGCCTGTTTTGTGATTCATTCTCGTGTTTTTGATTCATCATAAGTCCAACCCATAAGTTCTCATGGGGAGCGAACGGTTCGTCCTTCAGCGCTCTGGGTGGTCTCATTCGATTCTAAAAATTCAATATTGTTTTAAATCAATCAAAAAAACAATACTTTATATTGATAGTTTTTGAGGTAGGGCGTTTTAAAACATTTCAGCCCTTATTTTTCACCACTTGGAAGCGACTGGCATCAACCAAACGCTTCGGGACACAACTAGACCCCAAATGGAGCCCAAATACCAAATTTCATCAAAATCGTTCAATAGTAATTAAGGAAAGTAAGAAACTAATGGAAAAGGACGGACGGCAAATTTTCACTTGATTTTTGGATTCTACGTAGTACCTTGAGTTCTACGTACAAAAGAGTTACACCTGACCTCAAGTCCTATACTCAAAGGTAAAGGAAAAATTGCGAAATTTGTGGTTTTTGGGGTGATTTTTCGCCTAGATCTCACCATATCTTCTCAACTATTCCCACTATAGAATCTTTCAATTTTTTTCTTCTAACTTCGCCATAGCCTCAGCCCGGTTGAGAGAGGAGGATCGGAAGAAAATGGTCTGTTTCGGAATAGCGTAAACGGAAATTTCGAACGAATATTCCTAAGACATTGCACTTGAGCCTCATCCAACGGAAAACAGACGTCACCACATGAAATGTTTTTCGAAAACTGAAAACAACGCTTCTTCGGTAAACTTGTTCACTCGGCTGATCCGTCTTGCTTCCAATCATTCACAAGAGGTAGTAATCAAGTACGAGTATATTAGCACTTTAGGACGAACAGTAGATAACTTAAAGCTCACACAGCTGATTGTAACTTCGAATAAAGATTTTTTTTCACTCAATAATTCATTATTACATTTTTGACATTTTGTGTCTTTACTATGGCACATAAATGAAAAATCGTCACGCGGGGAGCGTTACGCGGAAATTTCTGATGATTTTCACGTACAACCAATCGTTCCTAGGGAAAACTAACTTCCTCATTTTCCACCCCACAAAAATCGTTCACCACTCATTGGAAAGCTCTCAATTTATTAAACATAAGACATAAAATGTCTCTCGTGGTTGCGTACTTGTACTAAAGCTGTATCCACCGTTTGTGTTTTTTTCTTCAGTTTTCAGTTTTCAGTTCTCATTTCCATTTGATTATTCTCCGGGAAAATCAGGTTCGTTTTGTATTTCTTTTCTCTTTTTTCTTTTACCAAATTTAGTGGTTCTTTCCTTTGTTCTGTTTTCATGGTGGCTTTGCAGACGAGTGATCTGTATAGAAAAATAAAAAATAATAAACCATTGTGTAATTTCGATAGCTCGTTTTGAAATTTGTTAGGTCACTCCAAAAGCGTTCTTTTGATAATTAATTCCAAATAATTTATAATTCCTCCTAATAATTTATTCCTCATTATTAGTCCTCCTTAACCCTAATTGGACCGTAGTATCACTAGTGTCACATCTCAGGGACTAAAGTGTCACCGGATTAACTAAAATTAAATTCCCATTTTAAATTTAATGGACAGCAGAATATTTTGTGGGCTTTTGGAAGTCTCAAAATAGGGTTATGACAAAAATTTCCAAGGAAATCGATGAAAAAATGTTCAAAAAATTTGTCAAATCATTTTTCGATTTCTAATAACTTTCAAAAAAAAAAGGTTCAAAGAATTCAGCTGTGTCCATTAGTTTTGGTTTATTATTTTCAATAATGAACCTTTGGAATCAACTAAGAAAAACATTTTTTAACCCCCTCTCAAAATTTGTTGGTTTACGTTTCAAGGTGTGTAAAATCCAAAAATCTAATAAAAATTTGGCCGTCCACTCCTTATTTCGCATGGAACAATTTTGATGAAATTTTGTATGTAGGCTCCATTTGGGGTCTAGTTGTGGCCTGAAGCTTTTGGCTGATGTGGGTCACCTTTAAGGGTTGATAATGAGAGTTAAAATTTAGAAAACGCCCTAACTCAAAAATATTAATATCAAGGTATCGTTTTTCCAACAGTTTAAGATACTGTTGAATTTTTAGAGATCATGCGGAGGACAAACCGTTCGCTCCCTACGCGAATTTAAGGGTTGGACTTACTATAAATCAGAAACACGAGTGTGAATCGCACAGAGGCCTAATCTCCGTTCAAATTTTAGCTGACCGAAATGCGATCGATGTTTTTCTTCATGTAGGATGGTTGGTGGCTTTCCAGATGAGTGATCGATATAGAAAAAAAATAAACCTTTGTGTAATAATTTGCAGCGTTTTCAAATTGCCATTATCTAGTTAATCCGGTGACACCTTGGGGCAGCTGTAGAATTCTTAAGATGTTTTCGGTGACACTAGAGACGTTATCCATTTAGGGTTAATAGTCTCCTAATAATTTTGTGCCCCCAAACGTGAATTTTTCTTCTAGGAAGCGAACCAAAATTGTAGGTAAATTTTATTATTCCATTACCTCAGTAGGTACCCCATTCAGTAATGGGTTGCAGTTTTTTTCGTTTTTGTTTAAATGATTTCTTAATACATTTGTGAAATTTCGAAAACGTTTAACTCGAACCAAAAAGATCTATACTGTAAGAGGGGACAGCGGTGTGGCTACGGTCGTTGGGACGTCGTTGTTTGGCGGTGGACTTTGGACCGACCTCTGCGGGGATCGTGGGTTCAAGGCTCATCGTCGGCAGCGTGCGTTTTTCGGCGGCCGGGACTCTCATCGCGAGAGGCCAATGGGAAGCCATAAGCGAAATCATCAGAAAAAACGCTGCAAATTATTACACAATAGTTTATTATTTTTCTATATAGATCACTCGTCTACAAAATCACCAACCATCCAATATGAAAAAAAAATCAAAATCACCAACCATTGATTTTGGTCAGCTCTAATTTGAACGGAGATTAGGCCTCTTTTGCGATTCACACTCGTGTTTTGATTTATATATATATATTTTTCAATATAAACCCTTAAATTTTCGTAGGGAGCGAACGGTTTGTCCTACAGAGCTCCGCATGGTCTCAAAAAATTCTGAAAATTCTATAGAATCTTAAATCGAAGGAAAAACAATACCTTTATATCAAATTTTTTTAAGTTAGGGCGTTTTCAAAATTTCAAAATTGATTTTGGAACCCTTAGAAGTGACCTACATCAACCAAAAGCTTCGGGGCACAACTAGACCCCAAATGGAGCCTACATACCAAATTTCATCAAGATCGGTCAATGCTAAGTGGCAAAAGTGCCGCGGAATTTTTTTTTCTTGGTCGATTCCAAAGGTTCATTATTGAAAATAGTAAACCAAAATTCTGATCATCCCTTAGGAAGACAGCTGATGACGTCCGCGACATCAGGAATGGCAGTCGGACGAAAATCCAACCTGAAATGGCAATTTACTTTACATTTTTAAAACTCAAAGCAATTTATTCTTGAATTTCATTGGGGAATTCACAAAAAACCTTTTTTCAAGTTTTTTTAATTTCAATTAAAAAAAGTTGGCCCAAAATCTCAGCTTTCCAACGGTATGGTCATAAAATTGTTTACAGTAGACTGATGGTGTAAAATACTCGTTCCCGTGCCAAAAACCGTGGATCTTCCAGTGTAAATCGACGTTTCGCGAAAATCAGCATTTTCACCCTAAAATGAGTTAGGCAGCCATCTTT